>CM051235.1:414950494-415445494 GCA_027917425.1 Gastrophryne carolinensis
TTAGTTCTCTCCTTAGTATATTAAGAAAAAACTTCCTTATGCAGCTTTCGTTAAATTTTAATGATGGTGCTCTCTGCTCGCTGCACTACAAACATTCCAATATTAGCTTTGGGATCAATTAGCTAAAGGATTGCCACTTTGTAGCAGTGAGTGATCTTTAATTGTAAAGAGCTCATTTCTTTCATGGGACTTATGTTGCTATATGTATTGATTTACACCAGTAATAATATTCATATTTTATAAACCACCAACCTCCGAGAGGCAACGTAACCAGCGCTGATGAGAAATGTTTCCAATGCTCTAGCAGCGTCAGCGTCCGTTGTATTAATCGCAGGCGCATTTAGAGGTCCTGATGTACGGCGTGCCACCCGGCAAAGACAAGGGCCCCCCATTTATAATGAACTATAACTTTCCTTGCAATTAAGGAGCACATCGCAAAGGGCTAAATTGGAAGTCATGCATATTCATTAGCCACGGCAGATCGAGGCAACAGTTGGACAATCTGTTAATCTTAATTACGCATGAGTAATAGGGACTCTTTGACCACCAGATTGTCAGATATTTCCCTGGGACAAGCCTTTGTACAAGATAAATTGCATATGTTTATTTTACTTGGGGGAAGGAAACAGCTTATGTTGTGGCATAGTGATTTCATTCGTCATTGAAAATGATTTTCAAAATGGAAAATGCACTGGACGCCATTGTTGTTGTACCCAGGAGATATCAATTGGTTTCCTGCACTCCAGACCAGGGATAGGCAAGGTCACACTTCAGTGGTGTTGCTGAAATAGGCCTTTCTTTTTGTTTGTATGAGGTTCCAGTTTGATTTAGGATGTTCGGTATCATGGCTATGGTGGAAAAACTCTGGTTGTGAGTTCTGGTCTTTAGAAAGCAATGAGAAGACCCTCAAACATCTGAGGAACATTTTACTGTATATATAAAAAAAAAAGGTCAAAGGTCCTCTTAAGCTACGTTAGAACTAACCTGATGTTACCTGATTTGAGATGCCTGCAGTGTGTTGACTGCAGAACCCCTTGGTCCCAAGTTCCCGGATACAATTGCTGTCAAATGTTGCTCTGAAGGTCCACTTTTGACCCCTCCCCTTTAGGATCTCCTGTAGCTAATTTGTCAATTGGATTCCAGCCTTAAGGGGTGTCTACTCTTTCATCTGTTCTTGCCTCCTATCCCCCTGCACCCGGCAGACCCCAGTTGGTAACCCCCCTCTATTTACTGTATTCTTGTGCTTTCATAAAGTTTTTCAACAACATTTAATTTATATTGTACTTCCCTTAAACATTCTACAATAGTTAAAGATAACTTGGGCTCTCACAGATCAGAGTAGGGGCCTTAATGAGACGTGCAGCTTCTACATATATTCCCAAACAGTTCTGTTTTTGTGTCTTTCTAATGTTTTTACGTTTTCCTCTTCCTTCTAGCAGTGTGTTTCTCGAAATATATGGTGACGCCAGGTCCACCACCGCTGTTTTCCTGATTGCAGCTGTAGCACCGTAAACATTGTTCTATATAATAATGACCAAGGAAACATCTCGCTCTACAAACAGCCAACAACTTTATCAATCTATTTGCTGCAAATCAAAGATGGCCTTGGTAAATTAAGGCATGAAATAGGTTCTTTTAATAGAATTTCCATAGCTGAAAGCAATGCCAGCAGGTAGGGAAATGAGGTTGCCAGCTGGGATTGCAAGCATTAAGATCCTGCGCGCTAGGCAGCTGGCGCTGAACAGTAATTGCTGGGGTAGGGGATCTTTCTCCGATCGAAAAGGAAACAAAACCGCATTAAAACTTGTAAAGATCAAAAGAGACAAAATATTGAGTTGAGTAGAGCAAATTTATGAGAATCGTGCACAGACATCTTTATGGATGTTGTTTACTGTAGCTTTTGGAAGCAAAACTTTTTCACTGTTTGTTACATCTTCCAATGTAACAGGGTGATGGACTAGCCACATTATCCATGTTAAAATTGTTAGATAGGATTCATTAGTGTAGCAAGTTGGGCTTTATCTTAGGCACAAGTTTAGGGAACTGCCTCCGAAGAACTGATTGGCTCCTGAGTGTATATATAGGAAGAGCCAGGAAGTCCGTGAGTGTTGAGTTGGAGATTATTGCTGATGCTGCGCTGTGAGGCCAGTGCCCAGAAAGGGAGCAGTGGTGGATACCCTTGGGGGTGCATGAAGTGCTGCCCCAGAACTCTCTGCCTGGAGGACCTTAGAGGACAGTGTAGGGAAGTGCCAGCTGTAATGGGCTGAAGCTTGGTCCATTGTTGGTGACTGTGGGACGGAAAACGCTCTAGAATGGACTACCGGAAGATAGACCAGGCAGGGGCCAATCAGTGGCAGAAACCTTAGGTGTCAGGGGCCCCTTGTGATGAACTTCCTGAATAAATGGGAAGCCTGTTTAAGCTGTATATGGACTGAGTCTGCAATTTCTTCTGCTTTTAAATCCACCAGGAATCCTGTTATAGAAACCAGAGCAACCCAATGCCGAATTTGCGCCTCCCCTGAATGCAGTGGCTACCAAGGCGGTGGCAGGAACAGGCACAATTAAATGGAGGGCTGAAAAAAGAAAACTGGCAAAAAAAACGAATGGGACTGGCCAGACAGAAAATTCAATTCATACTCACTTTCTGTCCACCCTCCCCCCACTTCTGTCTTACTCCAGTTTGAAAAAACTCACCAGGTTCTGAGTTTTGTGGACTGTCCTAGTGGGTATTGGGGGCCAATGGCCACCCCGCTGCATCAGTTACAGTGACTGTGGCTGTCAGGCACCTACTACGTTAACTACCCAGGCCTGGCACACCCCCCTCCATTAGAACTGGTGACATGGATATGCTTTAGTCACTGTGGCTGATGGGGGGAGGGGGGGCGCCTTGGTCCCATATGCCATCAGTGAGAGTAAGCTCTGTAGGATTCAATCTCAGCACATGTAACTTTATTTCAAAACAGAGTAGAATAAAGGCACTGCAAAAATGGGTTTTAGTGCTCACCGAGTTCTACCGCAGGCAGGATCACATTTTTAGAGGGTCCCTGCATCATCCAGAAGATGTTTAAGGTGAGTACTAAAACTTTTTTTCTGGATCATGTGAAGGATGCAGCCTTGACTGTATTCATCTTCTCGGATGTTCCAAGCAGGGGGAAAAGCAGCTCACAGGGCCAGATTAAGTGTGGTGGATGCCCCTGGGCGGAAAATCTGGTGGAGGCCCCTAATGCAGTATTTATTTTCCATTAACACAAATGTCCAGTGTATTCATAACCTCCCACCCTGACCTCCTTCCCCTGGTAATGAGACAGGACTGTGGTTACAAACAAAAAAACAGCCAGGATACAGCCATCTCAGGCCATGGGCACAACCATCTTGAGGAGGATGCACAGAGTCTGTCCCCATCCTTACATGGGTGGACAGGTGTGTGCACAGTGGGAGGGGGGTGCCATTCTGTGCACTCTCTGTGTAGTCACTGTCTATGCTGGGGTGACAGTGCTAATTTACAGTAGAGGTGAGGCTATTTTTTTGAACCCTGGAAGACACTGGACATCTAATCTAAATTAATAGTCCAGCCAAGAATGTTTGCCTTTGCTTGCACACTAAATGGAAGGTCAAATCCAGTTCCCTGTGCCATCCTTGCTGTATCGTCTCCAGAAAGCCTCTGTGATAAACAGGCCACCCCCATATTATCTGTCACAGTGATGCTGTCAAGCCCACTCCATTGACTGCGATAGAGGGGGCATGCTGGGGCTTTGCGAAATGAAACAGGTTACCCACCCCCTCGCTTCACACACTGAGTACATAAACCATGTTCCTCCCCTATAATACCGCAAAACCAATCATTGTTCCTTCCTCCAATCACAATGATGGGCGCTATTAGACTAATGCATACACACGTCAGTAACCAACGTCACGAAGAAACAAAACACAAGGCAATTTTTCTATGAGTGGATAAGCCATGTTCCTGTTTAAAACCGCTCTACCTAGTGCTGTACATCTGTGCCATGTGCAGTGTGCGTGGACCCCACCCACCAAAAAAAAGGTTCATATTTGTTTAAATTAAATAGACTGAACAACTGCAGGGTGTCTAGATCTGAGCTGGGACATATGGAACTGCTTCCATCACAGACACCATGAACCCCAGAACTTGCATGCATTTTCATACGATTCTTTTCTCTACTGGGAGAAGGAAACTTTCGCCTACAGAATATCCAGTTTTATTCCTAGGAATGTAATCTGATTAGATGGTATTAGAACATGCATTTTTATTTAGGGCCTTATTCATGAAGGAATAGCGCCAGGTAGTGACTGTACAGCTGCAGGTAGCGTCAAGTAGTGTCAGGTGAACACCGGAGACGGCACGCAATTACACATTTATGAAGCAAAATCCGGCGAGCGACTAGTAGTGTCCAATTCATCATTATCCCAGCCTCAGTGTACAGCGCCGGCGTTCAGCCTTGCAGAGCGCCACGTATTACCTCTCGCTACCTGGCGCACTACCATACATTTCTATGGACGATCCTGAAATCCCTTTCCTGATCCCAATTTTTTTGTTTTTTCCTAAAAAAATACACAAACCTTCTGACATGTATTCTGGGCAAGAAAATGACATTTTTGAAATCTTTTTGGATTAGTTACATTTTTATGCAAATTTGTCCTTACATGTCTGGGATTAAAGTGTTCATGTTACAATGTAATAACAATGTAATTCCATATGTTTTCGCTTTGTTACTAGTGGATACATGTTCAGAAACAGCCTTTAATCACACAGCCTCTGGCACTCTGGGCTACATCGAAGCATTTTTGAGCGCCGGCGGTGTTTGAGGCTGTTTTTTTGATGAATTTGGTGTGAGTCGGTCGCACTGACCAGCCGCTACCATTCGCTCCCATACAGCGCTGTACTGCTCATATAGCGACTCCCCACAAGGTATTCATCAATGCCGCACAGCGACTGAGACGCTCTGAACTAGCGTACCATGGCCAAGCACAGCGACTACTAGCGGTCGCTCTGAAATCCGCTCTACAGACGCTCATCTGTCGCTACCTGCCGCTAGTAATGAATCAGCCTGTAATTTATTTATTTCAGCCAATCAAATTGTACTTCCACTTTGTTGCCGGCTTCCAATTTGGAAATCCCATAGAACAAGTAGGTCGTTCAGTCATTTGGTATACTTTGTGTCTCAGTATTGCCATGATTGTAGCAATCATACCAAAAGGTAGAGCTACAAATTGGAAATGTCTACTCTCTAATCTAGACACTGCTAATCTAGACAGATGGGGATATGTAAATAAGCATCCTTGATGACTTATTAGCTAAGAATCCCCTTTGCTGGCACCGATCCGCGTGATTTGATGCTAATTGTAAGAAATGAAGTGGGGCAAACATTATAAATGAAAATAGGACTGAAAACTCTCCTTCTTGGTAACAATGAAAAATGTTTAGCCCGTTCCAAGTTCTGAATGAGGAACTGGTATAATCACATGGGAGTGGAGTAGATCTTATTCCACTTGACTGAGAGGATAAGGTGAGTAGGATCTTGTAGCAGATTAGACACAGGAAGGGACAGAATTCTATCTTGTAACCTTTTCTATCGCTTCCCTGATCAATACAACTGACATCCGGTCGATTCAAATTTCTGCACAGCCATCCCCTCCACCCAAGAGGGTGAGAGCGTCCCTTCATGCAGAATTGTGTTTTGAGTCAGATTTTGATTTGGATTGCAAGACTGACTTCCTCCAAAAGGTGCATTGCCTTTACTTTACTTACTCGCTGTAGACCCTTGTTATTTCTATTGGAAAAAATGAAAAGGTCAGTTTAATGGGTGCACTTTCAAGGTATCAAAATGGAAAAATAGTACATTTACCTCCTGTAACTTATAACTTACTTACTATAATTAAGACTGCCAAGTGGTCACCAAATGTTTGTTTTTTTTCATTTAGTAAGAGACTATAGTTTTCTTAACATTTACGTCACCTGAATTAGCTTTGGAATCAAATACTTCATGATGCGAAGCTTAAAGACATAGTTCTTGCCGGCATTTTAAAAATAATCCTCAGAAAATTTAGAAATCTTCATTGCTAATATTTAAGTTTGAATGGGAGCGCTATTATTTATATCTTTTTTCAAGATCTATTAATCTTCCCTCTGCTGCCTTTGCATTAGTTTCAAGGCAGGGCATAGCTGGGGGGGGGGGGGGGGGATTTCTTTCTCAGGATGTACCAAACTGTATATGTGTATTACCACTCCTAATATTGTAGTAATTTCTCGCATACGTTTTTTCTATTCCGCAGCTTAAAGTGGACCAACACCCAGGATGGTCCACTTCCCCGGGGAACCCCCCAGATCGCCCGATTCTACTCACCTCACCCCGCTCCTATGGCGTATGAACAGCCGCTCGTCCAATCAGCGCGCTCGGAGCCGCTGAGGTATGCCGCGTCTAACCTCAGCGGCTCCGAGCACGCTGGCGGCCGCATCTCGCGCTTCCCTCTAACAGGGAGCGCGCCCGCCCCGGCCATTCACACCGTGGCCCACGCATGCGCCGTTGGACCGGGAGTCAGGTACGGTTTGCTCGCATCCTGGGGGGTTTCACACAGCGGGGCATCCCAATCTTGGATGCCCTGTGGGGAGGGTTTGGATCGGCCCGGGAATCGCCGATCAGGCTGGGTGTTGGTCCACTTTAAAGATGGATTGTTTCACCTGCATGAAGAGCTCCTTTGACCCCATGTTTTCTTAACAGCAAAATCTTCCAAATACAAGCACCACACCTCAGATCAACTCCAGGCATTTTATTTGCTTAATTGAGAATGACATAATGAAGGAAATGCCCACACCAGCCCATAAAACAGCCTTTGAGTTAATTGTCCAATTACTTTTGGTCCCTTTAAAAACCGGGAAAGGGGGTAGGGTCCACTTAGGCCCCTGTGGATTTTATCATATACCCCAGGAGGCTAGTGGGTCCTGTGGTACTTTCTACTCACTCACTACTATTACATATATTTTATTTACATAGACTTCACAGAATAAGTGGTGTGTGCACATTCACAATTGGTGTGGAAAATAGTGAAAAGAAATTATGCTGTATAGTAAAACAAAGAAAGATTATACAAGTTCTTAGATTTAAGTCCTTATTGTTAGAGTCTCCAAGGTGCTGGGGTGACTATGCTTTGTAGCGAGGTAATTGCCTCTTGTTTGTAGCAAGTTTGTTTTTTTTTTATCCCGATGTAGCAAGCCGATACCCTCTATTAACGTTTGGAGCAAGTACTGGGTCCTGTCACAGACGTGTTTCGCCATGGGGCTGTACAGGTACAGGTCCGCTGAAATGAAAGTCCATGCCCATGTCCATTATCCTATTATAAGTTGAATATGTTTCAGTAAACAGGTAAAAAAGCAAAACTTGTGTCAGTGTCCTAATATTATGAAAATCAAAAATGGCCACCACCATAACCGCAGACATACGGGCATTTCCGCCTTAACGAGCAACCACTGACATATGGGCATCAGCGCATACTAAGCTGCCATAGACAACCACAAATATGGCCGCCTCCTCAAATGGCAACGGACTTGGAAACCACGTCATTACGCACACACCATTGGGGGACCAGGCGGGGCCGCGATTTTCACGCACTTCCGCCCCTGACCCACCATCCAATCAGGGGCTTAATAGAATGTAGGACGGGGTGATAGCCCACCCATCCTACACAAGCGGCCTCGCGATGCTGCCAGACGCCACATACGGGACCACCAACCTGAACCACAGGGCGCCAACACCACAGGCAGCACAACCCTCTTCCACCTAGTGGACATTGAGGGTGCTGATCCCTGGATGGTTCACACATCCATACGAAGGTGAGCACAGCCCATTACTGTACTTAGCTAATTTTACTCCCCTTTCCCTACAAAACACATTAACTTACATATATCTCAGGGTGAAACTGAACCACCCCAACAACACAAAGAGAGTAAGAAGGGACCACAGCAAACCACAACTTCAGGCACGCGGGCACCCCCACACAGTATTACTGTAAGTAGCTTTTTAAACTATTTAGTATTTTACCTGCCATGAACTTTAATACCAAAAAATGATAAAAGTACCTTACCTGTATATATGTATATACTGCCATTAGAAACAACGGACCCTCACACTGAGGAAGCTATATATGCGAAACGCGTATGTGATGGAGTACCGTTAATTGGCTACAACTGAATAAAGGGTAACAGCTTGCTACAGACTGTGGAAAGAACAACCCACCTCTTTGCTACAAATTGAGGGATTTACCAATGGACCACAATCGGAAGGGCAAGTACCCTAGCCCCTCCAAAACAACACAACCAGCACCAACATACTCTAATAAAGGACTTTTAGCTAACGAGGCTCGGATTCCTTTTTGTATATAAATAACTAAGCGTATATATAAATTACACGAAACTTCCACAACTTGCCATTTTCTTCAGTGTTTGTATTCAATGTGCAATAAAACCCAGATAAGTATAAAGTATAAAGATAAAGGTATTTTCTGGGACCCACTGAAACCCTCCCCTAGGATCTCCGTGCCTACACACACGGCCGCCTGGGGATCCAGGGCCAGTCAATTGGACCCCCGCCCTCCTAATATTATGTACCTAACTGTATATAAATAACAATATAAATCCTTAATTTCTGCCTGTATGCATTAAAATCCCACCAAACTATTAGAGACTTTTTGTCAGCAAAAATCCCATCTATCGCAACATTTCGTTTCATTTTTTGCACTCTACCTTCAGTGATTAAAAAACATTCTTGAATTATGTGAAAAACACCTTTTCACACGTCTAGGGGCTAAAAAAACTGTGTAACTCTATCACAATATTTATTCCTTGTAAATAGGAACAAACACTATAAGAAAATACTAATGATGAATTTGTTTAAATGTGCACGATCACGTTATTAAAGCATGTACAGCATGAAATATCGCTGGATCACCGGTGTTAGTGGCGCATGGCAAGTGATTGGATTTTGTTATGCCTGCGGCGGGAGCACGTTCGTGTCAGTTGTTTTCTCATTACCGCTTCATTTACCAAAACAGCATGAAAGTTATCTGCCCTTTTATTAACATGGGATTTTTCTTTTAAAGGGTGTTGCAATAGTTTTTCCTTCCCTGTCCAGGCACACACTAACTTCCTCCCACCTTATCCCCCATGGGAACAGTGTAAAAAGAGACATTTCAAAGCATTTCAAAATCTCGGATCATATTGTAAATACCTGGGCTGTGGCTGAACAGGGAAGGGCTTGTCATGGTGCAACTTTTTGAGTCATGAGTCTGCTCTGCCATGGGTATGGGCAGCTTTGGGATCACTGTGGCACGCCATGCTCATTCATGCTCTAAGAAACATAGTAGCTGTTAGACCAGTTTTTGGGGTGGTCCTTGAGGAATGAAATTGAAAGAAATGCAAGCTTTAGAGCTGCGCTATGGCTGCTACCCAGTGCTGTAGAAAAAGCAGGAGAAGCACCAAGCATTACGTTAGTTGCTTGATCCTTTATTGTAGCCTTTGAGTTTATAGCCCCTTAAACATCCCATTTCCATGACATTGAGGGGTGTAAATGTATATGTAAATTAAAAAAAAAACAAACACATTTTTGAGGTTTCCACTACAGAGTTGCCTGGCATAAGGAAAAATACCATTTTGTGAATACTCACCTGTAAAATGGGTATTATCACACACCCCGCTTCAAGACATTCATTACATGTGGGGTATACTGACCTGTAGATGGCGATCTTGCAGAGATGCCAATAACAAAAAAAATGTAAGACCCTCCAGGCCCATAAATACCTGGGACCTCCCACTCATTACCCAGTATAAAGATAGCAGTAAGATCAAGGGACCAGGAAAGCCAATTACAACTAACAAAGGTTCACCATATAAAGGATCCAGAATACAAAAGGGCAGGGTGAAGCGGGGTGTGTGACATACTTATAATACCCATTTTACAGGTGAGTATTCACAAAATGGTATTATTCTAAGTATGTCACACACCCCGCTTCAAGACATTCATTACATGTGGGACATCCAATAGCAGTGTCCATAAAGGGCGGGGATCCAAAAAACAAGGCAACAAGGCACAAACTTAAACCACTGCAGCTTGCAGAACTTTGCGGCCAAAAACAGCATCCGCTGAGGCCCGAACATCAACCTTATAAAACTTGGAAAAGCACGAGTAGAATGAGCAGTAACACGAAAAGGGGGAATCTTCCCCTTGGCAGAATAGGCCCCAACAATGGCCTGGCGAATCCATTTACTAATGGAAGACTTGGCAGGAGCCAAACCCTTCCTAGGCCCAGAGGGCACCACAAAAACCACTACGAAAAGGAGAAGTAGCCACCAAATAGTACTTCACACAGCGAACCACATCCAAAGAATGCAAAACCCTCTCCTTGTCATTGCTGGGCTTAGGACACAAGGAGGGAAGAACAATATCCTGATTCAGATGAAAAGCAGAGACCACCTTAGGAAGGAAATTTGGCTTAAAGCGGAAAACAACCTTTTCCTGATGCCTCTCAAAGTAAGGGGCCTGAATGGACAAAGCCGCCAACTCCGATACACGCCGAACGGAAGTGATGGCAACCAGAAAAACAACCTTCTGAGTAAGAGTAGAAAGTGCAATATCCTGCAAAGGTTCAAAAGGCGGACCCTGCAAGGCAGACAAAACCAAATTCAAATCCCAAACTGGGAGCAAAGGCTTCCTAGGAGGCCGCACATGCGTAACCCCCTGGAAAAAAGTCTTAACCAGAGGATGAAGAGCAAAAGACTTTTGAAAGAAAACCGCCAGGGCAGAAACCTGCCCTTTCAGCGTACTAAGCTGCAAATCTTGGTCCAGACCATGTTGCAGAAATTCCAAGACCCTAGGGATAGAAAACACCCTGCAAGGCAAGGCCCTAACCTCAACCAATCAATATAAGACCTCCAAGTCCTATAATAGATGACGGAGGAGGACTGCTTTTTAGCCCTAACCAGAGTCTGAATGACAGCATCAGAAAGACCTTCCTCCCTCAAGATGAAGGTTTCAGCAACCACGCCGTCAAAGCCAGCGTTGGTAAATTGGGGTAGAGCAGTGGACCCTGAGTGAGCAGATCCGGCAGAAGGGGCAGGTCTAACTGACCCCCGGCCAACCTTACCACGTCTGCGAACCAAACCTGTCTTGGCCACCTTGGAGCCACCAGGATTGCCGACGCGCCCTCTAGGGCCAGCTTGCACACCACTTTGCCCACCATGGGAAACGGAGGGAACAGGTACAGAAACCCCAGATCCCTCCAGTTCAGAGACATGGCATCCGCTGCCAGAGCCAGCGGATCCCGCGAGAGAGACACAAATGCCGGAAGCTTGGCAAAGAGAGGCAAAGAGGTCCACCTCCGGAGTCCCCCACCGGTGGCAAAGCGACCGAAACACCTTGGGGCTGAGCGACCATTCCCCCCGGCGAGATGACCCCCTGCTCAGGGAGTCCGCCTCCGTGTTCTCCACTCCCGGAATGTACGCTGCCAAGATGCATGGGACATTGCCCTCTGCCCAATCCAGTATCAAAGACACCTCCCTGAGGGCCTGCCTGCTGCGAGTCCCTCCCTGGTGATTGATGTAGGCGACCGCCGTCCGATTGTCCGACCGAACCTGAACCGGTAGTCCCCGTAATTGAGGAGTCAAGTGAGCCAGAACCAACCTGATGGCTCTCAGCTCCAGAACATTGATGGGGTCGTGAGCCTCCTGAGGCCCCCACAGCCCCTGAAACTGAAGATCCTTCCAAAATCCCCCCCAACCTGACAGGCTGGCATCCGTGGTGACCGTCTCCCAACAAGGGGTCATGAAGGACCTGCCCCTTGTCAGATTGCTCGGACTCAGCCACCACCGAAGGGAACATCCGGGGGGACGTCAGAAAGGACTGATCCAATGACAGCGGGGACCCGTCCCAGGCCGCCAAGAGATGGAGCTGGAGCATCCTTGTGTGAAACTGGGCAAAGGGAACCGCCTCGAATGACGCCACCATCAATCCCACCAGTCGCATCCCTAGCCGGATGGACGGGCGGGGGATGGATAGGAGACGCTGAGTCAATTCCTGAATCAGAAGAACCTTGGCTCGGGGGAGAAACACCCTGGCCTGAGAAGTATCCAGAGACATTCCCAGGAACTCCACCACCCTGGAGGGAGTGAGGCAGGACTTGGGATAGTTGAGCACCCAACCGAAACTCTCCAGAGTGGACACCACGGTCCTGGTATCCAGCTGCGCCTGACTGAGGGAAGACGCCATGATGAGAAGATCGTCCAGATAGGGCACGATGCGGATACCCCTGGCTCTGAGGATGGCCATCACTCCTGCCAACACCTTGGTAAACACCCTTGGAGCCAAACGGAAGAGCCACAAACTGAAAATGCTGATTGTCCACGACAAACCTGAGGAATCTCTGGTGTGGTAGAAATATTGGAATATGCAGGTAAGCATCCTTGACGTCTATGGACGTCATGAAGTCCCTCTGACGGAGTGAATGCATGGCTGAACGCAGAGTTTCCATACGGAACTTCCGGGGACGGACGAACCTGTTGAGCAACTTCAGATCCAGAATGGGACGGACTGAGGAGACCTGTTCCAGACCGACAACAGATGGAGCTGTAGTGTCCTTGTGTGAAACTGAGCAAAGGGAACTGCCTCGAAGGAGGCCACCATCAGACCCACCAGTCTCATCCCTAGCCGGATGGACGGTCGAGGAATGGACATAAGCGACCGAACCAACTCCTGAATCAGAAGAACCTTGGACTGAGGAAGGAACACTCTGGCCTGATCTGTATCCAGAGACATCCCCAGAAAGGAAATTAACCTGGACGGGTGAAGGGAGGACTTGGGGTAGTTGATCACCCAGCCGAATCTCTCCAGAGTGGATAGAACCGTCCTGGTGTCCAATTCCGCTTGGCCGAATGACGATGCCAATATGAGGAGATCGTCCAGATATGAGCCATTACCCCAGCAAGTACCTTGGTGAAAACCCTTGGAGCTGTGGTGAGACCGAAGGGAAGGGCTACAAATTGGAAGTGCCGATCCTCCAGAGCGAACCTTAGGAACCTCTGGTGCGCGGGAAAAATGGGAACATGGAGATAAGCGTCCTGGATATCTATGGACGTCATGAAGTCCCCCTGACGAAGAGAGTGGATAGCGGAACGCAACGTTTCCATGCGAAATTTTCGCAGCCTGATGAATTTGTTGAGAATCTTTAGGTCCAGGATGGGCCGCACGGAGCCATCCTTCTTGGGAACCGTGAACAGATTTGAGTAAAAACCCCGACCCCTTTCTAATGGAGGTACTGGACAAATGACCGCCATTTCTAGAAGACTCGATACCGCCGCCCGGAGCTGCAATGCAGCCTGTACGTCCGGGGACACCCGAGACGTGAGGAAACGCGGGGGGGGGGGGGGGGTTGCGGGACTCGAACTCCAGCATGAGGCACAAACTGGCCGTATAGCTGCCCCAATACTGGCAAAACCATGACAAGCCATCTGGTCAATGCGTTTATCCTCACCATCCTTGAGGGAGGAACAATCAGGGTTATTTAAAACGGCAGAGTTGGATAACCCCAAAATTGGGGCGTCCACTTCAGGGGGGGGAAGCCCAGCGCTTAACCGTGTCCGCGGGGAAAGGATACCTTCTATCCCAACTCTGAGGAATGCCTGGGAGCCAAGCTGGTCTCTCCCATTCCTTGGAAATAATATTATCAAAATGCTTTTGATTAGGAAATTCTAAGCGCGGTCTGGATTCCTCATAAAACTCCCCTTGTTGTTGGGGGGCCTCCCCCGGAGGCAAGATTGCCAAAACCTCAAACATCTGAGTCAAAAAGTTAGGGGTGTCCAAGGAACCTCCTGACCCCCTATCAGAATCAGCGCCAACAATTTGTTGATCCTCGGAATTATCTGAATCCTCAAACACCTCCCCTTCCTCTACAGGAGAATAATCTGACCAATCCAGACCATCCATATCATCATATTCATAATGAGAAACCGTGGACACATGTTTTCTCTTAGCCGGCGCTTTCTTAGCTACCGTAGAGGAAATACATTTTTCAATACTGGCCAATCTGGCACATACATCAGATTGCGACTGCCCCCCCATGGTAACATCACATGGAGCACGGGTTAAAATGGGAGGGGGAGAGGATGACGCCGGCGGTGCTGACCCAGAAGCCTGGGGTCCTGACTGCCGCGTAATAGTGTGTTGTGCACAGGATATACATAAAAAGAAATCATCCCCAGTTAGGGATACCCCACACCCCAAACACTTCCGGGACTGTCCCGAGGGGAGCCCGGATTCCTGGGATGCCTCCATAAGGTGAACTTAATGAGTCGCTATGACAGAGGGAATTACGCTATGAAGCAACCCGGGATGCCCTTATAGTGTCCTTTTTAAATGGGAGGAATTTTGTAGGAAAGAAACCCAGTGAGAGTACCCAGGGACTTAGGACCAGGAGAAACCCCCTTATAACTATTCCCTGAAGAATTCACCTAAAACACAGATAAAACAAAATAATTAGAAACCAAAAGTTATATTGGCTACTAATAAAATGACAAAAGGCCGACAGGGCCACTCACAGAACCTCCGGACCAGACCAGGACCCAGCAGCATGCAGCCCAGATGCGTGAGGTAATTGTAATTCAGCGCAGCTGTGAGAGACAGAGCAGAGGGGCGTGGCCTGCACGGATCGCGCGCTTTTACCGGCCCCGCCCCCCTAGAGATAGGCAGATAGGAACCAAAGCTCCTCAGCGGTGCCCGGACAAGATAGGGGCGCCGCAAGTCTGGCTCCGCCCCCAATGACACTGCGCGTGAGGGGAGAAAGCTCCTCTCCGCTAAGCTATAATGCGCCGGAGACGCGGGGACTCCTCACCTATCACCAGAGGCCCGGTCCCGCCCCTGACAGAAGAGCGTGAGGGGAGAGCCCCTCCCCTCCGCCTTCTGAGGTAAAATATAGCCGCCGTGTCTTATTAACAATGTTGCAAGAAACAGTTACATTTAACCCTTTAAGTGCCAGCCTACCTGGAGTTTTTGTCACACTCTGTTGCCAGACCATTTTGCACTATTTTGCGCTCCCCATGTTCAAATGTGATTTTTGAAGGGATTTCCAGGGATTTCCCAGGAAAATGATATATTGTTTTTTTCAGCAGAGTCTGGGCTTTAACATGAAATGTCTTGTTTGTCATTTTTTAGGTGTATTCTCAATATTTTTGGTTAAATATGTGCAAAAAAAAAAAAAAAAAAAAAAATGTTTACATATTGTAGTTTTTTTTGTAATAAAAAATGTAAGTTTGTCAATGAAATCTTATTGCGTGTGAAATCCCAATTTCTCCCGGTTACAGCGGTACCACATATGTATAGGTAGACACCCTTTCCTGCCCAGGAGACTCCCCCAAACTGAAACAACGCTTTAGGGGATTTTCAGATAAAATACAACTGTGCTACGCAATATGCGCACCTTGCAGTTTTTCCAGAAAAACAACCCTTTACATTTGAAATACCCCCAACAAACTATATATTCTCTGGAAGTACACACCTCAGGCTTTCTAGGCGTACCAGGCTTGTTGATGTGGCCATAGTTTTCTGGAAGTAATCCCTCAATGGATTCTTTGGTTGCAAAGAGTTTCCCTAAAAAAAGGATAAAAAAGCAGAATCAAAGCCACATTTTCCTAAAAAAACTATATACAAACAAGAAAAAACAAGTTTATTCTGGAAACGCAACATCCCCCGAACAGAACAATACCCAACATGCATAGGTTCTGTCAAGGGAAGAGTTGCCAAACACCCCAAAGTAAAGGATGTGCGTAACGGTAATTTTACTTGAAAATTTCAGCTCTGCAGACAAAGTGCGCACCTTGCGATTTTTCAACCAAAACAACCCTTGACATTTGGAATATCCCCCATAAACCATATATTCCCTGAAAGTACACACGTTAAGCTTTCTAAGGGTACCCAGCTTGTTGTAGTGGGCTCATCTTTCTGGAAGTAATCCCTCAAAGAATTCTTTGTTTGCGCAGGGTTTCCTTAAAAAATTTATAAAAAAGCTGAATAAAAAACACCTTTTCCTAAAATATAAATATGCAAACCAGAAAAAACAAGCTAAGTCTGAAAGCGCAAGGTCCCCCGAACAGAACAATACCCAACATGCATAGGTACTATTAACCCTTTTAATTGCCAGCCTACTTGAGATTTTGTCACCCTCTGTTGACAGGCCATTTTTCCCCATTTTGCGTCATGTTTTGCGCCATTTTTGCTGGAACTTTCAGGAAAATTATATATATATTTTTTTGCAGCAGAGTTTAGGCTTTAACATGAAATGTCTTGTTTGTAAATTTTTTTTACAATATTATTAAGTAAAAATAATAAATAAATAAATAAAAAATGTTTTAAAAAAATTGACTCCTTTATTTTAAATAAAAAATGTATTTTATTAAGGAAAATCATATTGCATGTGAAAGCCCCATTTCTACCGATTAGAACGGTACCACATATTTATCGGTAGCCCCCCCATTCTTGCCCAGGAGACCCCCCTAACTGAAACAAGTATTTTATAACATTCACAAAAAAAATACAACTACCATCCACACTACAAAGGGTTAAATCGAGAAAAAAAATGACATAGGGTCCCCCCTCCCAGGGGAGGGAGACCCCATTTTTTTTTTGATTTTTAAGGGTTAAAAACCCTTAAAAATCAAAAAAAAAATTGACGTGGGGTCCCCCTTACCCAAAGTAACCAGCCCGGGACCAGCTATGGGGGCTTGTAGGCACAGAGTGGGGGGGCCAGCTTTTGTGGCCCCCCCACCCTGCAGCCTACGAGCCCACATAGCCCATGTGGGCCCGGGCTCTTCTGCCCCCCCCTGGCCTTTGGGGAGGCAGGTAATGGGGGTGCCGGGGGTTAATGGCAAGCCACCCGCTAGCGCAGGTGGCTTGCCATCCCCCCAGCCTTGTGAACTGGTATAGGGGTCATGGACCCCTTACCAGTTCACAAGGGGTTAAATGTAAATAATCACACAGACACAAGCATAGAAAAAATATTTTATTATTTTTTTTTTTTTTTTTTTTTACACTGTACTCACCTCCCATCCATCCTGGAGCCCTCTGTCCCTCGGCGATCACTGGCTTCTGCTCACTTGCTAGAAGCCTTTTATAGCTGCTGGATGACAGAACACAAAGGGTTAATCAAAAAAAAAAATGACATAGGGTCCCCCCTCCCAGGGGGGGGGGGACCCCATTTTTTTTTTGATTTTTAAGGGTTAAAAACCCTTAAAAATCAAAAAAAAAATTGACGTGGGGTCCCCCTTACCCACAGTAACCAGCCCGGGACCAGCTATGGGGGCTTGTAGGCACAGAGTGGGGGGGCCAGCTTATGTGGCCCCCCCACCCTGCAGCCTACGAGCCCACATAGCCCATGTGGGCCCGGGCTCTTCTGCCCCCCCCTGGCCTTTGGGGAGGCAGGTAATGGGGGTGCCAGGGGTTAATGGCAAGCCACCCGCTAGCGCAGGTGGCTTGCCATCTCCCCAGCCTTGTGAACTGGTATAGGGGTCATGGACCCCTTACCAGTTCACAAGGGGTTAATAGTAAAAAATCACACAGACACAGAGAAAAAAAAAACTTTATTTTTCTTTTTTTTACACTGTACTCACCTCCGATCCGACGTCCCTCGCCGCTGTCCCTCGCCGCTGTCACTTCACTGACAGATGCCGGTGGTGATCGGCGCAGGGCGGGTGACAGGTGAGGGGGCTCCGATCGGAGCCTCCTCACCTGACATCCGCCCTGCTCCGATCACCACCGGCATCTGACAGATGCCGGAGCTCGGAGGGGGTATAGGAGGAGCGGGATGACGTCATCCCGCTCCTCCCACAATGGGCGGAGCTAAGCGGCGGCGGCCATCGCCGCCATTACAAGAGGTGAGGACCCGGAAGAGGGTCCTCACCTGAAGACTGCGCAGCCCAGGGGGGGGATCGGACCCCCCCCTGGTGAAGAGGAGACCCGGACAGAAGGCTCGGGCGCGGAGGTGAGTAAATGACAGTTTGTTTTTTTTTGTTTTTTTTACAGCGCCGATGTCAGCGCTGGAAACGGGGGGGGGGGGGCGGCTGGTTTCGGGCCCCCCCCTGAAGACGGAGGACGACGGGGGGGCGATCGGATGCCCCCCGCGGAAAGAGGGGACCCCAAGCTTCACGGGGATACCGGAGGTAAGTGTTTTTTTTTTCTATCTTTTTAACTGTTTGTGGGAAATGCCAGGCACGTAGTTTCTACGTGCTTGGCACTTAACGGTAGGAGAGGCAACCACGTAGAAACTACGTGCTTGGCATTTAAAGGGTTAAAACAGACATACATACAACAAATAGGAGTGTAACCAATTCAATGAGGGATTACTCCTATACGTTCCTCAGAATCTTAAGAAAGGAGGGCCCCCAGCCTAACTATGAGGGAAAGAGGTAAATGAGGGAAATTTCTGAGGTAAAATATTTAAGGACAGGGCATCCCAAACCGGGGTCACCAACCCGGCATAACCGCCTACCCTCTAAATAGGGTCTCGCGGCGGAGCATAGCTCCCAAGCACGTGTGTGCTAATATACCATCACCCGGACCGCAGTCAAAACTGAGGAGGCATGTGAATATTAAATATATTAAACAGGGATAATAAGTCCGAGCGGGAATAAAATAATATAGGCCGGGGGTAAACCCGGCTACCTTGGAAAACCCCCTTGCAAGGAGGAGAGATCATCTTCTGCTTGCTCGCCGTCCTGCAGAGATGAAGACTGGGGAGTGAGTGGGAGGTCCCAGGTATTTATGGGCCGGGAGGGGCTTACTTTCCTCCAATCATCTCTGCAGATCGCCCTCTTCAGGTCAGTATACCCACAGGTTATGAATATCTTGAAGCGGGGTGTGTGACATACTTAGAATACATCAAATACTTCAAATATCATGACACAAAACAAAACCTCAAAATAAGATAACCTTCATAGCTGTGCAGAGTGTAACAATGTAACAAACTCAAGATAAATAAGTAACCAAAAAATAACAAGGGAGATACTCAGCTGTGTGGAAACATATGAATCAATCACCACTGCTCCACCTGCGCTTCGCGGTATAGAAACCGCTTCTTGCTTGGGTGCTTTAATGAATGTCTTGAAGCGGGGTGTGTGACATACTTAGAATATAGAGACTACTCAAAATAATAGTGTGTTTAGGGAACAAAGTTGACCTGGTTGTGATGGGCATTTACTCAGTTGATGCTAGCACCGTTTCATGCTATAGTCCAGTGGCCACCTAAAATCAATTCATTAGTTTCCTACCAAGACCTATGTTCTCCCTCTGGGCAAAGCACTCAAGCACCCACAAGCTCATATTCCAGTTTTCTTGTTTTTTATTCTGTCAAGCTGATGGCAAAAAGCCACCCTAGACTTCCATCGCTGATCTAAAGAAAAAAAATCACCTATGGGGTAAGGGTAAGTCTACTTTTGATGGAATTTTTGAAAGTGTATGTTTTTTTAGGCCAAATGGACGTCCTCAAGATGCTAAGCTGATTTTTTTTCCTATGTTAGAAAATGTATGTTTTATGGAAGCAGTTTTCTTTACCTTGCTATTGGCAACGTACACCAAGCCTGTACACCAAGAAGTGAGTCCTGTGCACATACAGTGTTGCTGCTATGGCGGCTGCTGAGGTGAGGGAGCTCACTCAACCTTACACATGCCGTACATGTGCGTACAGGACCCACTTCTCTCTTCTTGGGCTACAGGCACCACCATCTTGACTCAGAAGCATCACATACTGAGGAGAGGAGAGCAGGATCAATTACAGGGGGACGAGCTTATAGCTGTGCTTTGCACAGACAGAGCAGATCTGGGGTCAGGGAAAGGACAGCAATCCCAGAATGCAGAGCGACACAGTCAGAAGACACTTCCTGTTTGCAGGCTGCCTGATGCTCCATGAGACGCCATCTTGGATGTTTAAAGGCTCATAGCATGCAGTAGATGCAGGTAGGATGATCTTTAATGTGAGCAATCTGTATGTACACGATGTGGGAAACATATAAGATAGACTCTTATTCAGGGAGAAGGTCCACTTTAAGAAAAACAATGAAAAATACTAAATCAGTTTATCACCTTCAGTACATCATTTTCATTATATATATATATATATATATATATATATTCAAATTTCCAGTTATAAGTGTTTAGAAAATGTATCCAGCCTCTTCAAAAATTTGGAGGCCAATTCATCACTAGCGCCTCCCCTAGCACCCATTGAGCATCTGTAGAGAGATGCTTTTAGCTCCTCAGCCACAGCGCCAGCCACAAGCCGACAATGCTGTTAGTGTTCGGCGCTATAGGCTACCCATGGTGCTGTGTCTTGTTTGTTTCTTTTCCAATGGAGATAGCAACAGGTAGTGCCGGTGGGGAGGGCCAGATCTAATTTGTATTTAACATGTAAAAAACCGGCGCCAGCGCGGGCGCTGTGAAACCACAATACTTAGGCATACAGCGCTATGTGCAATACAAGAAAAGGCTTTAACTGGGGATGGCTGCACAGTGACCAAGCAAAAACACATGGAATGACATTGGGGACATAAAATGACATGACACATGATTGGCATGCATGAAAAAGCGCAAGTACAATAATCAATGCCAAAAACATTCTGAACAGGCCAGGGATCCCGTGACACTTAAAATACGCTAACCAGAAGTCCGCAAAAAAAAAAGGAGCTGGAATGGCTAATTGAAGTCTATGGGAGAACGACACGGAGCATCTGATGTGATGTGGCACAGTAGGGAACACAGCGCTGGCGCTAAAGCACCCAGCACCCTTGATACATGGAACGCTACATGGCGCTAGGAGAGGTGCTAAACATTTTTTGCATCATAAATATGATTTGCCGTGGCGCCCACGAAAAACACCTGTTGCTATGTGTCACTACGTGGCGTTAGCGTTCCTTTAATAAACCCCCATAATGTACTGAAAGATCTTTATAACGTGGTGATTTGTAAGTGACACTTTTATGAGCTTTACTTAAAGTATTGATGCACAGCCATAGCAAATAATTACTGTTTAAAAACAAGCCACAACATGAAAATATAATACAAAACTGTCAGAGAAATTGCTCTCCTGCTGAATCCTTCTAGAAATTACCGGAACATGCAGATTTTTACAAAAAAAAAGTAACTGTTTAAACAAACTCAATACTATTATTTACGATGCAAATGAAAAATGACTGGTCGTGACAGTTCCTGTGGATTCCAGGGATATAAATTAAAGGATCGTCATTGAGAATATGACACATAAGGCATTCGGTTTTCCAACCCATGAGCAGCAACAAGTCCAACTGTGTTTGGTTAAGTAGATTTGGCAGGTTAACAAACCAGAATTTCTTTATTTTTATGGTCCTGACACTGAAGTTCTCTTTGGATTTAGGGGTGGTGAGAACATTTGATTGTAGGCAAAGGAGCGATTGGTGGAGATGCACTGATTCGTATACCAGCACTGGAATCCCACAACCAGGGCCGGCCTTAATATGGAAGGTGCCCTGTGCAAGACTAAAGGATGGCGCCCAACACACTTCTGTGCTTCCTCACCTACTACCGCACTAGGTTGTCGAAGTGATGCGAGGCAAAGGTACCCACTAGTAGAAACATTCCCTAGCCTATGGCTGCCAGTTCACTGTCCCATGTGACCATCTGTGTGGAGTGGCCAACTGGCAGGGGGTGAGGAGGCAATGAAGAAGTCTGGGAGTTCCTCCAGTATCAGTCATGATGTTAGGGACGTGTGGACCAGCAGTTATTTTTGACTCCCAGACCACTATAAAGTGAACAAAAATAAGTATTTTCTGACACTGAAGTTTAAAATACTCAGAAGCTGGCTGATTCCATATCCATGGGGTATCCCATCCCCCACTATTTGAATACACTCAGGATTGCTGGTATAGTTACCATGGAAGCAATTCCATGGGGCATGCATGCATCACATACCCAGTTGATGCGCTCATGCGCAGGAGTGGATCCAGGGATGCCAGTCCCCACTATCTATGTCGGGCTCTGTGGACAAAAACGGAATTCTGTGAAACTCACCTGTAGAATTGCTTTTGTTTCCTATCCATTCCAAGCCGTCCCGATAGTATTCACAGTAACTCCGTCCCAAAGGGGGCGTGGACTGCAAGATCAAAGATGAGGCTCCTCCCGGCCACCTATAAAAGCAGCTGTCTCTTAACCAAGCCCAGAAATTAAAGGAGCAGTATCGCAAATTTTTCTTGGTGACATATTTAAATGGTACTTTGAATGTAGGTAAGTGTTGGAGTAAGAATTACAAATTTAGAAAAAAATGATGTGTGTGTTGAGCAGCTCATGTTTATGTCTTCTGAGTGTCGGAGCCCGACACTCTGGCCTGTTCCACACTGAAGAGAGGGGGAAACAATGTATCAAAGTATCAGCTGTTCAGTGCTGGCAGCCATCCAACATAATATTGCAACATTGCAACATTGCCTGGCCAAAACTTATCTATCTAAAAAAGAAAGAAAAGCTCTACAAGTCATTTAGCTGATTTTGACAGTTTTCCCTTCATGTTGGCTCTGCTGCAGAACCATTCAGTTTACCATTTTCTCTTTCATGTTCTTATTTTTTATTTTTCCATATGATTTTCTTTCAGCTTTGTGTGTTTTGCGCAAAGCCCAACCTAGGATCTGGAGTTTTGTTTTGTGCCCCTAGGGGCATCCCGACTTGGGATGCCCTGATATGTGAAACCCCCAAGTTCGCCAGTGAAAACATACCTTTCCCTGTCCCACAGCGCATGCGCGGGCTCTCATCCAATCAGCGCTGTTTGCACGCAGATGGGGAGCCTGAGCAGTAACCTTCCTGGCCGCCCGGCCTGTCTAAATGACTATCTGAGTGAGCGCGCCAGAAAAATGGGGGGATCTGTGGTTATCCAGGGGTCGTTTCACACAGTGGGCATCCTGATTTAGAATGCCCAAGGGGGAAGGTCAATGGCCGGGTCTTATAGACCTCAGGGTCGGCCACTCAGTGTTTTGTTCCACTTTAATACCTTTAGATTTTCCTGCACAGTTATTCAAAGAAGAATTTCTGTCATTTTCAGTCAGTTTAGTTTATTTTGTATAGATTTTACACATTTGAGTCACCTGGTCTCATAACAAAAGCAGCACCTCACACACACACACAGCCGTTACCACTGATTACAGTGTCAGCCTCTGAGGTAAAGTGTTGCTAGGAGACCAGTGGGCTAAATGAAGCAGCTCACTAAATACAACCCAGCAGATCCCCCTATTCAGCAAATGGACTGAGCCATTGTCATTATACAACTTAAAAGTAAGGCATATATTTTTTCCATTTTCTATCGCCAGACTATTTACACACATGTTAGAAGCTATTGTGTGGCTATTAAATTATTTATCTTTTTTAATGCAAATTTCGCGATACTGCTCCTTTAAAAAGCAGTAACTCAATAACAAGGGGCAGGCGAGGAGGCCCCGAACATAGGAGACCATGTTACTTCACAAGGCCCCTGCTTGTACTCTCTCGAACCTAAAATCCTAAATTTGTGCAACAAGTGTCCTACGAACAAGTAATGGTTCATCACCATAAAGGGTATGCAGGACATAATAACCCTCAAAAGGGCGGGTTGGACAGCCTGAAATGGATAGGAAACAAAAGCAATTCTACAGGTGAGTTTCACAGAATTGCGTTTTTCTTTCCAATCCATTCCAGGCCGTCCCGATAGTATTCACAGTTGGAACATCCAAAAGCAGTGTCGGCTGAGGCCCTGACATCCACTTGTTAAACTTGGTAAACGAATGAACTCAAGATCAAGTGGCAGCTTTACAAACCTGTTCCACCGAGGCCTGATGCTGAAAGGTCCAGGAAGCACCAATGGCTCTAGTAGAACAAGCTGTGATCCGAAAGGGGGCGCTTTCTCCTTGGCAGAATAAGCTCTTACCATCGCCTTTCTAATCCACCTACTTAGAGTGGACTTGGCTGGTGGAAATCCCTTTCTAGAGCCTTCCGCTAAGACAAAAAGCAAATCTGATTTTTGGAATATTCAGTAGCAGCCAGGTAATATCTTATGGCTCTAGCATGGAGAGTCCTCGCCTTAGGATTAGCCGGTGCTGGACACCAGGAAGGCAAGACAACTTCCTCATTAAGGTGAAAAGAAGAAACGACTTTAGGCAAAAAATCAGTCCTAAAACAAAAAAAACACCTTGTCTCTGTGCAATTCAAATAAGGTGGCCTCATACATAGTGCAGCCAATTCAGACACTCAACGCACAGAGGTGATCGCTACCAGAAAGATCAGTTGGAGCATCAGCATAGTCAATGTAGCGCCATTCAAAGGGGGCACCCTGGAGAGCCGATAACACCAGATTTAGGTCCCACACTGGTAACACTGGTTCTCGTGGTGGGCAGACAAGAGTGACCGCCTGAAAAAAAGGATCTGATCAATCAACGCAAGATAGAGAGATACGAACCTTGGAAGCTTGTGATTGTGTCTGGACGCAAAAAGATCCATGTCCGGTTGACTCCAGCGGAGGCATAGAGCTTGAAAAGCCTTCCAGCTGAGAGACTATTCCCCAGACGCAAGTACCTCCTGCTCAGGGAGTCTGCCACCTGGTTCTCCACCCCGGGATGTAAACCGCCGAGATGCAGGGAATGTTCTCCTCTGCCCAACTCAGAATCCGGCTTACCTCCTTGAGGGATCTCTTGCTCCGAGTACCGCCCTGGCGGTTGATGTAGGCTACAGCCGTCCGATTGTCCGAACTGAACCGCATGGTCTCTTAAATGGGGGGTCAGATGTAGTAGAACAAGCCAAATCGCCCTTAGTTCCAGAGATTTATGGGCAACCGGTTCTCTCTCGGGCCCACTAACCCTGGATCTTCTGGGTCTGCCAAATGTTTTCCCAGCCTGTAAGACTGGCAGCCGTGGTAACAATCTCCCATTGGGAAGTCCGAAGGACTTGCCTACCAGCAGATACCAAGGATCCAACCACTACACGAGGGATTGCCTGGCCGGGGGGGACAGCACAAATCCTTGGTCCAGGGATTCCGGGGACTGATCCCAGCTGGCTAGCAGGTTCAGCACTGCTTTGAAGCAAGCCACCATTAGGCCCAGCAATCTCATCCCTAGGCACACCGATGGCTGTTGACAAGCCAGCAAGGCCTGTACCTGCGTCTAGAGACAGAAGACTTTCTGCTGTGGCAGAAAGACCTTGACTTGAACGGTGTCTAGCGTCATCCCCAGGAAGGATCTCACTGTTGATGGTGTGATATGCGACTTGGGGTAGTTGATCACCGAACCGGAGGCTTCCAGAGTTGACCGCACGGTTTGGGTGTCACTCTCGGCCTCCTGAAGGTACTGGGCCGAGATCAGAAGGTCGTCCAGATAGGGTAATACCGAATACCCTGACTCCTCAGGATAGCCATGATGCCCGCCAGCACCTTGTTGAACAACACCCTGGGAGCTAAGGATATGCCGAAAGGGAGTGCCACAAACTGGAAATGCTGACCCTCCAATGCAAACCTCAAAAACCTCTGATGACCCAGAAAAATAGGGATGTGTAGATACGCGTCCCTGATATCCATCGTAGTCATAAAGTCGCCGGGCCGAAGCGACCTCACCGCCGACCGCAATGTTTCCATGCGGAAATGTTTGAGCTTTATACATTTGTTGGGGCCCTTTAGGTCCAAGATCGGCCGCACCGATCCGTCCTTCTTGGAAACCGTGAACAGGTTGGAGTAAAATCCCTGACCCTGGTCCTGCCGGGGCACAAGGCAAATCACCTGTAGCCGCAGGAGGTGCTGAACAGCGGCTCTCAAAGCCTCCGCTTTTAGCAGGTTTCGGGATGCCCTTGACCACAGAAATTTTGTGGACGTTTTGACTGCCAGCCCGATTTTGTAACCTGACGACACCACCTCCTGAATCTAAAGATCCGAGACGTGACGCCTCCAGATTGGAGCAAACAACAGCAGCTGTCCCCCCCCACCCATACGGGTGAGGGTGCCCCTGTATGCCTGTGTAGCTTTGGCTGGAGGTTCTTAGCTCCCCAGGCGGGATTGGGCCGACTGCAGGCCCTACCTCTGCCCCAGCATCTCTGCAGGCACTGGAAAAGGAAGAACCTCTTCCCCCCGAAAGAACCGGTAAGAAGAGGAGTGCCGAAAGGGCCGAGAAGGTTTCCTTCATTGAGGGAGCTTACCATCCTTGACCAACAGGTCCAGCCACTTCCCGAACAGCCAACCCCCCACAAAGGATAAATTTGTGAGGGACTCTTTGGGGCCGCATCGGCCAACCACTGCTTCACCCACAGCGAACGGCGTAATGCTACAAACAAAGCCGAAGTCTTGGCACCCAGCCTGACTCCATCATCCATGGCAGTGACAACAAAGCTGATGAAATCCAAACAGGCTCTGAGATCCCTATAATCCTGCGCCCATTTGCAAGACTTAGCCTTAGCCACAAGCTGCTTAACCTTTTTCCCCGTGGTTAGGGAAACAATTGCCGTGACACACGTAAGAGGGAACCCACCAAGGCAAAAGCATGGCAAGCCAACTGATCCATGCGTTTATGCGCAGGGTCTCTTAAGGAAGCATTGTCAGGTGACGCATAATAGAGGTGTAGGACAGACCTGAAACCGGAGGGTCCACCTTGGGATGATGCGACCATAATTTAATCAACTCGGCAGGGAAAGAATACCGTCTCTCCAGGCCCTTAGGAACCGACGGCAGCTTGTTGGGCCTTTCCCACTCCTTAAGCACCATGTTAGAAAATGCGGCTGTTCAGGAAAAAACCCACCGCTCAGGCCGAAACAATCATCCTTCTTTCTTTTGGCTATCTTGGGAGGAACAATGTGTCAAAAATCAGAGGAAAGCAAGCTTTCCGTATCATCTGGAAGGACGGAATCCTCATCCGAGGAATAACCAGAGTTGCTGTCTTCTCCACCGGAGGGCAACTCACCTTGCGAGAGTGGCTCATCCGCCGACTCCCCGTGCTCCGCGGAACCAAAGGAAGCATACAATCTTCGTCTGAGTAAACCGGCTCCAAGTGCCGCTTCTTACTTGAGGCCTTTTTAGGGGCTGCCAATGAGAGCTGTTTCTCAAGGCTAGCCAGCCTGTGTGTCCCCCTGCTGTCTCCTCCTTCTCTAGGGACTAACTGCAGCAGTGGGGGATCCGGAGAGGCTGGAGCTGACGCAGGACTAGGGGCGGAAGCGACAGCCCACTCATGGTCCGAGACAATGCCTCTGGCGCAAGTGGAACAAATTGTGCTGAATCCGCCCAGGGGATTCCGTCTGCACAAGGGGCAGAGCCTGTCTTGCCCAAGTGGGGTGCCCGGCTCACTATCGCCTGATGCCTCCATTATGGTGATTTTAGAATATGCAATATTCGTGAAAGGCAAAATAGACACTTATGTCCTAAGCCTATAGCCGATCCAGTACAACGGGGACCGGGAGAAACCACAACCCTCAACCTTCTTCCCACAATATAAAATCAAAAAGAGAGGAGACATTAATCACAATATGGACCACAGTGCCAAAATATAACATATATAGATAAAATACATATTAAAATATTCCCATCATAGAAATACATATACAATATCTAACCATTCCCCCTCTCTTCCCTCCTTACAAATGCAAGCAAAGAAGGAAGAAGTAGAACTCACGAAATCGCGCTTCACCAGCGCTACAGGGACACGCAGCAGCAGCCCAAAATTCCTTGAGGGATTACTTGCAGATGCGCCACCTCAACAGTGCAGCAGCAGCGTGAGTCTTCTAGAACTTTCTGGCCGGGGGAGCGTCACTGGAGTGATGGACAGTCTGTGCACGCTCGTGACTCCACTCCCCGGCCAGTCACCATATAGCGGCTTAGCAGCATGCGGCCTGCGCCCCCTCCAGAGGCCTCCGCACGGCGAGGGAACGAGGGAGGTGAGTATGTGGGAGGAGCGGCAGCGGACCGCTCCTCGCCGTAGCGCTGCTATGGCGACGGAGCTCTCTGCTGCTCCCCGACGCAGTTACACAAACACTACACACAACAATAAAAAATAAAAAACCATGTGGGAGAAGGGAGGGTGATATACAAAAGTATATCATGGTTTCTCAGCAGGTTCACCATGAGAGACCTGCGGTTGACCTGCTTGTTCCAGGGAAGCCTACAGCCCAGAGCCATATGCTCTGTAAAATGCCCCAGACCCTACCTTCACGGATCCCAAACAACCAAAGCTGGGAGGCATCAGATGGGTCAGAAGAATCCGCGGAAATAAGGTCCTGCAGCAAGCCGACAGGTTAGAAGGCCCCGCTTTGCTGCTAAAATTCTGAGAGAGTGTAAGCAATGATCTGTGCAGCTCCAATACAAGAAGTAGACTGGGCTTGGTTAAGAGGCATCTGCTTTTGTAGGGGGCCGGGAAGAGCCTCATCTTTGATCTTGCAGTCCATACCCCCTTTGGGGACGGCCTGGAATGGATTGGAAAGAAAAAGAGTTTTATGTCCCGCATTACTATATACAGCATAGGGTGCTGATTGGATGAAACCCTGCACCTTGCTTGCAATGTGGGTATGCCGGCTATCCCAGGAGGTTTCACACAGTGAGGCATCCCACACTGGGATGTCCCGGAGATAGGGAATCCGATGGTTTGGTCCACTTTAAAGGGAAAAACAGAAGTATGCACGCCCCCACCTCCTTCTGATCCAACCAAACGTGCACCCTCCAAGCAAGTCCAATTGACAAATCCAATCTCCACCCCCCACAAAAGAACCAGTAAACTGTTGGGGTGGGTTGGAGAGTGGAAAGTGAACCAGTAAACAGAGTCGATCGAGTTGGTAGGTGAGCAGCATTGGGGAATCGAGCGCACGGGCGCAGCTGCATGATGCCCCTCTAACCATGGTGCCCTGTGTGATGGGACACCTTGCACACCCCAGAGGCCGGCCATGTCCGGCCAGCCATATCAAAAGTTGGGAACCCATAAGCGGACTGTTGGTAGCCGCTAATGCCAATGTCTGGAGAGGGCATCCAGAATGCTGGAGCATAACCCCCAGGCCTATCATAAACCATACCTGACACTCACCCCCCTCCCTGGAATCCAGCGATGAGATTGGCTGTCCACCGCTCAGGTGGGAAGTGACATTCCACCGCGGAATGTCCTGCCTGCGTGAGTGCTGGACAGCCAATCACAGCACGGTCTTTGTCAACGTTAGCACCGGGCAGCCAATCACGGTGCCGCATTCCCAAAGGGGAAGAGAAGTTATAGTACGGTTTACAGGCGTCCTGGGGGGTTATGTGCAGGGGGGGCTCCAGCATTCCTGGATCCTTTCTGTTTCAGCATGTGAAAGCCCTTGTGAACAAAGCCAGATATACAAAAAGGCTTCCCGACTCTGCCACAGAAGAACTTCTGAAGAAGCTCACAATAAATTTTAACCTGATCCCAGGGCACACGTGCAGCTATCCCTCTGGCTCATATGCGCTCCGGCTGGTCCCCTGTAAACTGGGTGGTCCAGGGTAGTGACAGACTTTGGTAAATGTGTGGGAGCAACAGGTGGGGGGCCACACGGCAATCCATTCTTTCAGAATAGATTACCTCTATCTACCACACCAAAATAAGGCTACATTCACACCTGTCCGGGCACGTTTGCTGCATGCATTTGCAGCCGTGTTTGCAGTAGAAAATGTTTTAAGCCTGGATTTCTGGGTCCTATGCACTGTGTTTCCTGTTTGTTGAATCCCATTAAAATCTATGGTGCTGCAAATGCAAAACGCATGCGGTACCATATGAAAAAACACAACTCCATTTGACTTTGCAGCCCCATAGGCTTTAATGGGGAGTGTTTGCAGCCAGGACACAGCAGGCAGGGCTTTTTGTGGATGCATTTTCCTCCTCTCTGCCGCACCAGGGAGGTCTTAAAGGGGCCATAGAGGTGCCATTGTTGGATTTACTTTGCAATACGGCAGCATCTGCCACAAATGCATAAACTCATGCGGTACCTGACAGGTCAGAACAAGGACTTACTATCATTTGCCAGGTCTTCTGTTGTTGGGCTGAATATATTTTAATTGCAGACACTTCTCTGCCTCTCAGCTTGATAACTGTTGCAGCTGGCTAGTTTGTAATACATTGTAACGATTTTTATAACCACCAATGTATCTCAATGTAACAAAATTACCCTGCAGCAGGCGTAAGTAACAGATGTATAAGCCTAGAGGCAGAGAAAAGTCTTTGATGAAAATACACACAGCTCCTTGCTAGAACACCAGGCAAATGAAAGGTATCCTTTTAATATTCACTGCAATCTATTCTGCTTCGCTAAAAGCCCACACATGCATCATGAGAGTATGGATGGAGGTAAGATATCTGGTGATCCCGGCGTTTCACACACACGGGCATCCCAAGGATTCCAATGTTAAATAAGAACATGAGACCATTTCTGATGTTCCTCTCTAAACAACGCCCCCACTGCCTTGTGGATGTTGGTGTTATCTAAAATGCCGACATACGGCAGCATTCCTGGCCCCTTTGCACCCCCCCTCCTCTTTTAGCCGTTGCTGAGTGAAGGCTGCAAAGTCTTATCATACTTACTGTTCTCTGTCCTTCTTCAAATGTCCCATGCCGCTCCTCAAATCTTGCGGGATTGGCACAGAGTGTCATTGCAGCCCATGGGGTGGCACAGTGCATGATGGGAAGGCACAGCGCGGGACCGAGGGATGCTGGAGTGCGATGCGACCTGACAGGTAAGTTAAAAGTCTTGAAATATAAAACCGGAGGGGCAGGGGGGCAGAGCAAGCCAGGTTCGGGAAGAATTAACTCCCCAATACCTGCAATGTTCCACTTAAAGAAGACTAGAACCATAATTGCAGGGCATGTTTAGTTAATTCCAGATTTGTATCCACATTCTCTACCTATAGTTGAGAACTTGCTGAGCACAGAAGGCTAGCTGCATCGTCCCAGCATAAGGTTGCCTTCTAGGATCATATATGAGGCCTCAAGGACAGGTTTGTTCAACCAGAAGCCTAGAAGAGGCATACAGTCTAGTTGCACTAGTTTTTGAAAAAAAGTGTAAACTCTTCTGGACAGTGCTCTGCCAATATCTATACATATATATATATATATATATATATATATATATATATATATATATGAGACAATGCAGCGCCACCTGAGGGAATAACCTAAAACTGCAAGGAGAAACATTGATGCGGTCTGCCACATACATATGCGTGTGACAATTGTATATCTATCTATCTATATATATATATATATATATATATATATATATATATATATATGCGTGCAGAGGCCACACATGGATTTTATTATGAGTCAGACATAACATACAGACATTTTCATGATTATAAATGAAAGCCTTATAATTGGCTTGGGTTTTTTTCATTGCAGAAGCGATCATGCCATAGTTCCTTATTGCTATAAAAGTGTCTAACAAGATTTTTTTTTTTTTATTGAAAACATCCTGGCTGCTTCTTTAATTGTAATTGTTTATTACATTTTTCAAGAGCCAGCCTCTTAATCAGTCGGAATAAGAGTTCTCGTAGGAACTCATTTCAGTCATTACAGTTTATAGAAACACTTTCTTTTTGCAATGAAATACCTGATTCATGGAGTGGAAAACACATTGGCAATTTGCATTTTCCATTTAATATATCTGCAACGAATAACTCTTCAGCAGAATGTTTTTATTTCTTTTAAGAAACATTTTATCAGTTTTTAAAAAATAATGCGGTCTTATGATTAGAAGGAAAGTCATTTCCTATAACATTGGTTGTGGGTCGGTGAGTGACACATTAACATGTTTGAACCTCTAAAGATGAATTCTAATGTGAAAAATATAACACACATCTACCATATGAAAGTACTTCCTACTTAAGGCAAACCTAAAATGGTAAGTGTCCCTTACAAAGGTAAGTGTCCCTTGCGCACACCAAAGCCCCCATTGGGGTGTAACAGGCCATGACATTTTGAGTGATGACAAGAGCCTGGTCTCTGGGACTGAGGGGTAGGGACAGACTTCCCTTTCACAACTGCAATAGTGTGGGGGTCAGGTTTATTAAGTCAACTGGAGTACTGCATCTGGGTCTGTGCACTAGGGCACTGGTGTAGAGACTTGTCCTCTGCAAATATGAGGGTGTAGGCCTGGCCAACTGACCAATTATATTGCAGACCTACCCCCTGAAATTCATTTTACCTTGCCCACCCAACGTCAAAGATGCAGGGCCTCGTTTTCATGAGCTCTCAAAACAAGGCTCATTCATTATCATGTTATCATATTGACACTGCTATAAGATACACCTGCTGGCCAAGTCAACAGGCTGTTTAATAAAGAAGGAGAGTTTGAGCTTTGAGGAGCTGGTGTAAGAGCCCGGCATCTTCTGCATCTTAGTCACTGTGTGCTGGAAGGTTACACTAAAGAAAAACTTCCCAACTGGTAAATACAAGTGTGTGGGTCCAGTTTATTCAGCCAACTGGCCAAACTTGATGAGCTATAAAGTCTCTGTCTATAGCTTTGAGCCCTAAAATATATTCTACTGCCTTCCCCACATCACAGATGCAGATCTCTGATCTATACCCAATGCCTCCTCCAGTAATGTTACTCCCCTGACCAAGTCAATAGTCCATGTGCTATTGAAGAAGTCATGTTCACTGCAATGGGGCTATAGGACTAAATGTGGGCCGGCTTCATCTGCAGGCAGCTCTCTTTATTGTATACCTCCTAACTTTCTCGAATAGGAACCAGGCACACCTCAGCAGACTGGTTCTATTTGCACTAATGGTGTGATGGACATGAGACACAGAAAAGGAGAAAATGAGAAAAAGCGAGGGATATCTATGGAACCGGACCTGCAACTGGCTCAACTTATGGGAGGATAGAACCACTCCATGAAGCTGTCAGTAGAGGGGTGAGGTGGTTGTTGAAAGTGGTAGCTTATGCCGAAGAGTCCCTCAAGAGGGAAGGTTTTTGACATGTTCTGAACTTTTTTTAAAAGCAACACAATTTTGGTAAATATCTGTTTACAAACCCTGTGACCAGTCCTCCCTCCCCATATGTCCAGTTCCTGACATCCATCACCATGCACTTAGTCCCTGACAACTTTCATGTGTGTCCAGACCTTGGCTCCTAATATCTGATGGCCTCCTCAAGTAGCCGGGGCTTTCCTCAGCAGCAGAATGGCTCTAACATCAAGCACAGGGAGGAGGGCCGGGCTTCTGCTGAAGCTGGTGCAATTTTTAGTTTGGACATCTTTTGTATGGCTATCATTGAGCTTTACAATGTGCCCTGACATTAGCAAGCTTCCGGCTCTGAAGTAAGGGACCATTTGGTCATGGGGCATTTGCCAGTTTGCTACCACTTAAAACCAGCCCTGCACCTAAAGTAGCATGTAGGTGAAAGTCTGTTTTTCACTGGATTTTAAACCGGAACAAAATCCAGCACGGCTGGCCCTGAAATTTAAAAGATTCCCCACTATGTGAAACCTCCCCTAGGTAGTCGCAAAACTCAACTGCCACTTGGATCCCAAACCAGCACAAGCATCTTTCGACTGTGGGAGCACTCCCATTCCCAGCCATTCAGATAGACTCAGGGCGGGAGCGTGCCAGATGCTGGGGATGCAGCCGCTCGCAATCCCTATTCCCAAGTTGTATGCACAATAAATGGCTGGATGAGAGCCATCGCATAAGACCAGGTAAAGTTGAGTTTTACAGGGCAATCTGCAGAGGTTACATACAGTGGGGCATCTCAAATCGGGGGGGGGCATAAAAAAAAACCCAGGATAGTCAAAATCCCAGGTTTTGTTCTGCTTTAACTCTCACTCACTGTATCCAAAACTAAAATAATAAAAATGGAAAATGACATTGCGACAGCGACTGCTCATGTGTCAGAGGGGGGAAACATCAGAGATAATGTGTCAGAACAAATCCAGGGCACTGCGAATGCTGCATATGGCTAAAAATGGCAACTGTTAGAGCAGCTTGGAAGCTCAGATGCTCCCAGATTAGTGGCTGTGTATACTGCGTGCATTTAAAATGTCTCATCTAAGCTCCTTGTTGCAATATGTTAATTACTGTGCATACATTGAATTAGGAAGTCTTCTGCATGTTAACCATTCAGCGGTTAATCTCCCGGGGCTTGTTACTCACCGAATGATTTACTTCCCTCCGCTTTATTTCCCTTTCTCTCTCTCCCCACAATGATTTTTTTACATACGCTTGAGTCATTCTGTACACTGGCCACATTCTGCAAATCAACCATTCCCAGACCAGCTTCAACCAGATTCTCCATTCTCAATAGAAGTAGAAGGTTGAGCCATTTTCAGCTCTCATTAGAGGAAATCTAGCTTCACCACTTGTTTGGCCACCAAAAGCAGTTCATTTAAACCAGACTAACACCTTTAGAGGAAACAGTGCTCATATGCACCCCCCCAGGGCAATTCAGATTGCTGCACATAAACATTATTTTACCTATTTCTAACTCCTGCTGTGGTCAATTTTACAACCAAAATGACGTCACATGGAGCTTCAGGCTGCCTACAAAGAGGAAATGCTGCTGGGCTTCCTGTTGCTGTGCAATATGTCAGCTGAATCCAGGAAGCAGCATAGCTGAAATGCTAGGAAAGAAAGCTTCAAAATGGCCATACCAGGAGAAAATCTGTTTTTCGGTGGCATTTCAGGTTTGAGTGGATGCAGAAGCAGATGTAAGTGCTGACAATGATTCAGTATCATGCAGATGCGGCAAGGGTTTTTTCTTCCAAGTGTACCAGGCTGTTGGTCTGGTTTAACATAAATACATGTCTGGAATTAATACTCATCTGATCCATGCTTTTTCACATGTGGGCAATAGGGTTCAGTGGCTGAATGGGGTTTAGGAACGCAGAACATGCGGTTCTCATCCAATAAGCATTAAAGTGGACCAAAATCCAGGATTTTGACTATTCTGGGTTTTGGTCCTTTCCCTCGGGGCACCCCGATAGAGGGTGCCCGCTGTGTGAAACCCCCAGATCACCTGCACTAACTCACTTCTTCCCTGGCCTATGGCGCATGCACGGCAGCACATCCGATCAGTGCGTTTGGGGCTACTGATGTCACGCCAAGTGCTGGCGGACACATTCCTCGCTTCCCTCTAATGGGAAGTGTGCCCGCGCCAGCCATGACCTGGGGGGTTTCACACAGTGGGGCATCCTGATTTTGAATGCCCTGGGGGGAAGGAATCGATCTATAAGATTCCAGGGCTGATAGCACTGGGTTTTGGTCCACTTTAAAGTGATAGTATAACCAGAAAGGAAGTCTGTCAATCAAGCCCAGTGCCCCAAAACAGCCTGTGCTTCTTTTTTTTTACTAAAGCCTTAGCTGAATGGCTATGACAACACAAACCTGATGAAGTCTGCTGTTCAAATGGTCGACCATATTGCCCCCTGGTACTTATCCGGGATGATACATTCAGTTATACACAGCTCAGAATTGGGGGGTCAGCCTTATCAGTTATAATAACTGCCATTATGTGGTAGTTTACCTGAATTAGAAAATATGGCTGCCATTTAACACCATACTGCTTGCTGATAGTGTTTTTATGAATATTGGGCAAAGGCTTAAGGAAAAAAAATATATATATATTTTGGGGCACTGGGCTGGGGATAGCAGGTGATGACATAAACTTCCTTTCTGGGTATAGATACACTTTATTTGCTGTGCATAGTAATACCCAGAGATGAATGATCAATTGCCGTGCGGCTCCTGCTGGCAACTTGCTCTGGCTGTGCGTACCCACCAGCCATTCCAAAATGCCTAGCACTGGAGGAGGTCCAAAGTGAGCCAAGACATCAGCAGTTCCAGGTAAGTCACCTATAAGGTGAACACAGGATTTGATACTGTAGTGCACTCCAAATCAATATGCCATTGAATAGTTATGGTTAGTAATGGTAGTAATTGGAATTTACCCATGTCATTGAACTGGACTGAATGGCCTAAATGTATGTGACCCCAATGTGAACACCAACATGGGTCATCGGCCTATGAAGCATAGCGGCACAGGCAGTTTTTGGTGATTTGGCCACTTTCTGTTTTTCCTACTCCGGGATGTATAAGCAAGAGAGATGCGTTTGGGGCGAGTTTTGAATGTTGACATTTAGATAACAATAAAGCCTAGGTTTAGCACTATGCCGAGCCGCCTTCTTCCTTTGTTTGCTTTGGGTTTGTAAGAGTGTTCTCCCAAAGATAAATTCCTCCGGAGTAAGCTAGTAATGCCGGTGACCTTTCCAGATGTCTTCCTGCAGCTATTCCCCAGGTGACCCTAATTCGCATGCTGGATAAGTGGTTAAAATATTGAATAAGGAGCCCGCCGGCGCGAACTAAGCCAAGCAAACAGGGCGATTTTGTTTAAAGGAGACATGGCTTTGTCTCACATAAAAGGTAATACAGACAAACAGGACAAAATATTCGACTTCGACTACGTAACACCTGGTAAAAACAAATATTTTACCTATGGGCTAAATCGAGCCCCGCAATTGGCTGTCATGGTCACTTGGTCGCCAGCAAACGGATACCCAGGGGAGACTTACAGAACAAGTGACCATGGTGACCAGTTGGACCCAACTTCACCAGGGTAGCGTTTTTTTTAAGATAAGATTTTATCCCTGGTTCCCTGGTCTATGTTCTATAGCAAAAGGTAAGTATCTCCTTAATTCAGGTCCAAGGGCACCTGGGACAGATTTCCCAGTGTGGGGGTTTAGGTCCACTTTAATGCTACATTCTCCCTTCTAACCTAATGACAACAATGCATATAGGCGCACACCTGGGACTGGGTTTTGGATCAACAATGGGGTTGCAGGCTTTTTGAGTTGGGTTCAGGTCTACAGTTTCAGACCCATACAGGCTCTAGGCATTTACTCTGTTACCCCAAGGCTCACACACTCTTTAGAACCTTAAAGTGGACCAAAGCCCACGGCGATCAGCCCAGGAATCTATAAGATTTCTGGGGCCGATCAATTCCCTCCACCAGGATGGGACTAAAATATGGATGCCCCACTGTGTGAAACCTCCCTGGTCGCACCATACACCTACCTTCTTTTCCGGTCCAACGGTGCAAGCACAAGCCGTATCACCGCAATCCCTCTAGCAGGGCACGTGCCCGCACCAGGCATTTGTGTTGTCCCTGTTAGAGGGAAGGGGGGGATGCGGCCATCAGCGTGCTCCGAGCGTGCTAATTGGAGCAGCGGCCGTGCATGCGCCATAGGACCGAGAAGAGGTGAGTTGGTCTCGGTGTCCTGAGGGGTTTCACACAGGGGGGCAAGGACCAAGACCTAGGATAGTCAAAATCCGGGGTTTTGGTCAAGACTCTATGAGTTCTACTGTGGTCAGAGACAGCCGCTGTCCTGAAAGACTTAAATTGAAAGGAGGGCAAACTTTGAGACCTGCTATGGATTCTACCCTACACCGCAGAAAATGGAGGAAAGGCACATGGGACAGGCATCGGATGAGCTGCTTGCTACCTTATTATTGCTGTTGGCTTTACAGGCCTAGGGCTGATTCAGCACTGCGAGAATTTTTTTCTTGCTTTTTTGTGAGAAAAAAACAAATATTTTCTGTATTTTCACACCATAAGACACACCAGCCCATAAGACGCACCTAGGATTTGGAGGAGGAAAATATTCTAAACCAAATGTTGTGCAAAAACACTCCATTGCAGACAATGTGGCATTCCTCCCACCCCTTTGCCAAATGCATTGTGGCATTCCCTCATCCCATTCCCAAAGGTATTGTGGCATTCACCCATCTCATTCCCATATGCAGCGTGGTGTTCTCTCCCATCCCATTCACATAGGCAGTGTGGCATACCTCCATCCCATTCCCCATATGCAGTGTGGAATTCCCCCCTCCCATTCCCATAGGCAGTATGGCATCCCCCCATCCCTTTCCCATAGACAGTGTGGTATCCTCCCATCTTATTCTGCATGGGCTGGGTGTGTGCGCACGTCAGCCTGAGAATTAGCGGCAGTACCGGCCGTGCCAGTTTGGGGACAGTGGGTGGGGTTCAGTTACCCTGCCCTCTCCCTGCTCGCTGCTCTTTCATCGGCTGGCATCCCGGTGGCCACAAAGCGAAGTTCATGTAAGTATATCTTTTCTTTTTACTTTTTTGTTGTGTTTTTATTAACATTCGCCCAATAAGACACACCTTTGGTGAAAGATTAGTGCATCTTATAGAGTGAACAATACTTTTTTTTCATGATAGTGCTCCCTTAAAGTGGCCCAAAACCCACATCAACCAGCCTGGGAATCTATAAGATTCCCGGGCCGATCAATTCCCTCCCCCCGTGGCATCCAAAATCGGGATGCCCCGCTGTGTGAAACCCACCAGGTTACCCTGTTCACTTACCATGCTTCCCTGTCCAACGGCGCATGCGCGAGCCGCATCCCCACCATCCCTCTAGCAGGGCTGATTGGACGAGTGGCCGCGTATGCGCGTAGGACCAGAAAGAGGTGAGTTCCTTTGCGCAATCTGGGGGGTTTCACATAGCTCCGGGGAAGAGGACCGAAACCCAGGATAGTCAAAAGCCTGGGTTTTGGTCCACTTTAATATATAACAGAAAACAACAGACTTGGGAAGGGTATTACTGCAGAATTTTGGGCTTGCCAGACAACAGAAGGGCATCCCAAATTGCCATGTCCCAAGAATGATTGGTAAAAGCTAAAGTAATGTTTCGCTTTAGATCCTTTAATCTTGCCACTGTGCTACACTACCGAGGGCTCTGATGTATGCAAGCCTGATGCTGCTCTCCTGTTTCAGAAATAATTAGATGCATCACATCCATTTCATCCATTACATGGCCGTGTCTTCTTCCTTCCCGCTTATTGGCACCTTCATTTCCTGGGAGTCTTCATGTATTCTGTGTCACGTGCATCACGTGTGCAGTGACAGCACCAGTGTTGTGTTTCTATATTAATATACGGTATCTGTGGCAGCACCAAGATTAGCTTCACACGCTACACTGTATCTGGTGGTGGAATTGTATTTTATTACTGGAATGGTATACTCCAAAACCTGTCACCCCTGTATTTTATTTCTACAAGTAAAAGAAAGCCAAGATGGACAGGATTGTTGTTCTATTGGGGAGTATAAGAGACCCCTCCTGGCTTTAACTATCTAGCATGTTCATATAGATGTTTAATGAGACTTTAGCGCTGTCCATGGTACTGAACCACTCATGCCAATGGCTCTGGTCCATGGTGCTGAATGAGCTGCACATGTGACAGCCACTCCTCGGCATCCTTTGACCTCAGGGGTGCTGCTTAGGGGCAGGCCAAAAAAGAAATGTGAAAATAATAAAGAAGGGTGCAACATGTAAAAAATAAAAGCATCATTGATAAGCATGCAAACCACTGTATGTTTAACAATGATAAGCTTCTTCCTCACCCGTCCAGCCACTTCAATCTTGCTGCACTCAGGAGGTGGACACTACTACCACTACTACCTACTGCGTACTGGCCAATTCAGTTTCATTCATGCCAGTACGCAGCAGTGCGGGACATAAAAGCTGCAGACTGTGTCTTTCATATACAGTATATAAAAAAATATAGACAATTAACACCGGAGTACTGTATATGTAATGGTGATAATTGTCAAAAGAAATTCTTTGTGCACATTGTACATTGCACATTGTCACAGAGAGGTAATTTCCTGTTCCTTTATGCTGCCTCCAGCAGCTCCTCCCTGATCCTGACCACAAATCTAAGCCTAAGCCTCATGTCAGGTTGACACCCCCTCTGTTAGCCTAAAATAGAGCCCTACACATTGTCAGTCAACCCCAGCTCATTTCAGTTCTGTGCACCACTAAGCCCTGGCACTACCATCAAAGAGGACATGAGGAACATAAAGTGAAACTTTATTTTATCAATACTCTGGAAATATAGCTTTGTTTTCAAAAAGAAAAATACTGAAAACAACATTGCGGATCCCGCCGCTCCATGAACCCAGGAAGCGGCTTGCAGAAGCAGCTGCACAGCTGACATTGCCTATGGCTGCAGGGACATATGAACCTGCACTGGAAAGGTGAGAAAGTCCTATAGGTTTTTTCTTCTTTTTGACTGCTCCTCTGCCTTAATAGCTACACACATGTGCAGAATCTGCTGAAGACATGCTTCTCTGAAGTGCACAGCTATTTCTTGTCCCCCACCATAAATGCCTGGTTTTGGCTTCCTAAAGAACTTTGACTATGGCGAAAAGTTTTAAAGGGACATAGTCATTTTTGACTGCTGGTATGCAGAGCGGGATTCTGCAGGAAAACTATACATGCCCTATGGGATCCCAGAATGAGGTAAGCATTATGGTGAGACAGGAGGGTAGGTTCACACAGCAGGGCATCCCAAATAAGGATAAGTGTTTTCAAGATAATGAGACGCTGTTTACTTAAAGTGGACCAACACCCAGGGGGACGATCAGATCCCTCCCTGCGGGGCATCTGAAATCGGGATGTCCCGCGGGGTGAAACCCCCCCAGGAAGCCCACAATCCTACCTTTTCCACGTTCCAGCGGCGCATGCGCGTCCACCGCCGCCGCCTCCCGCGCGTCCCTCTAGCAGGGCGCGCTCCCGCGCCGGCCGTTTGTGAATGGCCGGCGGGTGCGCTCCCTGTAAGAGGGACGCGCAGGAGGTGGCGACGGACGCGCTCTGCTTGTCCGGCGCTGCCTCTCGCTTGTCCGGCGGCGGGGATTGGCTGCAGCGGTCACGTGGGAGCGGGGTGAGGTGAGATTTCGGGGCTTTCTGGGGGGTTTGACACAGCGGGGCACCCCCGATCGGGGTGCCCCACCAAAGTGGACCAAAACCCAGGATAGTCAAAATCCTGGGTGTTGGTCCACTTTAACGTATTAAAGCGGACCAACACCCTGCATGGCGTTGGTCGCCACTGCTAAATAACAGTCTGGGGGGGGGGGCATCCAGAATGCTGGAGCCCCCCCCCACACATAACCCCCAAGAATGCCCATAATTCTTACCTTTACCTCGGTCCAGAGACAAGAATTCAGCATCTTGATTGGCTGCCCGATGCTCAGGTGGGCAGGGATGTACCGGCTGCAGAATGTCCTGCCCACGTGAGCAACAGGAGGCCAATTGCAGTGCTGGATTCCCTGCGGGGGGGGGGGGGGGCGAGGAAAATGTACGAATTGCAAGCTTTCTGTGGGGTTATATGCGGGGGGGCTCAAGAATTCTGGAGCTGTGGCAGCAGAGGCCGCGCCAGGTGTTGGTCCGCTTTAAGTGTCAAATTAAAGTTTGCTACATCAGAATAAATAGACAAATAAATGGACCTGTATTGCTATTTCAGAAAGAAAAGATCAGAGACAAAAACACCATCGTGCGGTCAGACAGAGAGACGTCACCTGTGACATTCACGTGATTTTTAATTTGCTATCGATATCGTCTATTCGCACAGAGCATTGATATCGGCGCAGTAAACGCATGCATAATTAATGATGTGCTAATCACCCTAAACAGGGACGCTCAGTCCCAACGGCAACCAGGACGTTGGCTCCATTAGCATCGCTTGTGGCGATAACGCCAGCAGATCAAAGCGTGTGTACAGCTAGATAAACACATTCATGTCTGCTCCAATGAGAAGTGAAAGGACGGCTGCTGCTATAATAGAGAGAGAGAAGGAAAGCGCCAGGGATACAAAGTATCCATTGCTAATCACTCAGCATTCCGAGAGGAAAGTTTAAAAAGGGGGAAATAAAATGCTGAATGGGAAGCAGAGAGGATCCAGAGCCGGGGAAGCCTCTCCGCAGCGCCATATGCCAGCTCTATTCATTACAGCAAGACATCACGAAGGATGAGCCCATAATCCCCCAGCACACTAATGACTCACTACGCAGGGCGACGGCTGCTCTGCAGAGAAGCACCATTAATGGGGCATTCATCCCCAGCCAACAGCCCGGCACTGGCCACTGCCACCACACTTTATACATGGATACATAGAAAGACAGACAAGAAGGACAATACTGTACATGCATTTATCAATACGGGAGGGGGCCTGAAAGTAAGTAAATAGATAAATGATATGGGATAGATAAATAGTCATGGGGTAGATAGATAAACTCTATCGAACTTGCTTCTGCTGACTCCTCTCAGTAAAATCACTGCTAAGGGATCCTTTGCATTGAGAATGAGTCATCCTCTGCTGCTGAGGAAGCACAGCAAAAGGGAGAGTACACTAGGGGCCTTATTCATGGAGGGATAGCGTCAGGTAGTGCCTTGTCAACAACAGGTAGCGGCAGGTAGCGACAGGTGAACGCCGGACACGGCACGCAATTACACATTTATCAAGCGGATTCTGTTGAGCGACTAGGATAACGCCATGCAGCGCCCAATTCATCATTATCCCAGCCTCAGCGTACAGCGCCAGCGCTTAGCCTTGCAGAGCGCCACGTCTTACCTCTCGCTACCTGTCGCTCTCCCATACATTTCAATGGACGTTCTTTTACTTCTCTTTAAACAGGGGGTTTTTATTATAATTTTTTTTTTTATTCTCAAATAATGTTGGGATCTCTCCTGGCCTTGAGAAAGCCATTCTTTCAATTTTTTTTCAATTTTTATATATTTATGCAGAATTTACATTACAGGTCTGGCATTAATGTGTTCATGTCACAATGTTATTACAATGTTATTCCATATGTTTTCACTTTGTTACTGGTGGATACATGTTAAAAAACAGCCTTTAATCACATAGCCTCCGGCGCTCTGGGCTACAGCGAAGCATTTTTGAGCACCGGCGGTGTGTAAGTTTGTTTTTTTGATGAATATGGTGTGAGTCAGTCGCACTAACCAGTCGCTACCATTTGTTCCTATACAGCTCTGTACTGGTCATATAGCGACTCCCCACAATGTATTCATCAATGCTGCACGCATTCTGAACTGGCGAACCACAGCCGAGCTCAGCGACTACTAGCGGGCGCTCTGAAATGCCTGCTACAGATGCTCATCTGTCGCTACCTGCCGCTAGTAATGAAATAGCCTGTTGGTCTTATATAGAAAAATAAAGCAGGCTGAATGATGAAGCCCCTCACGGCTACCATGAGGAGAGCAGAAAGCAGGCTATTTAGAGCGACCGCTAGTAGACGCTGTAAGCGGGTATCGGGTGCTGTAACAGAGCACCTCAGTCGCTGTAGTAACCTGGCCGGCATTGATGAGTGTGATGTATGTTGGGCGCTCTAACAACAGTACAGAGCTGCAGCGAACGAGAGGTAGCAACAGCTCAGTGTGCCCGACTCTCGCCGCTCCACACCATACTTATCAAAAAAGGACACACACAGCGTTGGCGCTCTAAAGTTGGTCGCTATAGCATAGAGCGCCAGACGCTGTGTGATTAAAGTCTGTTTTTGAACACATATACACCTGTAACAAAGTGAAAACACATGGAATTACATTGTTGTAACATTGTAACATTAATACTTTAGTGCCAGACCTGTAATGACAATTCTGCATAAAAATATAAAAATTACAAAAAGTTTCTAAAAGTTTCTAAAAATTTGCAGCCAGGAGAGGTCACACAATGATTTCAGAAAAAAAAAAAAACACGCTGTTTAAACATAAGCAAATGAGCGACCATTGAAATGTATAGGTGAGCGACACTGAGCGAAAGGTAATGCCTGGCACTCTGGAAGCTAGAGCTCCGGCGCTATACACTGAGCCGCCTGTAATAATACATCGGGCGCTACATGTTGCTCACCAGATTCGCCTTCATAAATGTGGTTTTGCATACAGCGCCCGGTGTTCACCAGACACTACCTGCCGCTGCGAGGCACTACCTGCCACTATCCCTTCTTAAATAACCCCCAAAGGATAGATAGATTAGATAGATAGATAGATAGATAGATAGATAGATAGATAGATAGATTAGATAGATAGATTAGATAGATAGATTAGATAGATAGATAGATAGATAGATAGATAGATAGATAGATAGATAGATTAGATAGATAGATAGATAGATAGATAGATAGATAGATAGATAGATAGATTAGATAGAGAGATAGATAGATAGATAGATAGATAGATAGATAGATAGATAGATTCACTTGGTGGATCAGAAGGTCAGTCATTAGGTCTGATCATTCAGAGAGCAAACAAAACAGTTCCCAAAACCACATAAGCAAAGCCCCGACTGCACTCCTGACATGGAAGGGTTAATCTTGCCGCTGCCACATATCTCCAGTGTGCTAGTAGCCAGAGGCGGCACAGCGTGCCATCGGAGCAGCGCAGAGATGCGGGCGCTGAATAATCACCAAGTACACATGCACAGTATGCATCCCGTGCTGCTGTATATTTATGCCATTGTTTTTGCTCACGCATAATTTTTCTACCTGCACTAATCATCTCCATAATCTCTTTGAGGACGGCAAAGCCGGCCAGCTAACCATTATCATGGCATTATGCCGTCTCATTAGAGGCGAGGAAGACGGGCTTACATTAGGGTGGCTTTAACACTATTAGCAGACAGCGACATGTTTCAGGTTTACTTGTGCAAGACCGCCGCCAACTCAAGGCTACTGTTACAGGGAAAAACAAATTCCCTGATCGCTGCCAGGTATCCAGACACCGAGCTACACTGATCTAGATTATCTACAATGTCAGGCTGCACATTTGCAATTCAGCCCCTTCAGTGTGATATAAATATAGATTGGCTCTATATATACACTAGAGATATACATATAGCATATACTGTAGATGTACAGTATATTGCAATGGCCTAGTGTGCTATCCTAAAATCCTCAATGTTTTGCAATGGTTGCTGTGCTGAGAGTTAGAATAAGAGCTGCAACCTCTTTATGGAGCATCCCAAATCAGGGTACCCCACTGTGTGAAACCCCCAATCTATATATTGCTTCACCGAGCTTGTCTCATCTCCTGCACCGCATCCCCAACATACCTCTAGTTAGGCGCAAAACTGTGCCAGGCCTTTCTGAATGGCCAGCATGGGCACAGCCACAGCTAGAGGCAGGGGATGTGGGTGGCGGTGCTCGCTTTATTCAGAATGGAACGAATGTCGCTTATTGACTGAGCGGCCCACTTACGCACTTTGGAAATGGTGAGAATATGGGTGATGCCAGGGAATACACACAGCGGAACATGCCAAATCGGGATGCCCCTTGGAATTGGAAAAAGGTGAACTCACTGGTGATTCTGGGGAACACACACAGAGGGATATCTTAAATCGGCATGTCCTGCCAGAGAGGAACAACAACATGTAATGTGAAAAAGGTGAACTCATGGGTGATCCTGGGGAACACACACAGCGGGATATCCCATATTGGGATTTATGTGTATCTCCAAGGATCTCTGTAAAAACTTCTGAGATGCTTTGGTGCATACCTGGACCACCAGCCAATCAGTGGCTTTTACCAGCCCCTCTGATGTCAGAGCAGCTTGGTAAAACTAAAAGGAGAGAGGGAGACACGCTGGCTGCTCCTCCATGTTTCCCCCCCAAAAAACATAATGCTCATTATTATTATTATTGATAATTCCACGTATTATCATCAGATGGTGAATAGTATGCGTCATAAGGTGAAATGATCATGGGAGTTTCACCCCAAATAGGAGTGACCTAGCAATAGGGAAAGCCAGAGAGGGAGACCGATGTTCCTTTTTAAAGTTCATGTCAAGGCACATAATAATTTCCTCCTGGAGAAATTAAATTGAAAGAGGAGGCAAACTTTCGAACCCTGCTACAACTTCTAACCAGCACTGCAGGAAATATTGGAAATATACATAGATACTTATATATATATATATATATACTTAATATGCACAAGGTTGTTACATGTACTATATGTAACTCATGTATTTACAGTATCAATAGCATGAGGAGGTTGCTGACCACAGCATCAAATCCAGCGTCTACAACATGTAAGATTATGCATATAACCTTCCTCAAATAAAGACATGATGCTTAGTATTATTACTTGTTCATCTAATAAGCCTGTGGGTGTATTTTTTACTGTTATTACAAATGATGGGCCTGATTTATTAATGATTCATTATTAGTCTACTGCATTATGCTGTCTTTTTAAGCTGCCGTTTCTACAGAAAGCCTAATTTATTATATTTCCTAGAGGGGCGCTAGATGAGCATCTTTTCTAAAACGCTGTCTGCGCCCGCACTGTTGAGGCAGTGTTCAGCTTGCGCTCCCTCCCAGCCAGCGGGTCGGCGTAGCGCTGGCCTTGTATAAGCCAGTGCAATGGAGACAATTGAAAGACATGACACAGCTTTTTGAGGGCCCAAATCACAGGTTTGCAGCGGAACACAAAAGTGCCTAAAATGCATACAAAACTAATTCCAAACAGCCCAGGTATCCCATGGCACATGCACCAGCCCCAAATAAAAAAAAATGCCAAAATAATTTCAACCATGCCACTGAAAAGTATGAGATAAAGCCACACTGTGCAGGGTGAGCACCTGGTCTGATCGGGTGCTGTAGGGAACTCAGCCCTGGCACTCATCCCATTTTTAGCGTTGTTGATAGATGGGACACTACCTGGCACTATCATAGGCGCTCTGGATATTTGACTTGATAAATACACCTTTTGCATTGGTACCTGACATTAGCCTGACACTCAGTTAGCACTACATGGTGTTAGAGTTTCTTAAAGTGGACCAAAACACTAACACGACAGACCTGGAGTCTATAAAATTCCAGGGCCGCAAGATTCCCTCCCCCCGGGGCATCCAGAATCGGGATGTGTCGCTGTGTGAAGCCCCCCAGGTTGCCCGGAAACGTACCTTTTTTCCATGGTCCAATGGCGTATGCACGAGTAGCGGGCGCATCCCCACTATCCCTTTAGCAGGGCGCGTGTCCACACTAGGCACTTGTGAATAGTCGGCGAGGGCACGCTCCCTGTTAAAGTCCCTTCGTGTAAGGCAAGCAGATTCAAGCTCGCTGGTTGGACGAGAGGCCGCACATGCACCATAGGACCGGGGAAAGGTGAGTTAGTGTGGGGGCAGCCTGGGGGGTTTCACACAGCTAAGAATCCTCCATCAGGGTGTCTCAGAACGGACCATAACCCAGGATAGTCACAATCCTGGGTTTTGGTCCACTTTAAATAAACCCCATAGGCTACACCAGGATGCGTCTATATTTCCAAACGTTACAGTATTTATCACTATTCCAGCTGGTGGCGTGGCAATGCACACACAGCACACACAGTTCAAGAGATATTAGAAATATTATTGTTTTACTAATGTAAAACATAAATGTATTTTATTAAATATATTAAAATTAAAAACACAGTTATAATAAAATAATTACTTTTACTAATAGTATCATTAGTATATTACCATTATTGCTTTACTAATATAATTTTATTAAATCTATTCAAATAAAATGCACAGTTATAATAATAATAAGATTACTTTTACTAATAGCATTAATATTATATTATTATGATTATTGCTTTACTAATATAAAACATACATTTATTTTTCTAAATGTATTCAAATTAAATGCACAGTAATAATAATAATAAAAAACTAAGTATTATTATTATTATTATTATTATTATTAATAATACTTTTACTAATAGTATTATTATCCAAACCAAATAATTATATTTCAATTAAATAATTTAAAATTATTAATACGACTACTGCTACTACTAGTAGTAGCAACATAATAATTATATTAATAATCATTTTAATTATTAATATTTCATTGTGTGAAATATGTATACTTCTTAGCTGAACATTAAAAATCGAATAACTATTATTTGATTTAAAATATTTCTCTAAACCACACTAGATACATGGAATGAAGGTAAAAATTCCATCGCAATGACCACTCCTTCCTGTCCAACGACAACAAAAGCAGCAAGCGAAACGTTGACAGCGCATTAAGTTTTGTAGCCCCTAGCAACCGTACATATTTCGCCTTCCATTCGCGTAGAAGCGACGAAACCACAAGAAGGGATTGCCAAAGAGCTTCTACGCCTTGCACATAAAAATAGGTCACCCTTCCAGGTTTACTGAGTGCAGAGAACAATGACGATGCATAAAGTTCTGTCAGCCATAGCAACCATACATATTATATATATATATTATACGTTTTAAGCGTTTAGAGCCGTGGCAACCAGGAGAAATAATCACTGATTGGCTACCGTATGCCCTGCACATTGCTTGCTACCGTAATATATGGGGTACCCAACCAGGTAGGACAATGACAAAGCACAAAGTTCCGTAACCAATAGAGACAAAGATTTCATCTTTTGAACACAGACACTTTCAACTGTGTAAGGTTATTGCTGATTGGCTGTTGTAAGCGCCTCCATCTGGTGCGTAGCCTAGTGCCCTAATAAACAGGGCATCCTGCCAGTGCCAAGAACAATGACAGTGCTCAAAATTCAGCGACCCCTATCAACCATTTTCATGACACCTTTTATGCATATAAAAATGTCTGAAAGACACAAAAGGTGCTGATTGGCTAATGAAAGCTTCTATGGCCCGTATGGGATATCCAGCCAGATTTGATTCCACAGAATCATGATGATGTGCAAAGTTCATTGAGGAAGCAGTGTATTAACCCATAACATCCCCGGCGATAAAAATAACAAATCCACCAGCCTTTTCTTGGCCAAGGTCTAAGTCAGAAGGACCTTTTTGTGTTGTCACAGGACAGAAAGTGTGCCACAAACCCAACAAGAATTTCATACCATTAGGAAATCATGTGTATTAACCCCTAATACCACAGGGATAATGCAACTAACCTATCAGTCCTTTTTAGAAATTGGTTTGGCAAGGGTTAGTCTGTAGGGCCCTGCTGTTATATCATACCACACACATGGTGCCACAGGCTCAACAATACTTTTATATCATTAGGAGTACAAATATATTAACCCTTATCATCCAGGGAAAATCCAACTAGCCCGTCAGTCCAATTTGAGGCATCCAGTAAGGCCCTGCTGTTGTCATGGTAGGCCATGCTGGATCTTGTGATTCTCGAGACACCAGGGACACAAAGGATGCCTCAGACCCAACGTTATCTTCATGACATTAAGGACGTATTAGCCCTTAAACTAGATCAACACCCTTACAACAAACAGTACTCAAATGTATCCCTCCCCAGGGCAATTTAGATTGCTGCACATAAAAAGATCATTTACATTTTACAACTCCTGCTGTGATCAATTTTAAAAACAAAATGGCATCTCCTGGAGCTGCAGGCTGCCTGCAAGCAGGAATTGCTGCTGCGTTTTCTGTTACTGTGCATTGTCAGTTATGTCAGTTAAATCCAGGCAGCAGCATGGCTGAGATGCTGGGAAAGGAAGCTTCAAACTGGTTGCTACCGCTGGAAGTTTGTTGAGGTGGTATTAGCTTTGAGTGGATGCAGGAGCTTATGTAAGTGCTGACAATGAGTCAATATCATGCATGCAGATGGGGTAAATGAGTTTTGGGGAGTTTTCTTTTCCAACTGTGCCAAGCTGTTGGTCCGGTTTAACATCTCAAGAAAAATTTAACTAGGTCATCATCCCTTTCATGGCCAGGGTGAGTCTATAAGGCCCTGGTGTTTTGCCATGGTGGGGGCAACTTATGTCTTGTAGTTCCATAACAACTAGGGACACACAGGGTGACACAGACCCAACATTGCCTTCATTACATTAAGGAATCCTGGTAATTAAGGAAAAGTGTGCCAATAAGGCCCTACTACTGTGTTATGATGGGGCAATTTGAGTCTTATAGTTACCTAACAACTGGGAACACACATGGTGCCACCGCCCGAACATTGCTTTCATATCTTCGAGGAAGCCTGGATATTAGTTCTTAACATCCCAGGGAAAATCCATTTAGCCCACTATTCCCTTCTTAGACATTGGTCGGCAAGGGTAAGCCTGGAGAACCCTGCGGTGGGTGACACCAACTGACTGATTGTAGTTCTCTAGAATTGTGGGACATGCTCAAAGACCCAACAATATGTTCATATTGTTAAGGTGGCTTTGAGTATAAACCTTTTAACATACCAGGTTTTCAGAAGCACCTACGTAGCAACGGAATGCATAGACACAAGACGGCAAGGGACAAACCAACTGCCAAATGACTAAACGTGTGTGCTGACATGCATGCTAATGTGCTGGCAGACACCTCCAGAGCCAGGCTTATCCTGAGGGCCATCAGATGGGAGAATCCAACTGGCTGACAGTGGCGACAGTGTCTAGAGAGCTTGAAGAATACTAAAAGCAAGTCTCCCTTCAACTCATGCATCCTCATCTGCAGTTGAACCACATGTCCCAGCAGATCCTGAAACCACCTATGCCAGTTTTTATATCCCTCTAGCTTCTGTGAATGCTCAGGTCTATGGACACACTGCAGCCTCAGTTGACATCCGCCCACAGACGGCACCACCCCAGGGACAGACGCAGACTATTTCTAATTATGGTCAGACCTGGCAATAATCGAATAACACCTCCGGCAACTAATGTTGACTTTTTGAATTACATTTTTTGCAGTAGTAGCAAAAGATTGAACATCATGAATTATTGCACAGACACCACTGGTGTCTTATTGCGTCCATGGGATAGATTTGCTTCTTTGCCTTGGATTCAGTAGGATTTCTAGACGACCCACATACCAGCCACTCTGAACCAGCATGTCTCTGCTGCTACTACAAGTCCCTGCATGCAATGATACCCTGTAATAGATCCCCAACAGACAAGGCTGGTATATATTATACAGCCTCCCAGCAAGGAGAACTACAGGTCCTAGCATGCAATGGTGTTATACTGTAGGTCCCCGACAGGTGAAGGTTGGTCTACGTGCATTCTAGATCCTCTCAATTAAAAGAACTACAAGTCCCAGGATGCACTGATATCCAGTTATAGATCCACAACAGGCAAAGGCTGGTTTATGCGTACTTTAGACCCTCTGAGCAAGGAAAACTACAAGTCCTAGCACGCAATGATACTCATTTCCCAACAGTTTAAAGCTGGTCTAGGTGCACAGGTCCTCTAATAAAAAGAACTACAAGTTCCAGCACACACTGATACCCTGTTATAAATCAACAGAGGGCAAAGGCTGATCTTTATGTATTCTAGAACCCCCCAGTAAAAAGAACTATAAGTCCCATAATGCCCTAATGCCTTTTTATTGATCCACAACACGCAATAGCTAGTTTATATGTACTCTTGGTCCTTTGGATAAGGCCAACTACAATGTCCCAACATGACACAATGCTATAATTCCCCAACAGGCAAACACTGGTCTATATGTATTTCAGACCCAACCATCACAAGGAACTACCCAAACAATCCCTCAGTCTTATCTATGGGTGCTGATATATGATGGTCCTGGCACATAACTATTTTATTTGCAGTTGCCAGCGGCAAACACACCACAACCTGCCCATTTCATAATGCCCAAGCTTGGGACCTGTGCAGATACTGCTGGAGCCTCTTTGCAGGTAAGAACAGAAGGGAAACTCCATCTGGCTCATAGGACATCCAACAGGAGCATATAAAGGGCTTTCCAGATGTGCATAGACCTACAACTCCTTCCACATCTGGCCAGATTGGGTGATCACGATTCACAACAAGACCCGCATGGCTAAAACACCCCTGACATTTGTTATTCCAGGCTTATGGGCAATGTTCTGCCTGGGGGGTTTCCATTTGCCCAGAAATGCAACAGATATGGTGATGATCGCCTCCCAGCAGCCAATGTAGTCTCATTAACCCCTTACATTGCACATCTTTCATACACATGCAACTGCTTTCAATGATGGTAAAATCACTTGAAGATTCCCTGCTGCCACCAGCATCATTTTAATTATCCCTTGCCTGCCAAGTATAGTAGCTACGACGATAATTTTTTGGCATCTCAGTTTTCTTTTGCAGGCTCAATATGCCCTTAATCTATCTCAAGTGCTGTAGTCTGCCATCTATTACCCCCCCCCCCCCCCATCACACAGGCTCTGCTGATGCACTGCGCAGATACCACCAGCACTGCCCTTATTGATGGGGTGGTGGGATCCAGCCATCCAACTGGTCCAACAGGGTGGCAGCGGGAACGCCCATACACATACAACAGCTTCCAATCATGGTCAGATCATGTTGATGATCAACTGAGTCAAATCATTAACTCATTGTGTGCCAATTTGTCTAAAGTCCACATTGTGTGATACAGGAGTATGCTCAAACCCTGTCTGTGCCACCTCATTAACACCTTGCAATGCTAGTGCTCAGATGCCCCAACCTTAGCCTAAGCCTCTTGTTTAGTACCCCTCCAGCTCTAGTAATGCACCTTCCAAAAGCACCCACTTACTTAATAGGGTGATGGAATGGAATCCAACTGGCACTTTGAACCCCCTCCTCCACCACCACCATCCAACCTGGTCTAGGTCCACCAGGGGAAGCATCTGCAGATCTAAAATGTTCATACATACTATTTTCAGTTGTGGCACTGTGTCTAAAAGGTTAACAAGCTTGCTTTTCAGTAACAGGATGATGGTTGGGAAGCCCAGCTTGCTCCTTGTGTCTAGTCGGGATTTCTGATTATGTCCTGTGTGTACTAGGGGCATTCAACTGCAAGCTTATGTGTCTGACTTAGACATTCATAGGGTGCTTCTGTACTAGGAGCATCAGATTGTAAGCTCAGGTGTCTAACTTAGCCATCAATAGGGTGCTTCTGTACTAGGTGCATCAGATTGTAAGCTCAGGTGTCTGACTTAGCCATCCATAGGGTGCTTCTGTACTAGGTGCATCAGATTGTAAGCTCAGGTGTCTGGCTTAGCCATCCATAGGGTGCTTCTGTACTAGGTGCATCAGATTGTAAGCTCAGGTGTCTGATCCATAGGGTGCATCTTTACTAAGAGCATCAGATTGTAAACTCAGGTGTCTGACTTAGCCATCCATAGGGTGCATCTTTACTAGGAGCATCAGATTGTAAACTCATGTGTATGACTTAGCCATCCATAGGGTGCTTCTGTACTAGGAGCATCACATTGTAAACTCATGTCTATGACTTAGGCATCCATAAGGTGCATCTGTACTAGGGACAGGGAATTGTAGGCTCTCATTATAGACTGGGAACAATGTAAATGCTTCTGTGCAACGAGCATAAGATTGAAAGCTCCTGGATCTGACTTAACTGTCCTTAGTGTGTATGTGTGTGTGTTGGTCCTATCAGATCCCCAGAGATGCAAGGACTGATGTGAATGTTTCTGTGCAATGAGCATTAGATTGTTTCTGACTAAACCGTCCATAGTGTGTGTGTGTGTGTGTGTGTGTGTGTGTGTGTGTGGGGGGGGGGGGTTCTCGGGTCATTAGATTGTATGATTCTCAGAGTAACAGCGACTGACATGAATGCTTCTGTGCCCGGAGGTGTGCTAAAGGCATTTCATTGCCAGCTCAGGGGCCCGACTAAGCTGACCATAACTTGTGTGCTAGGAACACTAGATTGTCAGGTCCACTGGGAGACAGGAACCAATGTAAATGTATATAATTACTGTCTATAGTGTGTGTATACTAGGAGCATAATTAGATTTTTCTGAGTGATAAAGACTGATATGAATGCATCACACCCTTCCTGCCCCTCAGAAGAATCTCTGTATTAACCCCCTAAATTCCTAACCCTTGACAGCAGCCAAACTCCTCACTTGTGTAACACAGTCAATGCTTACTTTGAGACGATGGGATGGGACTATCCAGCTGGCACTTCAGGTGGTGGTGGTTGGAGGCTGTTGGGTCGGTCGGCCAGGGGCAACTAAAGGCATTGTGGCATGCATCAAATCAAATAAATGGTGATTATTTGCCTACATAGGAATGTGCCCTCTGCATTTAACCTATCCATGAGTACAAACACGAATCCACCAATGAATCGAACCAGTGAACGCAAACTGCTTTGGGCAATTGGGGGTTAGGTGCCCTGCTCAAGAGCACTTCAGTTATGTCCCATGGCCGGGGAATGGAACCTGTCACCTTCCAGTTCCTTACCTCTAGGCCACGACTGCCCCTTATCTTAATCTTAATCTGGTGATAAGCTCATTAACCCTTTGCATGCCAAGTCTTGTAAAGAAGCCAGGGTCACCCAAGCCCCCCCATTTCTTAACTTACCCCTCGGGTATAGAGCTCCCCCTACCTCCAGGAAACAAACCCACCACAAGCAAAGTAACAGAAAAAGTAGCAGCAGGCGATTCCTTTACTAAATCAGGTGCAAGAGTGAGGCAGTTCCGAAGCCAAGCTAGTAAATGGGTGCCCCTACCTCAGGGTGGCCGTCTCTCCTTGCCTCACCACGATGTTGTCCACGGAGAACCAGGGCGTGTACTCCAAGCTGTGTCCGGCGGGCAGGCAGCAGGGCAGCAGGCAGCACACGCTGAGGAGGACGGCGGCCAGCCACTGGGGTGAGCAGCAAGCGGCAGCCCGCACCGACATCATCCTGTCCATCAGTGCTGCTGGGGCTGCCCCTGTCTTGTCAGCCTGGGATCCCGGGTCCGGGCGCGGGAGGAGGAGGAGGAACAGCGACGACGACGAGGAGGAGGAGGAAGAAGAAGAACACACAGAAGCTGCTGCTGAGGCTGGAACAGAATGAGCGAGCGAGCGAGGTGGCTGCGGCGGCGGCGGGCGGGCGGCTCAGCGCAGCTCTCCTAGCGCTCAGCCGGTTGCCATGCGGCCGTTTCCTTAGCAACCGCTACCAGGGAGCAGCGCCGCCGCCGATGATGATACAGCAGCAGAGGGGTAGCGGCACCCGGGGTGGACCTCGGCAGCGGAGGGGTTAAACGAAGGTAGTATCGGGGTAACTGCGGAGAGGTGGGAGGGACGGAACTTTTAATTAGGAAGCGCCCATGTGAATGTCTAAGATAAAGGAGAGGAGAGATGCTGCTGCTGCTCCTGTCTTACTTCCCTCCGATGTCTCTACTTCATCCCCATCTCTCTGTCTCTCCTGCGATCCACTGCTGCTCCTTCTCCCCCTGCGATCACTTCTCTGTGTCTCTCCTGCTATCCTCTCCCCCTCTCTCCACCCCAAACTCTTAGCTCCCTCTTACTAGCTCTACACCTTATCTCTTGTATGTCTCTTTCCCTCTCTCCACCCCAAACTCTTAGCTCCCTCTTACTAGCTCTACACCTTATCTCTTGTATGTCTCTTTCCCTCTCTCCACCCCAAACTCTTATCTCCCTCTTACTAGCTCTACACCTTATCTCTTGTATGTCTCTTTCCCTCTCTCCACCCCAAACTCTTAGCTCCCTCTTACTAGCTCTACACCTTATCTCTTGTATGTCTCTTTCCCTCTCTCCACCCCAAACTCTTATCTCCCTCTTAAGAGCTCTACTTTCCTATATCTCCCATTATTCTTTTCTCTATCTCCCTCACACTCCATCTCCCTCTTACTATCTCTACCCCCTATATCTCCCCTAACTCTCTATCTCCCTCTTGTTATATCTACCCCCTCTCTCCTTCTTACTATCTCTACCCCCCTATATCTCCACTCTATGTCCTGCTTGTTATTTCTACCCCCCCCCTCTCCCTCTTACTATCTCTACACCTCTCTTTCTCTCCCACTCAAATTCTTATTTCCCTCTTACTATCTCTACACTCCCTCTCTCTCTTCCCCACACACACACACACACACACACACACACACACACACACACACACACACACACTTATCGCCTTCTTACTATCTCTACCTCCTATATATCCCCTCACTCTTTACCTCCTTCTTGTTATCTCTACCCCCCTCTCTCCCTCTAACTATCTTTACACCTCTCTTTCTCTCCCTCGCTCTCCTCCTCAAACTCTTATCTCCCTCTTATTAGCTCTACACCTTCTCTCTTGTGTGTCTCTCTTTCCCTCTCTCTCCCTCACATTCTACCTCCCTCTTACTATCTCTGCCCCCTATATCTCCTCTCTTTATCTCCCTCTTGTTATCTCTACCCCCTCTCTCTCCCTCTTACTATCTCTACCCATCTAGATCTCCCCTTACTCTCTAGCTCCCTCTTGTTATCTCTACCCACTCTATCTCCCTCTTACTATCTCTACACCTCTCTTTCTCTCCTCCTCAAACTCTCATCTCCCTCTTACTATCTCTACACCTCTCTTTCTCTCCCTCTCTCTCCTCCTCAAACTCTCATCTCCCTCTTACTATTTCTACATCCCCTCCCCCCCCTGCTACACACACTTATCTCCCTCTTACTACCTCTACCCCCTATATCTTCCCTCACTCTCTACCTCCCTCTTGTTATCTCTACCCCCTCTCTCCACCTCTCACTATCTCTACACCTCTCTTTCTCTCCCTCTCTATCCTCCATACACTCTTATCTCCCTCTTTCTATCTCTACACCCCCTCTCCCTCTCTCTGCCCTTCACACTCTGTCTCCCTATTACTATCCCTACACCTCTCTCTTGCCCTCTATCTCTTTCATTATCTCTCTCTCTCCCCCCTCACACTCTATCTCTACACCTCTATTTCTTCCCCTCACATTATATCTCCCTTTTACTATCTCTATCGCTTCTGTCCCCCCTCACTATCTCCTTCTTATTATCTCTACTGCCTCTCTCTCCATCTCTTTCTCTCTTTCTCTTCCTCTCTCTCCTCCTCACACTTTTTATCTCCCTCTTGCTATGCATATCCCCTCTCTCTTCCTCCCCCTCCCTCACACTTTATCTCCCTCTGACTATTAATATCTCCCTCTTACTATCCATATCCCCTCTCTCCTCCTCCCCCCTCCCTCACACTTTATTTCCTTCTGACTGTCAGTCTCCTCTCTCTTCCTCCTCCCTCATACTTTATCTCACACTTTATCACACAGTGAAGTGCATATGTGCCTGGAGTGGTGAACTGTCTTAAACTTAGTGCCCAGTGAGTAATTGGGGGCTAGGTGCTCTGCTCAAGGGCACTTCAGTCATGTCCCATGGCTGGGAATCGCACCTGCAACCTTTGGGTAACAAGACAGGTTACCTACCGCTAGGCCATGGTCCATACAGTCTAATTGTTCTCTTAGTTGATGGCAAGTGGAGACAAATAGGGGGCAATACAGAGGTGGGGTATATGGGCAGTATAGGGTTATAACAGCCCATGGTGTCTCATGGTCCTCTCAGTTATTAATGGGTGGAGACATATTGGCAGCTATTTTAAAGGTGGGCCCATCTTCCCCCTGCAGTATGTTAAAATTCCTCTCCTCATCTATGGTGGTGAAATCCAGGATGAGAGTGGGGAGTCTCCTAAGGTAAGTGTCCCCCTACCTCTCTTTCCCTCCTCCTTCCATGTTTCTCTATTTCTCTCTCCCCACAACATTCTCTCTATTTATTTTTCCCTTTCTCTTCCCCCTGCCTCCGTGTCTCTCTTTCTCTTTCCCTCCTCTCCCCGCTCACTCTCTCCTTTCACTCTAATTTTATTTCCCTTTCTGCTCCCTCCCTCTCCATCTCTCACTTTCTTTCTCTCCCTCCATTTCACCTTCTTTAGATCTCTCTCTCTCTCTCTCTCTCTCTCTCTCTCTCTCCACTCCCTTTTTCTGTCTTTATATCTCACTCACCTCTCTCATTATTCTAAGTGTGCCATGCACTCCACTTCGGTCTTCATGACATCTGGGTAATCTCCAGTAGAGGGCGAACTTCTGCAGTGATGAATATGCAAAAAAGAAAGCCCCTCCCGGTCCATATATACCTGGGACCTCCCACCAATTCCCCAGTTTCTTCTCTGCAGAGAAGGCGACAAGACAGAAGATGAGGACTTCTTTGCTTACAGGTAAGCCGGGCTCGCGCCCGGCCTTCTATTATCCCTATTACTGCCAGGACCCTTCATAATTACCCTATATTGAGCCTCCCAGCTTAGGCTGCGGGTCCTGGTGAAGGTAGGAGCACCTTATGGGTGCGGAAGGAGCTTTGCTTCACCGTGAGACCTCACTATGGGGTAGGCGGTTTCCAGGTTTCTTGGTGATCCTGGTGTGGGATGCCCCGTCCCGTTTCGGCTCCTGGCAGGATTCCCCCCTTCCGGGTCCCTTATTCCCCTCCGGGGGGGGGGGGGGGCCTGGCCTATATTTTGTTTTGGCCGATATTTCGTTTTACCCAGCCCTTGTCACTGTGTGCTGAGTGTTTCACTTGTGTGTGTGTGTGTGAGTGCTTGATGCTTTACTGGCCAACAGGGTCTGACTACAGCCTGGGGGAGCTTCTCCCCCTCAGGCTGCGTTCGGGAAGGGGGCGGGCCGGGCCCCCGGCGCGGCAGCGGTAGCCCCGCCCCCTTATTTGGCGCAATTTCAGTGCTCGTTGTCTAGGGTTCCGCGTTGCTGGGAGGGGGGCGTGGCCTCGGCAAACGCGCGTTCTGTGCTGGCCCGCCCTCCCCCTGCTCTCCCTTCTCAGGCACGAGGCTGCGTGGGGGCCATCTTCTCTGGCAGGCCGCTTTGCACATCGGGGTGGTAAGGGCCTCATGGCCATCTCCTTAGCTTGTGTGAGTGTGGGGGCCCCTATTTAGCGGGTGCCCCCACTGGTCTCATACATGTGTGTGTGTGTTTGTGCCTTAATTGCACTGTTTGGTTGTGTTGTGGTATATATATATATATATATATATATATATATATATATATATATATATACCTATATATATTTCCATTTGTGTGGCTGCAAGATCAAATGCTATGGCATTTTTTACACAGCTCTGCTCTTATGTTGCTTATTTTGTGTGTTACAGGTTGCCCTGTATATGTGCATATTAAGGGGTCCCTCCTGGTCCTGGGGTCCCTAGTTATAAAAATTGTCCCCCAAAAATCCTCCCACCGGGACTTTTAAGGGGCATCCCGGGTTGCTTATGCGTAATTCCCTGCGGTCTTGCGAATTACCACAAAAATTCACCATATGGAGGCTCCGCAGGATACTGGGCTCGGGATCCCTTTGGGACAATCCGGGCCATGTGTGGGGTGCGGGGTATCCCTTGCGGGGGAGAATGTGCTGATCTGTATACCATGCGCACAAAAGGTCATAACGCGGCAGTCTGGTACCCAGCCTTCTGGGTCGGCTCCTCCCGCTTCATCGCCTTCCCCTCCCCACCTGATCCAGGCGGGCAAGTGCTGGTCTTCTCCTCCCGAGGTCGACGCGCCTGTTTTAGGTTTGACCAACTCTTCTGTGCTGAACACCCCTGACGCCACCTCCCTTAAGGATGGCGAGGATAAGCGCCTTGATCAGATGGCGTGCCACGCATTTGCCAACGTGGGCTCGGTGTTACTGCATCTGCCCTGGTGTCGCTTGCTACCAGGTCTCTTATCAGGCACTGGCTGAATAACGCTCAGCTTGATCCAGCTGGCGTTGAGTTCGCTATACTTAAGAAGTGCGAATTGTTCATGGATTTTGTCATGGCTGCGATGGAAGACTCCATTGTCGTGTGTAGTAGGACTTCAGCCTTACTGGTGGCCATGCGCTGACTGGTCTGGCTCCGTCAGTGGACAGCGGATGTTGGAGCCAAGAAGTTGCTCATAGCTCTCCCCTTCTTGGGTGCGCGGCTGTTTGGAGATAAATTGGATGCTGTCGCTAAAGGAGGTAAGTTACCTCAGCGGAGGAAACAGCGCCGCCCCTTTCTCCTGGAACAGAGGCAGAGGTCGGGCACGTCCCGTGGCTGCCTGGGGTTCCAAGCCAAAGCCTGCAATTAAAATGGCTCAGCAATGAAGGGGCGCCCTCACCCGCAAGGGTGGGGGGACGGCTGCGGCTCTTCTTCCAGGTCTGGCCCCGGGAGGTCACAGACAATTGGATCTTGGAAGTGGTCTCCTCCGGGTACAAACTGGAGTTCGAGTACTGGCCGCCCCCAAGATTCTTAAGGTCTCGGGTGCCCTCGGACCCTCAGGCTGCACAGGGGCTCCTGTTAGCAGTAAAAAACCTTCTGGACATGGGGGTTATATGCCCGGTGCCTCTGTTGGAAAGAGGCAGGGGTTACTACTCCAACTTTTTCATGGTTTCCAAAAAGGAGGGTTCGGTGAATTTATCAGAGCCAAAAAGTTCCGCATGGAGACTCTGCGCTCGGCTATCAATTCCCTTCGCCAAGGGGATTTTATGACATCCATAGACATCAAGGATGCGTATCTGCATGTTCCGATTTTTCAGGCACATCAGAGATTCCTCCGGTTGCGGTGGAGGATCAACATTATCAATTTGTAGCTCTTCCCTTCAGTCTGACCTCGGCACCGAGGGTCTTCACCAAGGTTTTGGCGGGTGTAATGGCTCTGCTCAGATCTCAGGGCATTCGCATTGTGCCTTATCTGGACGATCTGTTGATTTCAGCTTCTTCCCTTCAACAGGCGGAACTGGACACCCACCTGGTGGTGTCGACCCTGGAGAGGTTCGGATGGGTGATCAACCGCACCAAGTCCTCTCTCTCCCCGTCTCGAGTGATTTAATTTCTGGGCATGAATCTGGATACCAGTCGGGCCAGTGTTTCTGCCCCAGACCAAGGTGCAGGGGATTCAGGGCCTGATCCGTCTTCTTCTGGCCAGTCCTTGTCCCTCTATCCGACAGGGGATGAAACTGGTGGGTCTGATGGTGTCCTCCTTCGAGGCGGTGCCGTTTGCACAATTTCACATGAGATCTCTTCAACTTCTCCTATTGACGTATTGGGACAGGAGCCCACAGTCATTGGATCAACCTTTCAGGATGTCTCCCAGGGTTCGGCAGTCCTTTCGGTGGTGGCTGGACTCAAGCAATCTGGTGAAGGGCAGATCCTTCCTGGTCCCTTGTTGGGAGACGGTTACCACGGATGCCAGCCTGTCAGGCTGGGGAGGTTATTGGAAGAGTCATCAGTTCAGCGGGGTGTGGAGTCCCCAGGAGGCTCACACCCTCATCAATGTATTGGAGCTCAGAGCCATTCGACTGGTTCTGGCTCAGCTGACCCCACAGTTGCGGGGTCTTCCGGTTCAGGTGCGTTTGGACAACCAAACGGCAGTGGCTTACATAAATCACCAAGGAGGGACTCACAGCAGGAGTGCCCTCAGGGAAGTCTCTCTGATCCTGCACTGGGCGGAGAGTAATGTTCCTTGCCTTTCGGCAGTCTACATCCCGGGAGTGGAGAATACGGAGGCGGATTCCCTGAGCAGGGGGTCCTCTCGCCACGGAGAATGGTCTCTCAACCCCGAGTTTTTTCTGGATCTTTGCCGCAAGTGGGGGACTCCGGAAGTGGATCTCTTTGCCTCAAGGCACAATCACAAACTTCCGGCATTTGTGTCTCTTTCTCAGGCTTTGGCAGTGGATGCCTTGTCACTGGCTTGGAAGGACCTGGGTTTTCTGTACCTGTTTCCACCTGTCTCCATGCTGGGCAAGGTAGTTCGCAAACTGGTTCTAGAAGGGGCACCAACGATTCTGGTGGCTCCAAGGTGGCCAAGAAGGGTTTGGTACGCAGACGTTGTAAGGATGGACGTATACCAGTAGCGGCTTCCCTTGCTGCCGGACCTGCTATCTCAGGGTCATCGACTTTACCCCAAACGCTGGCTTTGACGGCTTGGCTGCTGAAACCTTCATCTTGAAAGAGGAAGGTTTGTCTGAGGCTGCTGTTCAGACCCTGATTAGGGCTAGGAAGCAGTCCTCTTCTGGCATTTACTATCGGACTTGGATGTCCTATATTGATTGGTGTGAGGCTAGGGCCTTGCCTTGCAGGGTTTTTTCTATACCTAGGATTTTGGAGTTTCTTCAGCATAATTTGGATCTTGGGTTCCAGCTTAGTACTTTGAAAGGACAGGTTTCTGCTCTGTCGGTTTTCTTCCACAGGTCTTTTGCTTTACACCCGCTGGTTAGGACTTTTTTCCAAGGGGTCGCGCATGTGCGGCCCCCTCGGAAGGCTGTAGTCCCTGTTTGGGATTTGAATTTGGTTCTTTCGGCTCTGCAGGGTCCTCCTTTTGAGCCGTTACAGGATATTGCTCTTTCGGTTCTCACTCAGAAGGTTACTTTCTTGGTGGCTATTACCTCTGTTCGCCGTGTCTCTGAGTTGGAGTTTGAGCCGATTCAGGCCCCTTACTTTGAGAGACACCAGGATAAGGTTTTTTTTCGTTTTAAGACGGATTTTCTTCCTAAGGTGGTGTCTGCCTTCCACCTCAATCAGGACATTGTTCTCCCTTCCTTGTGTCCTAAGCCTAACAATGACAAGGAGAGGGTTCTGCACAATTTGGATGCTGTTCGCTGTGTGAAGTACTATTTGGTGACTACTTCTTCCTTCTGCAAGACGGACGCCTTTTTCGTGGTGCCCTGCGGGCCCAGGAAAGGTTTGGCGCCTGCTAAGTCTACGATTAGCAAATGGATTCGTCAGGCCATTGTTGGGGCCTATTCTGCTATGGGGAGGACTCCCCCTTTTAGGGTCACTGCGCACTCTACTCGTGCTGTTGGTGCATCCTGGGCTTTTCAGTACCAGGCTTCTGTTGAACAAGTTTGTAAGGCTGCTACTTGGTCTTCCGTTCATACCTTTTCCAAGTTTTACAAGGTTGATGTGCGGGCTTCAGCGGATGCTGTTTTTGGACGCAAGGTTCTGCAAGCTGCAGAATTGAGTTGGTACATTCTTTACTGTTTCTGGTTCCCACCCATGACGGACACTGCTATGGGATGTCCCAGATGTCATGAAGACTGAAGCGGAGTGTATGGCACACTTAGAATAATACCGTTTTGTGAGTACTCACCTTTAAAACGGGTATTATGAGTGTGCCATACACTCCACTTCGCCCCACCCTTGTTTTTTTCAGGTATTCTGGGGCTTTTATATGGTGAACCATTGGTTAACCACTGGTCCCTTTACTGCTTTTATACACTGGGGAATTGGTGGGAGGTCCCAGGTATATATGGACCGGGAGGGGCTTCCTTTTTTTGCATATTCATCTCTGCAGAAGTTCACCCTCTACTGGAGATTACCCACATGTCATGAAGACCGAAGTGGAGTGTATGGCACACTCATAATACCCGTTTTAAAGGTGAGTACTCACAAAACGGTATTTTCTCTCTCTCCCTCACTTTCCATCTCTCTTTCTCTCTCCCTTTATGTTTCCATTGCTCGTTCTTCCTGACTGTCTCCCGATCTACATGTTTCTTTTTCTCCCTATCCCCTCTCTTCCTCTCTCTAACCCGCTCCTCATCCTCTCCTTTCTATTTATTTTCGATTTCTCCCTCTCCTTTCTTTACACATCTTCCTCACCATTCTTTCTCTCCTCTCCATCTTCTCTGCCTCCCTCTCTCTCTTTTCTCTCACATTCTCTCCATTCTCCATTCTCCATCGGCGGCCGGCCGCCGCCGAAGACAAGGTGAGGGGATTTGGGGTGGTTTCACCCCCGCGGGACATCCCGATCTCGGATGTCCCGCGGGGAGGGAGGTGATCGGCCCGGGAATCTTATAGATTCCAGGGCCGATCACGGGAGGGTGACGGTCCATTTTAATCTTATATGTTGGTCTACTACCACCTCTGGAACCAAGTCTAAAGTTCCACGTTGGAATGGCTGCATGTGCTTGTTGCTCCTGGGAGATCCCAGGGAGATCCCTCCCATCCCTGAACCTCTAACCTCCTATAGCAAACCCAACTAGCCCTGTTAGAGTACTTTCCTCATTTCCATCATTGCGCTAAATGTTGTAGTTTTCCTTTCCAATACCCAGTGCATTGTCTTAAACCTGACCTAGACCCTAAATAAGAACCTTAATTCTTGTATGTTTCCCCCACCCTGTCTATACAGATTGCCCACATTAAAAAATATCCTACCTGCACCTATTCCATTTTCTGAGCCTTTTAGCATCCAAGATGATGGCCCACAGAGTCTCAAGCTGCCTGCAGACAGGAAGTCTCTGCTGACTGTGTCGCTCTGTATTCTGAGGTTGGTGTCCTTTTCCTGACCCCAGCTCTGCTCCGTCTGTGCAGAGCACAGCTGTAACCCGTCCCCTGCACCTTTAAAGTAAACCAAAATGCAGGATGTTGTCTATTTGAGCCTTGCCCCCCAGGGCACCCCGATCGGGTGCCCCTGCGTCCAGGGGCTCGTCTAAGGCGTGTGGATCCGAATGCACTGACGGGCGCATCCCCCGCTACCCTTTAACAGGGAGCATTCCCACACCGCCCATTCACAAATGCCTGGCCACGTACCCTGCTAGACAAATAGTGGGGATGCGGCTGCAGCTCGCGCATACGCTGTTGAACCGGGAAAGAGGGTAAGTTTATGGGCGACCTGGGGGGTTTCATACAGTGAAGCATCCCGATTCTGTATGCCCCGGGGAGAGAGAATCGATTAGGAGGGAATCTTATAGATTCTTGGGCTGATCTCTGTGGGTTTTGGTCCACTTTAACCCCCCCTATCCTCAATATGTGAGGCTTCTGAGGCAAGATGGCGGCGCCCGTATCCTAGAGTCCTAAACAGAGCTGTAGCTCAGTGGCAGAAAGAATAATAAACAACGAAAAACTTAAAATCTATTAATTTTAGATGCAGAGGAATAGGTTTTTAAGGGTTTGGGCTTTTCATTAAATAATGCTGAAGGTCCGGTTTAAACCCCCTTGCCATAAATGATTCTTTTTATGTTCGCTGTCAGAGATCGCTTACCTGGGCCCCGTTCCAGCGCCGTTTCCGGGCGGCTGGCCGCAGCAGCTCCTGCCCGGCGGCCGCGCCGAGCGGCGGCGGCTCAGGCGGCGCCGAGCACGGCCGCCCTCCTTCCTCACTCCCGCGTCAGCGACCCTTGTGCTCGCGCGCATGCGCGGGCACATAATATTTATGCTCTCCGGCGGCGCTGCACACAGCGTGCCCGCCGGAGGCTGTAGTTGGGCAGGGGGTTGTTGAACCATGGGGCTCAGGCACGCCCCTTGGTTCTGGCTATGGGCCAATGAGCCAAAAGGAAGTTCTGGGCTACACGCCCTGTTAGTTGTGGTCCAATGTGTTTCAGGACTGTAAAGTGCACCAATCACTACACTGGTTCCTCATGCCCAATCAGACCTGGTTCCTATAAAGGTTCACCCCCGTCAGTTATTCAGTGCCTGTTATAGCGCCTTGTACCATTGCTCTGTCTTGTGATATTCTGTGATTGATCTTCGTTGCCGACCTCTGCCTGAATCGACCATTCTCCGTCTGATCCCTGTTGCCGACATCCATCCGCTTTGTACCCTGACCTCGAGCTGCCTCATCCCTCTGTACCGCTGCGATCTCTGACTTCCCGGTGTGGACCTCTGGCCTGTCTCTGGACTTCCGCTATACTCGCTCTTAGCCATTGGTTCTTCAGACCTCCAACCAGTAAGCTCTCATCCTTTGAGCCATTGAAGTCCTTGGGGCAACCGATCCCGGGCAGGCGTATTCTGCGTCCTGGCAAGCGGGGGCTCCTACAGGTGAAGCTGGCTGCGGAGATTGGGGGTTGAGGGCTTACCTGGAGGGCTGGAGTTACCAGAGCGTGACATTCGCAATGTATGTTCTTGAAGAAAAAACGATGTTCTTACACTTACGGTATCTTTTGTATATCTTCTATCTGTTCCTTTCCCCTGTTTCTTTCATCCTTGCTTTTTTATTTTAATTATTGCTTTAATTCCTTCTATATCTTTTCATATCATTTACTTTTTCTCTTCTTTTTCCTCCCTCTATGCCTTGTATTTGTGTACTCCCCTTCTTCTCTCCTCATGCAGGCCTTCGCTTTCCTTCAATAAACAGTGATGTTTTAGAGTCACACGGTGTCCCCGGCTGCCAGCGCTGATGTCGCTCTCTGTAGTCCAGTGCTAGTGAAGCAGTCTCAGTTTATCACCTATCAGTCAGTGCAGTATTCAGTTCACTGTCACTCACACAGTCCTCATGCCTGAATCTATAGTAACCAATGTCAATGAGCTCACCTATATGGCTCCCCTATCACACTTATTTTATTTAACATGATGCACAGAGTGATGATATGCAGCCAGCAGAAATCCCCAGCAACAAGTCTGAAACCATCCGTCACCAGTCCAGCAGCAGAGTGAAATCTGGCTGGTGGCCATGAGGTACTGCTCCTTGCTCTGTCTTAAAGAAAACCTGTGCTAAAGGGACATTTGTATTCATCCAAACTTCAATAAAGATGGATGTCATAGTGTTCAGACCTGTGCATAGTATTCAGTAATCAGACCTATATGGCTGAACATTTGTTGTCAGTGCTCTAAACAGCAGAGGGCATGAAAGTTCTGCTGCTGTTCTTAGTGGAGAAGCAATTGACAAAACTTAAACCCACTAAACTGATTTCATTTTAATTTTCCAATAGTATTTGCAAGTCAATGACTTCTGCTGCAGGAAGATGAGATGCAGCTTATACCATCCAGCTCGGCCATGGTTCTGGTCTTAAAGAGACTCTATTTTAAAAGCAGCCTTCAACAGAAGTGTCCTTATTTATCTTGCCTCTTGGCTGACTAAATCCCAACATGTGTGTCGTTGAATGACCATCTTTGAAAAACAACATGAATTGTGATACAGCTTCATAATATGATATGCTATAGGAGCAGGGGTGAACCTAGCCTCCCGACTGCTCGAGGTGATCTATAGAAAGACACTCCCCCAGGATGTGCTGCTTCATCCCCGCAATAGAAACGTGTCTCTTCCTATTCATTAAGAAGAACCTTAATGATAAACAAGGGGACACAACCTGAAGCTAGTCAGAGGGACAATCCGGAGCAAAAATAGAAAATTAGAAAATAGAAAATACTGAAGAGTAAAAGATGCTTGGAGAAAGCTTCCAGTACATGTAGTTGAAAAATAAATAGTAAGTGAATTAAAACATGCCTGGGATAAGCATACATCTATTCTAAGATAAAAAGAACACGCACACATTAAAGCTCAGATGGACCTTATGCGCTCTTTCTGCCCCCAACCTTGTATGTTTCTATGATCAGAGTGGTCACTGTATTTAAAAAAAAAAAAAACTGCATGACTGAGTGCACTGGTCATTATTTTAAAATTAAAAAAACAGGTCCAGCAATCACCCCCCGCCCATTGAGAGCTCAAGAGCTATTTCTTACAAAAGCTGTGCATTTGCACAATTGCAAACTCAATCACTCCATATGGACGTGGCCTTTAAACCGGACCTTCACCCTGAATAAGAGCCTATCTTGTATGTTTCACCCACCCTGTGCATACAGATTGCCCACATTAAAGTGGACCAAAACCCAGGATAGTCAAGTTTTGACTATCCTGGGTTTTGGTCCTTTCCCCGGGAGCACCCTGATCAGGGGTGCCTCGCTGTGTAAAACCCCCCAGGACGCCCGCACGGACTCACCTCTTCCTGGTCGCATGGCACGTCTAAGAGCAGCGGCTCTGACAGCCGCATCCTCCGCCTCCGTCTAACGGGGAGCATGCCCGCGCCGGCCTTTCACAAACGCCTGGCGCGGGCATGCGCACTGCTAGAGAGAAGCGAAGGATGTGGCCACCAGAGCCGCTGCTCTTAGACGCGCCGTGCGACCAGGAAGAGGTGAGTTGGCTGCGGCTATCTGGGAGGGTTTCACACAGTGGGGCACCACGGATCAGGGTGCCCGTGGGGAAAGGACCAAAACCAAGGATAGTCAAAATCCTGGGTTTTGGTCCACTTTAAAAATCATCCTACCTGCACCTACTGCATTTTCTGAGCCTTTAAATATCCAAGATGGCGACACATGGCGTCTTAGCCTGCCTGCAGACAGGAAGTGTCTTCTGACTGTGCCGCTCTGCATTCTGTTATTGTCCTTTTCCTGACCCCAACTCTGCTCTTTCTGTACAAAGCACAGCTATAACCAGCCCCCTGTGCTTTTCACCCCTCTCATCTCCTCAGTATGTGATGCTTCTGAGGCAAGATGGCCGCGCCCGTATCCTGAACAGAGTTGAAGCCCAGTGGTGGAGAGAATAAAAAGTACGTGACTAAAAAGGTCCCCCCCGGGAATGCCAGTGATGTAAGTATAGTATAAGCATCCCAGGGGAAAAGCTGTACACCAAATCTGGAATCCACAATCCAATGTAGATAGTCACATGGGGAATCCACAAAGGCTCCTCCTCTGTACTATAAATGCTTCCCTACCCGGCGGCTGGCATTGCTCTTGGCTGGAAGCAAGGATGTAAGGAGTGAAGGCTTTCATCCCCCTGATCAAATGATACTGGTGGGGTGTCTATTCTAGCTATACCAGCTTTTGCTGTCTCGCGTGTTTCTCTTTGAATTGCCCAACACATACATATGGTGGCGAAAGCTTTAGTTGTTAAACTGATGTACAACACAATACAGAGGGTGTATCTTCCTAAAGAGGTCACAGGCAGCAAAATAGTGTAAAGAATGATTTAACCTTTCACAGTTCATACAGGTCCGGACGCAAGAGTTTGAATGATGCAATCACATTCAGTCATTCATGTGTGAATACACTTGTGTCCTAGTGGTCAAGGAATCGCCTTGTGACTAGAGGGTTGCAGAATATATTCTGATATGACTGAAGTGCTCTTAAGCAAAGGCATCTAACCCCACAACTGTTCCCCAGGTTTTGTTGCCATCAATGCCCAATCTCAGCTCAAAACTTTAAACCAAGTAGGTCCGAGACTAAGAGGCCGATTCATTAATAGCGCCAGGTAGCGACAGATGAGCGACAGTTGCGGCATTTTCAGAGCGCCCTCTAGTAGTCGATGTGCTTGGCCGTTGTTCGGTAGTTGATAGTGACTCAGTCGGTTTGCCGTAATGTTGAATACGGGGTTAGGAGTTGCTATTTGACAGGTTCCGCGCAGTATGGGAGCGCATGATGGCGAATGGCCATAGCGAATGGCTCCCAGCATATTCATTAACAAATCACGCTCAAAAAATTCTCGCGCAGTGAAATGCTTGTTTAAACCCCAGAGCGCTGGCGGCGATGGGTTAAAAGTAGTTTTTCAACCCCCAAACAACCATATTTTTTGCTAAAAAAAAAAACAAGTTTTTCAAAACATTTTGTAATATGAATACATTAATATCAGACCTGTAATATCAATTCTGCACAAAGTTTTTTTTTTTTTTAACCTTAAAAAAAATATCTAACATTGCAGAAGTGGTCACAGAATTTTTGACATTTACAAAAAAAAAAAAAAACATTAATAGCAATTAATTAAGAATATTTAAAGATTGCTCCATTGAAATGCATTGGAGAGCGCCAGGTAGCGAGAGGTCATACCTGTCGCTGTTCAAGGTCGCTCGCTGGCGCTGTGGGGTGAGGCTGGAATAATGATGAATGATTCGCTATCTGGCACTCTGTCAGTCGCTAAGCAGGATCGGCTTGATAAATGTGTGATTGCGGAGGGGAGCCGGCGTTCTCGTGGCGGTGACCGTCATTACCGTTCGCTCACCATTCGCTACCTGGCGCTATCCCTTGTTAAATAAGGGCCTATGCCCATTTCTGTTATTTTCAGCTCCGGTTAAGACTATGCCTACAGGTTCTGTATAGTGTACTACAATTCTTTGGGTACAACTTTGCCTCCTGTCTGCATACCATACCAGGTCCAGCCAAGGTTTGCAAACTTTGGCTATTTTTTGTGCTTTCCTTTACCAAGTGATGTGCTTTTATTCCAGGCCTACAATATATTCACCAGACCTGACCGAGTATCACATATACCAACCCACCCTAGCAAATAAGTAAACTGGAGTAAGTCTTTAAACTTTACATTTAATTGGTGGACTTTGGAGAACTTTTTTTCTTGCCTTTCTCATAGTAATACATCAGATCCCCACCCCCACCACCACCATCTCCAGCTGTCTTTCCGCAGACACCTGTCACCATCATCTCCTTATGAACCAATGGCTGCCTTTCTAATCCTGTCACTGCTGTCATCATCAATCATCCTCAGCGTTGCCGAGATGGCTCACCATTGTCACTGACTTTCACGGTGTGAGTGCTCAGCGTGCAGTGCGTGCCATCACTTTTTTGACGCATTGTTACACATTCAACAGCAGGGTGGCTGAAGACACAAGTGTTTTTGGCAGGCGCACAGATCTTCTTGCTGTGTTGTTACAGCAAATTCCCTCATGTGCGTGACACAAGTGCAATGCTGCAAAACAGAGTTTGGGGATTTTCTCGCACAATTAATTTTTTAAGAAAATAAATAAAAATGGGAAACAGATTCAGAATTGAGAAACAAACAACTATTGCACACTCTCTCTCTCTCTCTCTCTTAAGGGACTAATTGGGTGTCCTTAAGACATTGTTCTTTTGGCATCAGGAATTCTGGACCATAGATCTAGTGTAGGTACCACAACAGCAGTTCATGCAAATGAGATTGGACACAGGCATTATGTGATAAAAGTTGTTATTTGGAAACTATTAAAGTGCATCAAGCTACTTAATAACCTGTTCTACTTCTGACACCTTCTCTCCAGACTTTAAGAGGAAAGTCCACCCTAACAGACCCGGACTCAGGTCACAGAGGTTTCCCTGTTTACCTGATTCTTCTGAGGGCCCAGCATTCCCAGCGATCTGCATGCCAGGTTGCGCACTGCCAGCTAAGGTCTCGCTGTATAAAAGGCAATACAAGCCAGAGTTATGTATGGGGCCCGGCCTTAATGGTAGCTCCATAACTAGTGATGAGCCAAATCTGCCTTCATTCTCTTCTGGTGCAGTTCAGCCAAATAGTCTGCAATAGTTTGCATTGTCCTGTGTCTACAGGGCCCAATTTTCAAACTTTTCTTGTACATCTTGGTGTACAGACTTGGTGTACGGTTTCCAATAACAGATTGCAGGATTGCTTACATAAAATACACATTTGCCAACATAAGAAACACATTATAAATGGGCACCGTATAGGTCAGGGGACCTAAACCATCTTCTTGTAGCATCTCTATACAGATGAATAGGTAAAGTAATTAGTGCCTAGACAGAAGTATAGCCATAATTGTTACACCTGTGCATCAGTTTGGAGAGACTCAAAACTTGGCATATTTTGGCTGTTGAAGAAGGGGTTTTAGGACCCCTGCTTTAGGCTTAAAGGCTCGAGACCTTTCCCTGTTGGAGCAGCCTGATTTGGGATCTCCTGCCATGTGAAACCCCCTGGTTGCCTCGGATACTCACTTCATTTCTTGATCGCACAACAGACATCAGCACTTATCACAGAGGTAGTAACCTCAACATATGCGTGCATGACCGCAGAACACTTCTGGAAATTCACACAAGCACCATGGGAGTGAAACTCTAGCTTAGTATATAGGAGAACTAGGAGGTTTCACACAGTGGGAGGCTTCAAAACTGGGAGAAAAGTTTTGGTCCTCTTTAAAGTCCTATTGCACAGTAGGTGTGTTTTCCCTGCATACAGGTGCTCTTTAGAGTGCCCATGCTGACACACCTGTGCACTGGGAAAATCGCAATGCACTAGCGTTTGCACATTGCCTTCAGAGCGCAACAGCGGGGCCCTGGTGTGACCACACCTGTAACTTATATTTATGTGCACTATTTGCAAAAAATAGAGTGTAGTACATTGCTTCTCTTAAACCCTCCTATGGACAATCAGTGTTGTATACTGTTGGAGAGGGCTTATCCCTATGGAAATGTTGTGGAATATATTTGCAGATGCTGCTTTCCTGGATGGCATGGGTTCAACCATCTTGCTTCCCCCAAAAAGTACTGCATACACAATGAGCATGACTGACGGGACTCTGCTATCAAACAGACACAGCAGCAGAGCTGGGAATTTCCATATGATCAGCACAGAGAGACAGAGAGGTTATCTATTTTCACACAGAATGTTAAGGGAGGGATAAACAAATTTCTCTATTTGCCTGAATTGATAAAAAAATCAGCTGGGCTGCAGTTTGCCTGTGTGATTCTGTCTCGCCACAGATAGCAGGCTGTCTGCAAGAAAGCTTAAAGTTTTGCTTTCTGCAGCCCAAACAAAACAGTTATATATGCCTCAGCACCAGCTTATGTCACTGTTGGCAATTTACTATGCTTTGATTTTTGACTGGAGGTGTGTTTTAATCTGTAGCCTGCTTCGAGCACTAGTTGAGAATATTAGGAAGAACAATGAGAAGAAAACAAAGTTACATATTGTCACTAGCACAAAATAGAGTGTTTAAAGGGGTTTGCTTGAATTTGGGATTCTTTGCCCACAGTTTGTCTTGAAAATCATTGGGTAGGGGGTCTGACATTTTTTTTAATGTTGCGGCCTGCATCCCCTATGCAGAGTTGGGATTCAAATTTTTAACTACCCTGCATAAAGTTGTCATTTGCTGCACACATTTCTATTTTTAGAATTTGTTTGCATACAATCTAATAAACAGAAAACTAATAATAATAGTAATACTATTAAAATGTATACGTTTGCCTCGGTTCTGAGAACTGCTACAATTTTAAGAATTGGTTCTACAGAACCCGCTGAATCCCACCCCTGCCCCTATATGGAGGCCATTGTGTGCAATGAAGTGTAAGCAGTGTCATACGAGGACAGGCCATTATCCGGCGCAGCCATAAACAGCGCTCTATATAAACAATGTCAGAAGAGTGTCAGAAAACAAAATGTGGAAACTTGTACAGTAAATTAAAAGAGCATCAAAGAGAGAGACACTCCCCGGAGAGATCAGCTAGTAAACAAGGCAGACATCTCAGTTCCGCTGACTTGTTAAAAAGAGATGTATTATTTAAACAAGGCTACCTGACTCCAAAGGCAAATCTGGCCAATATAAACTAGAATACACCAACAATCTGATCCTCTACACACCCATTGTTCTTAACCAAGACCTAAAGGACCTAAAGGGGACCAAAAACCGGGATTAATCCACTTCCCTAGTGCATCCTGATTCTGAATTCCCAACTGAGACCCTCTAATTAGACAAACATCTCATATCTTGGCTTGACTAGTACAGTTGGATGGTCTAAATGGGGGGGGGGGGGGGTCAGGAAGCATAAAGTGTAGGGAGTTGTAAAAAAGGCATGGTTAATCAATCAAATTAACTCCTTTAAGTAAGTGGGGCTGTGTGCTTACACCTGGAATTCTCCCTGTACCCTCTATGGCCAGTGCACCCATGCTGGGAGGTGAGGGATGCAGTGACCTTTAAGAGCCACTGCAGGAGTTTAGACTGATGATCCACCAAAACTGCCTCTGAAGTTGTCCTCCCATGTAGCTCCCTTATATTTTAAATAAAGCTTTACAGGCCAGATCCAGAGGAGTGATGCAATGGAAGGAGCCCTGCATTAGTGGGTTACTCACTTCCTAGCAGAGCTTTATTTAGGTTGTCTTGTAGACCAGGACCTTTCCAGGTACAGGGTTGCCAGGAAGAGTTTAGGTCCTTTAAGGATGATAATTTTACCTCTTAATGTTTTTTTCTCTTCCCTTCCATTCCGGGGCACCACCATAAGCAATGCAGTCGTAGTCATAGACAGGAACTGCAAGAAACAAACTAAGCTCCTCCCGGCCTATATAGGGTGGGCTGTGGCAGGACACCCTCAGTTATTTTCTTGCAGTTGACGGGATGTGAAGATATTCAGGATTTTATTTCTTTCTTTCCAGTTTTGTCTTTCCAGACTGACCGGGTTTGACTCCCAGCCCTTCATTGCCTGCACTTTCCTGGAGACTAGTTTGGATGCCTGAAGTCAGTCTTTAAGCCGGTTTGGGTGTGGAGCTTTGGGGGTTAGGACCCTGCTGCCCTCTCTGTGTCCACACCCTACTCATCATCAAGGAGCAGCTCCTGCATTCCCTGGATGTCGTCAGGGCATTAAAGTATTACTTGGCGGCTAGGCTGGAGGTACATAGGATGGACATTTTGTTCATGTTCCCGAACAGATCACGGAGGGGCCTAGTGGCTGCCAGGTCCACTCTCAGCAGATGGAACAGGCGGGCATCATCTGATGCCACTCTGGGATGTAAGGTGTTGCAGATGGTGGTGAACCCCTCGCCAGGGGTCTAGTCTTAAGGTCAGTTCTGCCGTTCCTGGTTATTGATGCGGTTGGTCGGTTTCTGTTTTAGCACAGTCTCTCCCTTATTGAGGGTACTGCTTTGGGACCTCCCAAACGTTGCTGGTGGTGGTGCCCTGGAATGAATGAGAAAAGGGAAAGGTGGTATTCCTCATTACAGACAGTGTGCGGCATCCCCCCTTACAGGTAGTGTACAGCATCCCCAATTGCAGACAGTGTACAGCATCCCCAATTACAGACAGTGTACAACATCCCAATTTACAGACAGTGTACAGCATCCCCAATTACAGACAGTGTACAGCATCCCCCAATAAAAACAGTACAGGCAGTAAGTGGCAACCCCCATTGCAGGCAGTAAGCAGCTTCCCCCATTGCAGTCAGTAAGCGGCATCCCTCTTTACAGGCAGCGTGCGGCATCCCTCATTACAGCCAGTGAGCATCATCCCCCCATTACAGACAGAGTACGGCTTCCCCCATTACAGCCAATCACATGTGTGAGGAGGGAATATAGTATCCCGGGTCTGGATACTTAAGAGAGCCTGGGGGTCTTAAGTTCAGTGGCTCTGCTTAAATTACGGGCCCGGCCATCACATATAGGATACCGGAAAGGGAATCCAGACTCTAAAAGGCTATTTTGTGCCTGGGCCCTTATATTGTGATGGCTGGGTCCCTTGTTTGAACTCCAGTTTCCTATATTGTCTGGATATTGAGGAGAGCCTGGGTGCCTAGGGGGGTAATCACATATAGGTTAAGGGGGCCTAGACAATGTGGTTGTATGGGGATCATAAATTCTTGATGAAAGCCCTGTGTAGACCCCAGATGTTATCAAGCTGCCTTTAGCTACCACCAACCACAAATCGTGACCTTTCCTGAAACATTAACATTAACCTACCCCAAAGAGTCTGTAGAACTATTCCATCCTTCAATGTTGCTGCAATAATTCAGCTATACAATTGTGCTGGATAGTTTTCAGTATTCTCCAGCATTTAGAAAGACCCCAGCTAAACCTACTGTAGACCTAATTTTCCCTCTAGAGAGAATCAAATCCCTCCATAAAACTTGCTTTTTAACCCTTTCCCTGCCAGCCTACATAGAGATGTTGTCACCCAGGCCATTTTTCACAATTTTGCACCATACATGCGTAACTGTGATTTTTGAAGGAATGTCCAGGAATTTCCAGGAAAATGACATTGTTTTTTTCAGTAGATTTTCAGCTTTAACAACAAATGTCTTGTTCTCAAAAAAATCATATTGCATGAAAAAGACACATTGCTCCCGGTTACAATGGTACCACATATGCATCTCCTGCCTAGGAGACACCACAAACTGAAACAGCCCTTTGAAAGATTTTCAAATAAAATGCAACTACTATACACATCTTGCAGTTTTTCAACAACACTTTACATTTAAAATCTCCCTCACAAACTATATATTCTCTCGAAGTACACACCACAAGCTTTCTAGGTGTGCCAGGCTTGTTGTTGTTGGCACCGTTTTCTGGACGCAAACCCTTGAGGAATTCACTGATTGGACAGGGTTTTCTTTAAATATAAAAAAGCAGAAAAAACAAATTTTTCTAAAATATCAATATGCAAACAAGAAAAAAAACAAGCTAAATCTGAAAGTGCAATGTCCCCCAAACAGAACAATACCCAACATACACAGCTACTTTTAACCCTTGTAATTGCCAGTATACATGAGATTTTGCCACCCTCTGTTGCCAGGCCATTTTTTACTATTTTGTGCTATATTTAACTATGTTTTTTCCTAGTAAAACCAGGGCTTGTAGACAGGGGTGTCCCCTGGCCCTTGAGGCTACAAGCCCACATAGCCCACAAGGGCTGCGGGCTCTTCCAGTCTCTCCTGAGCTTTAGAAGGTAGGTAATGGAGCTGGTTGTTAATGACAAGTGCTTACCGCAGGCGACTTGCCAGCCTCTCATGGGCCCCCATAGACCCCTTACCAGTTCACAAAGGGTTAAATGTTACAAACACACACACACCAGCATCAAAAATGTAATTTATAAAAAATAATTTTCTTTACTTACCTCCGATCACATGTGCTGCACCGATCACTGTCCTGTGAGATCAACCCGCTGCCCCTGAGTCAGGGTCTCCTGCACCCACACCCGCCTTTCACCAATCACCGGCCGCTACTGACGTCTCACCTGGTGCCGGAAGTGGGCTTTTATACCGGGAGGAGCTGGATGACATCATGCTTAGTACTTGGCTCTTATGATAAACTTTTTCCTTATTTATGCAATGCAATGGATAAGGGGTCTACAGTAAAAACATAGGAGGTGCACTTGTATGAAGGGATTGTGTTCTTCAATCTGCTATGTAAAAGGTCCTATTTTTAGATATAGGGATACTTTAGTGGCATCAAAAGTTATTGATCACACTACCTTAGGTCCGCATTGGCAATCTCCACCATCTGAAATGCTGCGCCTTTTATGATTCTAGCATTAGAGCTAAAACTTTAAAGTTGTTTTACAGAGTCCCAAGGTCAATATTCTTATTATGTAGAGAATCTAGTGTATGTCTGAGAGCACACGTCAGTAGCTCTCAGTTCTCATTACACCAGTCCTCAACTGCTATTATGGGGCAATCCCTGTGAATAAGATTGTCCCATTATAGAAGGAAATCATTTCTGCAACCTCGATTAAACAAGAACATAGAATACTTGGGAACCATGGATTACTCACTTTTATTCTTTCAATTCTGAACATTCTCTGCTAACAATTTGAATTTACCTTAAAATGGACCAACCACATCCTATGGAAAGTTAAATAAAAATAAAAAAATCAACTCCCCTTAGTGTCCTGGTAATGAATTGGCTAAAAATACTCACAAACGATTTTGGCTTCAACAATTGGGGGTAAATTAATGGAAAATGAAATATTCTTTTGGCACTTATCTGCCTTCTAGTCTCTTATTGCTCCCAGCGTGAGATTACAAGGAGGGGGGCTTAAACAGCTAGTTTAAAACGATGCTATGCTGTCAGAAACCTGGCATACCTGGGGAAAACAAAAATTAAATCACATTAACAGGAATAGCAAGCAGAATTGGGGTCAAAAAACATCCAAACCCGAAGTGGGGGAGCAAAATAAATCAAATTGTTATGGGGGTTTTGGTCCGCTTTAACAGTGGTGATATCCCCTTTTTTGCCTTCCCATCTCCCATCCCATTGTTCATGTCTTTCATGTTTGTCTAAATCAGTACTTTTATCTTTATCTCACATGTTTCTGTCCTTGGCTTACCCGTGGGCCATTACTTTTATAGATGATGTTTGATTGATGTCAGATGTTAATATCGTCTAGCATAAATTGTAAGTCATCTACAATATCTACATTTTGGAAATAATGCATCATAAACCTTGAATATAAACAATCCTGGATGATACAACATGCTCCCAGTTGTACAGAAAACCTGCATGAAATATTGTGCCCATACTTGCTTATATGTAATGTGATACAAGTACATTTACTCAAGTGTTGTCAGTAAACAAGAAAATATAGTGTCCTCAACTCACGCTGTTCGCATGGGGGTCATGCTAAATATTTGGTGAAGCCAGTGTGACTTCTGGTGTGCATTGTGTGTGGATTGCAACCTGCATCCTGGTGAACTTTTTAGTGACAATACGCAAAAGGGTGCAAATAAAAATCACCTGTACATCTGATGGCATATTTTTATGGCACAGGTACATTATTTTTCCTGTAGATATTTTTCTTAAAGTTCTGAAAATTTCCTGCATGGCCCATAGGGTTTCATTCAGAAAAGCTGGGCACGGGAGCGCACACAGCCACAGGGAAGCCAGAGATGTGGTGCCAGTGATCACATCAGAACGGGAGCTGCCGGACATTTCACACAGCGGGGAATCCAGCTATGAAATTTGTCCAGGATTGAAGATCCTTTCCAGGTTTTGGGACCATGACAATTGAGGCTCTGAGCATGTCTGGGTCCACCGGGTTTCCCTCCTTAATATGATTGTAGACTCTTGTTAACCGTGGGGCTACAAGGGGGGCTAGCTTTTTGTAAAAGAAGGCCGTGAATCCATCAGGTCCGGATCTCTTATTGGTTTTAAGGTTTTTGATGACTTTGAGGACTTCCTCAACTTTGACATCCTCATCGACCATGTCGCTACTGGCAACAGAGATTGGGAACATCCTGATGTCCGCAAAGAAGTCCTGGACCTGTTGCTCACTATGAGGTTGCAGAGAGTCGTAGAGGCACGCTAAGCCCTCCGAGAATTCTTTTACTATACTGTTGGGATTATTGGTGATGGTACCCGCACTTGTTTTGAGTCTAACCGGCTTCATGGTTTGATCCTGGCATCTCAGTTGGGAGGCAAGCAGAGAACCAGGTCTATTGGCTTAGACATAGTATTTCTGCTTGGCTCTCCGATATCTACCCTCTGCCTCTGCTACCTGTAATAGATTTAATTCAGTTCTAGAGCGCTCCAGTTTATGTAGTTTAGTCTGATTTGGGTTGCTTTTGAGGTCATTGGAGGCTTGTTCATATTGGGCCTGGAGTGTCTGCAACATAGCCGAGCTATCTTTTTTCTTCTTTGATGCCAGGTCAATGAAGTAGCCTCTCATGACTGACTTAAATGCTCCCTAGACCATGGGGGGGGGGGGCGTTTGCGGACTCTCATTTATAGTGAAATATTCTGAGGCAGTTCTGCTGGCTTCTTCAACCAGAGATTTAGAAGAGAGGAGGGAGTCGTTCAAGGACCAGGAAGAGGGTCTTGGTTTGGTGATCAGGGAATTACAAAAGATTACCATCATATCGTGATCCGACCATGGAATCAGGTGGATCTTAGCCTGGGTGATCGAGGGTATGAAAGTGGGTGGGACCAGGATATGGTCTATTCTGGTAGATAACTTATGTGGGGCTGAGTAATGGGTGAAGTCCTTCGCACATGGATGAAGGGCCCTCCACGAATAAAGCAAGTGGTAGTTATCTAGCAGGTTTCTGAAGAGCTTCCCATCTTTCACTACTTGAGCATTGGGGGGGAGGGATCTGTCCAGGTGGGGCTGAAGTGTTAGATTGGAGTCACCGCAGACAAACACCGCTCCCCTTTGGTGGTCTCTCAAGAGAGAGAAGATATGGGCCAGAAAGGGAAGCTGCTTCGTGTTTGGCGCGTAATATGTCAAGAAGGTGACTTCAGCGTCCTGGCGAGTTCCTTGGAGAAGTAAATATCTGCCTTCCGGGTCTGATATTTGTTTAGTGCAAGATAAAGAAAGAGGTTCCATTGCGAAAGGCTATAAGAACCCCTCTCTGCTTGCGTTTGGTAGTAGCTTGAAAATATAATGAGAATCTATGATTGATTAGTTTAGGGGCTTGAGGTAAAGTGGGTTTCTTGGAAACAGACCACATCCGCATGCAAAGAGTTAAATAGCTTAAAAGCTCTGGACCTTTTGTTTCGGGAGTTCAGGCCTTGGACATTTGCTGACAGTACCTTAAGAGCCATGTTCATCCGTGGGGGTAGATAAACTGTGTTGGTACTATGCTTAAAGGGGGATTCAGAACCACAAACCCAATAGGGATAAGGAAGGGGGTGGGTGGTGGGAGGGGGGGGAGGAAAGTTGGGGAAGGGGGACTTACAGGGAGACAAAATTACACAAAAGTTAACGAAACATATGCAAAAATGTTGGTCATGCAATAGCATGTCAGTAGCTTTCAAGAACCTAGGAAGAAGTGTTCCTGTGGAAGGAAGTGAGGGAAATGCGCAATGCACAACGGGAGGCATCTATGAGCTGTAAAGATGGACCTATAAACTTAGGATTAGGCAAACTGGAACAGATCTATAACCTAATATTAGGGTCCGGCAACCGTTACCCGCGGGGCTGTCACATTTGCAGGGCCACCCGCCAGGCCTGCAGCCCGCCGGAAGCTGCCCGCAAGGAAAGCCATTAGGAACAACGCAGAGCATCGGCATCAGACCCAAACTAAACAATCCTAGTGGTAACTGGAAAAACATTCAGCAACAGTAACTATACATTAAAGGAGTTTTGCAGTCTCCAGACCAAAGACGTACCTGAAATGTAGAAGCTTGTTATGGCCCTGAGCAGAGAGAACTGAAGTATAATGGGGGAGAGGAGACCTCGAAGGCGTAACTAAACAGCTAAAACTTAGTAATATCACATAACAATATAACATAACATAATAAGTATAAGCACGATAGAAAACAAGGGATGTGTCTCACGACCCTGTTTAGCAGGCTGGGCACTCGGCCGAGAAAATAATGACCCGAGCCAGTAGTCGCAGAGCCTGGTTGGATGAAGAATGAAGGAGCTACCACCTGCGTCCAGCTTGAAGGTGCGGCCCCCAAATGTGGTGAACCGGGCGTCCCCACACGGTGAGGAGAGCCCAGCCAGACGCTATGGGACAATTCTCGGTGAGAATCTTCAAAGAGAGTAAGAGAGAGCATGTGCTGAGGTTCAGACTGGTTGAAACTTTTGAGAGATAAGTCTCTTCATCACCTGGGAGCTTTGGGTTTGCTTGAGGGGACCTGGAGAGGGGCAGGCTTGCATGGTATTACGCTGGCTGGGTCTCGGGGTCCGGGGAGTGGAGGGGAGCGAGGAAGGAGACACGTCTGCCTCTGGGATTTTAAGGTCAAGACCTTTTTGAATTTGGTAAGGAGTTCTGGGATGGAGGTTATTTGGATTAGTTTTCCTTGGTAGGAAAAAGAAAGCTTGAAGGGGAAGCCCCACCTATAGCGGATGCAGCTTGCTTGAAGAATCTGAAGGTACGGTTTAAAAGCTCTTCTTTTGAGAATGGTGGACTGGGAGAGGTCCGCAAAGATTTGGTAATTATGTGACTGGAAAACCAGGGGCGCTTTTTCTCTGGAAGCTTTCAGGACTGCTTCCTTTGTTTGGAAAAAATGACATTTTACGAATATGTCCCCCGGGGGCCCCTCTGTTGGTCTTTTAGTGAGGGCCCTGTGCGCTCTATCCAGCCCCAGTCTGTCGATTGAAATTTCAGGAACCAGTTCTTGCAGCATGGCAGGAACTGTTCCCACAGTATCCTCCATGGTTTCAGGGATGCCCCTAAAGCGCAGGTTTGACCTTCTATTACGATATTCAAGCTCCTCATTTTGATTTTTTAAGAGGAGTATTTCATCATAGAGCTGCTTCAAGTTATTGCTCTGCTCTTCCAGGACTACAGTTGCATCATCCATCCTGGATTTCAGGTTCAGTTCTGTTGCCCAGCTCTCTAATCTCCCGCAGAAGCGTATCGGTGTGTTTGGCTGTTACTGCCGTGACCTCCTCCCTGACAATAGCTCTCAGTTGGGTAAAGATCTCCTGATTGCTAGAGGAGCAAGGGACCACGTGTGAGGGGGGGCGCTGGGAGGCTGGGGGGGTTCTGGGCCAGCTGTCGGCTGAATCAAGGGATAAGTCATCCCCAGCACTTACCCCAATCTGGTCTTCCCGGGCTGTATCTCCAAGGATGGCCTCAGATCTCCTAAGGGGCTCAGCCTCGTGCCCGGGCGCCGCCATTTCAAGGGCCGCCGCAGCTTGTTTGCGGCCTTCCCTTCCGGCTCTTCTCCTGCTGCCTGGCGTGCTCATACTCGCCTCCGCCGATACAGCTGGTATGTGGGGGTTGAGCGGAGGGTGGGTGATGCAGTGGGTGATCGTGCATCGTGCATCTGATGGCTTATTGCCTCCCGTTGCTGCGGAGCCGTGAGATCAGGCAGCCATTCTTCACGGGCACGCGCGCACGTTCGGTAAAACTAGTTTTTAATCTGTGGTGTTGTGGTGGATGTTAAAAGCGCCACTCAGTTTCACCGCACTATTCAGCACATGTATTAATCTGTTGATCTCAATATCACATTTAACATTCTTATTGCTGAAATGTATACATATAAAATAACTCACTGCCGCAGCCCAGGTCAGTGACACCTGAGCAGCCAGATCCTTCTTATCAACACTGCTGACACTTCCCTTCTGTGATCCTGTGTTTTAGAAGAGCTGTACTCGTGGAGGCTAATTCACGACTAGCGCCACGTATTGCCATGTGAGTGTCTGTGTAGCGGTGCTAGTAGACACTGCAAACGGGTGTTGGGCGCCGTGACCTTGTTTAGCGGACGGACAAGTGACGCTGTACTATCCTGTCCAGCATTGATAAATGTGATGCAGGGCGCTGTAGAAGCTCTCTTCCTGATTAACTGCAGAGCCAATCGAGAACACTAGGTGGTGTTTTAAGGTCAAAGCACCCAAGACTACGCTACATCTAACAATAGAACAACGCTGCAACGAGCGATAGGTAGTGCCAGTTAAGTGAGTCCGGCACTCGGCACTGAAGCCCATATTTAAGAGAAAAACTACACACAACCAGCGTCGATGCTCTAAAACTGGGCGCTTTAGCGTCGTGCTCCAGACGCTGTGTGGTCAAGGTCTGTTTCTCAACACATATACACCAGCACTAGCGGAAATATATGGAATTACATTGTTTTATCACTGTGACAATGATACTGCAATGGCCGACCTGCACATACAATTCTGCATACATTTTTTTTTTTAAATCACAATAAAAGTGTTTGGTTGCTGGGCAGGAGATGTCACACGATGATATGAACCAAAGATTTTAAAAAATACTTTAGCAAAACGCTATTTATACACAACCAAATAAAACACAATTGAAATGTATGGGAGAGCGCTATTGAGCGACACGTGCTACATGGCGCTGCTGAACATAGATCGCTGGTGCTTTACACTGAGCCACTGCAAGTAATACATGTGACGCTACATGGCGCTTTTAGAGGTGCTCACCAGATTCGCATTCTTAAATGTGGCTTACGCATACAGCGCCCAGCGTTCACACGGCACTACGTGGCACTACCTGGCGTTAGTGTTTCTTAAATAACCCCCTTAATCAGTACCGGGAAAGGAGTCCCGTGATTGGTCATAGGGCGGTCATGAGGGCAGGTCCTGCCAGTGGCCGGTGCAGAGGACATGACTATTGCCCATGTGACCGCCTGGTGTCCAATTGCGGGACTCCTTTCCCGGAGCTAACTCGTAATGGAGGTGAGTATTACAAGCTGTCTGGGAGGTTATCTGCGAGGGGGGCTCCAACATTCTGGATGCCCCCCAAGCTTTTTGTAATGAACAGACAGCGGGACCAACACACGTTAAAGAAAAAATGGGTGTTGGTCTGGTTTAAAGTGCATGAAATGCACATATTGTATTTATAATGAAAACCAGGCTTGGGTTAAGAGATAGATAGATAATAGATGGCATCAGACTTGGTTGGGGTACAAATCAGCCTGCAGCCTAACCAAGTACCACCTGGTGGGACATCAAGTACCATCAATGGTACAAGTACCACTGGTTTGCGAACCCCCGATTTAGCAGATTATTAAGATTGTTAATATTGGACTTTTTATAATGTTCCTTTAATAGACCTAATTGTCTCATCGACAGTGTCAGAATTCAGCTGCTCATCTGTGCCCTTTACTTGGCCAAGCTGCAAAATAGGACAATCTTTCATTAGGGCAGAAGGATCATTCCTAGTCCCATGCCTATTGGCTGTTGCTAGAAGATATTATGCACCCCAGGGCATCTGGGATATTGGTATTGCCTGCCATTTGCCCTGCAAATGATGAAGACACCAGTCAATTAAGATCTAAGTGGCCAGTGCTTAGGGATGTTATTATATACCAGTCACATTCATTGCAATCTGACAGATTGAAAAATATTAGCACAAACTCTATCTGTGCTGTTGACAAGGGAAAACAAGCGTTCTTCCATGGCCTGCCACTTAAAGTGGAACAAGTCAAAAATGGCTTAAACCAGACCAAGACAACAAATTTTGCTCGTATGCATCTGTCCACAGGGCAATTAAGATTGCTGCACACAAGAATTATTTTACCTTTTTGTAACTCTTGCTGCAGTAGATTTTAGAAACATAACTAAATTATTATTGCTGTTTTTTAAATAAAAATACACATGAAATAAAAACAAAAAATGGTTCCGTTCATGGTTTTCTATAGCTGGCTTTTAAGCAGATTTACAGACCTCGGGAAAGCAACTGCTGACCGCAAGTAAAAATGTTATTTGACTGGCTTTCTCAGCTGAACAAATCTTTACTTGGCATAACTGATGGTTACCCCAATGGGCAAAATATAATTGCCATAATCATCATGGTGTCAAAGGGTATCATGGGTTCAAGATGTGCATTGAAGCCACCCAGTCTTCAACACCATTTATAACATTTATATGGTTCTAAGTCCCCTCATCTTTTCTCCTCCACTTACTAAAAATTATTTTGTCTGGAGTTGGGCATTAAAGGAAAATACTCCTCATTAACTATCAACCTGTATTCAATATTGACCAATATTGCCATGTTGAATTCGGCTCAGTTTTTCAAATCGTGAGGGGGTGATTTTGGTTTTGTGTGCTGGTCAAACAAAGCAGCCAAATCCCTAAAAATGCATGATGGGAAGACCTCTAATGCCAGGTATCAGCAGATGAGCGTCTGTATAGCGGCACTTAGAGCAACTGCTGGTAGACGCTGTAAGTGGGTATCGGGCACTGTAACATAGCGCCTCAGCCGCTGTAGTAACCTAACCTAGTAACCTTCAGAGAGCTGATTGCCGATGAACCACCACCCTATTAAACCGTTTCATTATGTTTTGCGTTTGAATATGTTTTGCGGCTATGTGGAGGAGTCTGCGCGCCTTTAGCACCAAGGCATTGCATGTATCAGCATGGCAGAGGCCATAAATTGTATAGCAATGCATACCTGAATCAATACATTTCATGTATGCCTTTTAGATGCATTTTAATGCTGACCTTAATTAGTCCTTAGCATGTAAACCTTTATTTTCCCACACATCCATATAATTGCTATATATTTTTAGACTTATGTCCTTTGTGAATTATATTTGGATTGTTGAACTTGAATCTTAATTTGTTGTAGGAGTTATTGTTTTAGTTGGTTACCTTTGCTTTATGTAATTATTTTATATTTGGTTGCAGGAACCGCAAGATGTGCCACAACATACAAGCAGTCTTTGGTCCAGCTATGCGATTCCTCAGTGTTCTTGCAGGGCATCCAGGGTCGTCCCAGGATGCTTATATATTGCAGAGCTCTGGCTTATTTCGTCAGTTTGAGTCAGGAGAATTATCTGGTGGATGGCTCCTGGGTAAGTTTGCTCACATTCCATCAATCCATTTTGACTGTATGGCAATGAATATAGTTGATGACTTATGTCTTAACCTATGGCTATTTTTAGCCCTTGATGACATGTTAAACAATATTGTAGCTTAGAATGTGTATTTTATGTTAGTATTTTTAAATTCTTTCAGGGGATACTGGATATCCACTCATGCCCTTGCTCCTGATGCCCGTTCTTTGCCTGCAGAATCCGGGCCAGGAGTTATCTAATCGGGCCCTATGCAAAACCCGGGCCGTGGTTGCGAGGGCCTTCGGGCTTTTGAAGTCCAGATTTAGGTGTATGGACCATACGGGGGGGGGGGGGGGGGCACTGCAGTATGACCCCAACAAGGTTATACCAATAATTTAATTAAAATATTTTAACAGGGACCACACGTGCCAGAACCTAACCGGGATGTGGTTTGGGTAAGTTTTAAGGGTCCAAAAGGGAAGAGGGAAGAGGGAGGATAGTGCTAAGTGGTTGGGGTGAGCTTTAAGGGTCCAAAAGGGAAGATGGAGGATAGTGCTAAGTGGTTGGGCAAAGTAGAAGGCGAGCACTTTAATGAGTTAAGTTTGTAGTGCGCAGGCGCTAGATCGTAAGGTTTTTCGTCTGGACGATTATTTATTGAAAAAGGGAAACAGATGATGGGAAAAGGGCAAAAAAACGAAAGCTGACGTTGAGAAAAATGAAACAGAAAATGAAACGGAAAAGTCACGCTGGAAAATGACATCCTCGTACTCGTACTCTGCCATACGAACGGACGGAAACTTTACTGAAGGTTTGCAATGCATGCATAGAATCGCTCGCACACTCATACGAGAGCGGGAAAAAAAAAAAAAACTGATCGGCACTAAAACGAAAGTCTTTTTTTTTTCTCTCTGAATCGAGCCTAATGATTTGAGAGAAAAAATAAATAAATAATAAAAAAAACCCTGTTTAAATGATGGAGCATCCATTGAAATGTATGGGAGAGCGACAGGTAATACCTGGCGCTCTGGAAGCTAGAGCTCCGGCGCTATACGCTGAGCCACCTGTAATAATACATTGAATGCTACATGGCGCTGTTAGAGTCGCTCACCAGATTCGCTTTAATAAATGTGGTATTGCGTAAAGCGCCCGGCGTTCACCAGGTGCTGGCTGCCGCTACGAGGCACTACCTGCCGCTATCCCTTGATGAATAACCTCCATAGTGCTACTTAAAAGAGCACTATCGCGATATTGTGTAGTCTTAATAATTCATATATACATGAGAGGAGGAGTGACTTATACACCCAAACTGACTAAAACTCCCGCTTGTTGTTTATTCTCTCATGGAAGGAGAAAAATTCAGGTGTGAAAGGTGTAGTTAGTGTATTAGGGGTGATCCAGCATATTTATATAGATTTAAAATTAAAAGCGGTTCCCTTTAACAAAATTATTTTTAGAGAACACCACCTAAATTATATTAAAATTACTGTATATAATAGAATTCCCAATTTTAGAAAATGATGAGCCATAAAGTCTGGTTTTGGACTTTCTAGAGCTCTTAAAGCGGACCTTCACCCTGAATAAGGATCTATGTTATATGTTCCCACCACCCTGTACATATAGATTGCCCACATTAAAAATCATCCTACCTGCATCTACTGCATTTTCTCAGCCTTTAAAAATCCATGGAGTCTCAGGCTGCCTGCAGACAGGAAGTATTTTCTGACTGTGCCTCTCTGCATTCTGGGATTTTTGTCCTTTTCCTGACCCCAGCTCTGCTCTGTCTGTGCAAAGCACAGCTATAACCCCGTCCACACGCACTTCTTATTATCCTCCTCTCCTTAGTAAGTGATGCTTCTGAGTAAAGATGGCGGCGCCCGTATCCTAGACTCCTGAACAGTTTTGCAGCCCAGTGGGGGAAGGAAGATTAAGTAAGTGACTTAAAACGTAAAATATATTAATTTTAGATGCTGGGAAATAGTTTTTTAAGGGTTTGGGGTTTTCATTAAATAATGTTGAAGGTCCGGTTTAATCAAGGGGGGCATTCCAAGTCAGGAAGATGGAAGCATAACATTTTCACCAGTTCCAGTGCTGTGATAATTTTCGTCTAGCATGCCCGCATGTGACCGCCAAGAACATGCATGATAGGTCCTTGGAGGTCACATGCATTAGAGGGGAGGGCACAGAGATCCTAATAATTTTAACCATTCTCAGGCTTTCCTGTTTAGTATTAGACTGTAAGACATCTCAAACCTGTGAGACTAGGGGAGACTCTTTCACTTTAGATATGCTTTTAGGGGATAATGAATCATTTGCTATGATTTAGGTATCCTCAGAAATGTGTAATTTTCTCTCCTGAATCTCTGGCACACTTGCCATAGCCGTTATTCAGTGAAACAGCTTGGGCTGTGTAAGCTATTTTTAACCTCTAATCTATAGGTGCAGCAAGTGGCCGGCTGCTGGGAAGCAGTTTACACCTAATAATGGCCATAATCAATGGTGGGAAGTTCAGTGATGCTCCTGCAGACCGCCTGGTGTTTTCCTATAAACTGGGAGGAAGATGTGCGTCAGGCAAGAAGACGAATGCCTACCTTTGACAGCCGATGTTCTTTTCATGAGGTTGAGCAGCTCAGTGAAGAATCTCAGGCTAAGAATTTAAAATAAATGGTCTTTCATTTGAAAGCTAGACAAGGTTTCACAGCAGCTAGGAGACCCAGAGAACTGCAATAAAGCTGCCACTGTGACCAATACAATTCTGGAAATTGCCTTAATTGTTTTGCTAGGGCCCAGAGCTGCTTTAATGTACAGGTCTCATAGGGTGCAGGAGCCACCATGGAAGGTTGTCTGATGGGTTTGATGAGTGTTGAAACCCAGCTACTGTAGCTGTGTTACCTGATAAGAGCTGTCACTGCTGGAAGAGCTGTCACTTCTGGAGGGAGAGGAACTGACGGAAGACCCCCGGTACTTGCATGACAGGAAGAAGCCGGCACTAGATGTTGGATGAAGAAGGTAGCTATAGTGTAGTTTTAATTTATTTGAATGTTTTTATGGTGTGGGTGTTCTTTTTTCCTTTAACCTTTGGTAAAACACGCCCCTATACAGTTCAAAGGGTGAGGGCCTGTATGTAGGACAGGTGGCCAGCTGGTCCCCGCACCTTTTGAACTGTATAGGGATACTTCCCAATTACCCACACTCCCATCAGCCAGGGTGGCATTAAAGTGGACCAACACCCAGGATTTTGACTATCCTGGGTTTTGGTCCACTTCGGTGGGGCACCCCTATCGGGGGTGCCCGGCTGTGTGAAACCCCCCAGAAAGCCCCAAAAACTCACCTTTCCCCGCTCCCACGTGACCGCTACAGCCAATCCCCGCCGGCGGAAAAGCAGGAGGCAGCGACGGACAAGAGAGCACGTCACTCTTACAGGGCGCGCACCCGCGCCGGCCATTCACAAACGGCCGGCGCGGGTGCGCGTCCTGCTAGAGGGACGCACGGGAGGCGGCGGCGGGCGCCGCTGGATCGGGGTGCCCCGCAGTCAGGGAGCTGATCGGTCCGGGAATCTTATAGATTCCCGGACCGATCATGGGAGGGTGTTGGTCCACTTTAAAGAGCTTGGTGCCCATCAGCATGAGCCTGGACCTGTGTTGAATGGCACTGGGGATGTTAACTTGGGAGAGCTGGAGTCCAGTCACCGGGTTTCCGACCCCTGCGTTACCCATTTTCTTTAACATGTTTTATACGCCTAACCAGTACGATTATACAAACATACTTTATTACAAAGTTAAAAAAACTAATAAAAAAAACCTTTAAATGCCAAGCATGTAAAATCTACAGGGCTGCTTCTCCGAACATTAATTGCCAGTCCCGAGATTCGACGTGGCTGCCATTTTTCCCAGTTTCCAGCCAAGGTAAAAATAAAACCTCATTCCAGCATCCAGGAAAGAGAAGACCCCTCCGATTGCCAGTCTGGGGTCTTCCACGGGGCAGAGGTCCTGTCTTATGACCTGCACCACTAATAATGGCCCTTACACATCTGCAGAAAACAGGATGGCTGGCATAAAGTTGCCCCCAATGGCCTTGGTGCCCAAGGCGGTTGCCCTGCTCACCCTCCCCTAGAAACAGCCCTGCCCCTAAAACTTGTTACATCAATAATGCTTAGATATGTGATGCAATTACTTATTTCGAAAAAATTTTTTTAGTGTTTTATATTTATTGGAATTTATTAGGCGTTTGATTTATTTTCTTTATTTTTTTGAGAAATATTTCATTTTTTTGGGAGATTTTTCTTTTAATTTTTGGACAGTTTTCAGGTTCTTTTTAGGCTGTTTGGGCATGGGTGGTATTTTCAGATTAGTTTCTAGGCATGTTTCCACTGTGTTGCCTGATATGCGATCTCGGCCATGGTGGGATTTGGTTGAAAATGGTGTGAAGGACATTGAAGGTCTAAGGGGCAGAGATGGTTCTGATGTATCTGGAGTAGCTATTGTTGGTCCAGCTGTCTGAGGGATTGCATCCTCTGGATCTTCATTTAGCCGTTCTTTCTCCATTGCTTTCAAATTTCCCTTCCTTGAATTACGCCCAATTCTGTAACTGAGAATGGTTATGACTAGAACAGCTGTAAAAACTAAAAAACTAAATAAAATAAAAGTTACTTTTTATCTTTCAATACCTCTCATTCTGCCTCTATTGTTTACAAAAATAACCCCTTCAGTGGCAGCCTTTCTATAGATTTTGTCACCCTCTGTTGCCAGACCATTTTTCACTATATATGTATAACTGTCATTTTTGCAATAATTTCCTGGGATTTCCAGTAAAATTATATATTGTTTTTTACAGCAGAGTTTAGGCATTAACATGAAATGTCTTGTTTGTAATGTTTTTAAGTATTTGTGGGTGAAATATGTAAATATATATATATATATATATATATATATATATTTTTTTTTTTGTTTGTTTGTTTTTTTTTTTTTACATTTTGTTGTAGGGGTTTGGGGCAGAGTTAAATTGAATCTGTTTGCTGGTTCGATGGGAAACTGAGCTGCCAGCATTCACACTGGCATCCAGGGGTGTTACTATAGGGGGTTCACTGAGGTCCAGAAGGTCAGGGCGCACCCATCATTGTTGATTCTCAATCTTATTTATCATATTTGTGCACACTTAAGGAAGGGAAGCACCATTTGTCTTTGCTGTTTCACTATGTAGTTGTCTAGCTGCATACAACTGAGATAAAACACAGAAAAGTTTACTCTACTAATCTTGACAGGGCCCCATCTAATGTTCGCACCAGGGCCCCATCACAGTTAGTTAAGCCACTGCTGGTATCCCTTTTGCTGTTTCCCTCTGGCTCTGCGCATCCCTGCCAGCCTTTCAGATAGGTCAGGCCAGTGAGCGTGCCGCCAGCTGAGGGGGTAGTCGGGGATGCCAGTTGCTCCCTGCTCAAGTGCTGTGGGATCGCTAGGAGAAGGTGAGTTTTCTCAGCGACCTCACAGCCTCACACAGCAGTGCATCCCTACATAAGATGCCCCAGGACTAGGAAGGACAGGTGACAGGTGGGTTTTGGTTCACTTTAATGCTTACAGAAGGTTTTAAAGCCATTGACAAGTGCATGGTGCCCTTTATCCCATCACTTTCACATCCCCTCTCTATTCTGTTCAGTTTTGCCTCTGCCCCTCCTTTTTCACCTTCCTCCCATTTCCTCTCTCCCCCTTTTCTTTGCATTCTGTCTTTCCTTCCTCTCATATCCACATGCCCTCCATCTTTCTCTTTTTCAATATTCACTCTGTCCGTCCTCCATCTCATTTTTTTCCCATATTCTCTCCTGCCTCCCTCACCTTTCCAAACTTTCCCCGTCATTTGCTTTTCCATATTCCATCCATCTTGTTCACTTTTTCATTTTTTCTCCATTCTTCTCTCTTCCACATTCCTTCACGCCTCACTTTTCCACATCCCCTTCACCATTCACTATTTTCCATTTCATTCCCTATTTCACACATCCCCTTTCTCACACTTTTCCACATTGTCTCCTTTTGTCTCCCTCATTTGCCCACAATTCTTCTGTGTATCTCTGTATCAAATATTGCTCCTTTTTGTTTCCCTCTTCACTTTACAGTCTCTTTCTTTTCCATGCTCATTCCATACATTTTTTCCAGGGTTCCCTCTATTTCCTCTCTTTTAACTCACTTGCACTATCCCCATCTCCTTCACTGACGATGATATCACTGACCTCAGCTATATACTTGACATTGTCTTTCTGGCAATACCATCTGGGCAACCACCCTTTCAGTTGGCAATAGGAATATTTGGGATAATAACAAACAGCCCTGCTTACCTACCTTGTTTCTATATGACCTGATGCACCAGATGCTGCTGATTCTGCAGCTGAAAATCATCAGGTGGCATCCTCACCACCCTTTGGCATACAAACACCCTGCTGTCATTGGTTAGAGTATGCACTGCTGGAGGGCACTGAGGATGCTGTCCATACCACACATTAGGGACCCAGATTTAAGCCAAGTTGGCTGCTGAACACCCTGATCTGTTATCTCTTGATGCAGTGCGTCTTCTGCATATAGTTAATAAGAGAGCCTGCTCCCTCAGTGGGGTCAGGCATAAGCTGACCATTTTTCTAGAAAGACAAATTTGGGACACTTAAATTGTGGCAGCTTAACAAACCACTAGATTAGCAGCTCAAGAGTCTTTTAGACTCCAGGGCCGTCACACCAGGGTTTTGTTCTGCTTTAATATGCATGGCACACAGTACAGATTGAACAAGAGCCTGCACATGCACCGTGGGACTGTGAAGAAACCGGGGACTGTGGGGAAGGTAAGTTTTAGTTGCGCTCTGGGGATTTCACAAAGCAGGGCATCTCAAATAAGAAGGCGCCAGGGGCATGGACCAAAACTCAGGATTTGGGCCACTTCAAGTGGGAACATTTTTGCCTGTATGTGTGTGTGTGGGGGAGCTTGTCTGTATTATTATTATATATTTCTTAGGTGGCGTTTACTTTTAAGGGTGTGACTGGGGGTGTGGTTTAGTGGCAAAAAAATTCCATGTATCCCACACTTTTCGGTTTTTAAAATCTGGGAGGGATGACTACTTGACGGGGTCCATTGTCGGTGTTTTTAAGGGGGCATCTATTTTGATTGATCACTCATGGTTAGAATGAAAAAGGGGTTTCGTCTGCAGGGCCAGATTTCACATGGGGGTTGACAATGAACAAATAAGAAGAACAGGGCTGACGGGAAGCAATGGCGATGCACATTATTTTGAAAGGTATAAAATAATAAATTGGTGTAAAAACAGCCATGGAATGATTTTATGATTCAAGGTGGGTTATATGATGTGTCATTACTTTCTGTTTTAAAGTGGACCAACACCCAGGATTTTGACTATCCTGGGTTTTGGTCCACTTCAGGGGGGCACCCCGATTAAGGGTGCCCCGCTGTTTGAAACCCCCCAGAAAGCCCCCAAAACTCACCTCACCACGCTCCCACGTGGCCGCGCTGACCAATCACCGCCGACGGACAAGCGGGTGACAGCGGCGGACAACACAGCGCGTCTGCCGCCGCCTCCCGCGCCCCTCTGACAGTGCGCGCGCCCGCGCCGCCGCCGCCGATGAGGTACGTTTTTTGGGGGTTTTGGGGGGGTCCCTCACCGTGGGACATCCCGATCTCGGATGTCCCGCGGTGAGGGAGGTGATCGGCCCGGGAATCTTATAGATCACCCCTGGGTGACGGTCCACTTTAAAGGTCAGGCAAGTGTGTGGTTCACAAGACTAAAGCTGGACAACATGGTCATCTCCAGGGCTGGATTATGAGGGGGGCGCAAGGGGCGTGCGCCCCAGGGTCTCCACCACTTGCCCTGCAAAGGGAGCCTCCACCAACCTTTGGGTTATGGTCTGGTCCAGGAGATTTTTCAGTCTTTGTTATGAAGGGCCGCAGGGACAGCAACAAAGCTTTTGGTGGCAGTGGGGGCCCCGTGCAGCTGGGCAAGTCTTTTTTTGTTTTTGCAAACCTGCAGCCAAAGCCACTACAGGGCAGAATGGAGCATCTAGAGCAGCAAAGCCGGAAGCAACGCTACAGTGATGGGTGCGTGCAGAGCTGTGAATTGGTGGCTGCTCACTGCTGGCAGCTCAATGCAGGGGAACTGTTTTCTGCTGGACCAGCTGGGTGACTATACTACCCCCTGCCCAAAATGGCAAAGCAGCAGTTCCTGAGCAGCATGCACCCAGCTCTAGTAAGTAGGCGGGCGCCGGACAACCACCAATCAGTTACTTGGCTGGACTATTATTTTAAAGAAAATACTGTATCTGGGGCCTCCACCAGATTTTGTGCCCAGAGGCCTTCACCATATTAGATCTGGTCCTGGTCATCTCCTGGAATGGATCTACATCCCACCTAATGACCACTGCTTACTCCGCCCCTGGGCATTCATTATCAAGATGTCCTGACACTAAGAAGACCTTAGTCTGTGTTTTGGAAAGTGAAATGTCTAGTTGACGCAAGCTACAGAACTCTCTAAAGCAAATCACCTGCAATAGCATGCTGTCACGCATCCAAGAATAAAAAGAAGCAGGATGCCCCCTCCGATGATGGGAACGGGGGCAATATGGACGCCTTTATTAATAGTCTTCAGCGCCTCACCTATCCAGTCTTCATCCTGCTCGGGGGCTTGCATAGACAAATTCCTCTGAGGCTCATGGAGGAGGAGCCTTGATTCTATGGCATTGGTTCTTTTAATGTAGTTTACAAAGTCATCCATCTTTTTGTTTTTTTCTTTTTTTGGGTTCTCCATGGTCATATCAAAGTCATCTAGAAAAGAAAACTTTAAGTTATAAAGAACATTTAAAAAATGTAGATAGTGGGCTCAGATCAATAGCCATCTGATTTGTATCCCTTGCTGATCAAGGACAAAATATGATTTGTTTGTTAATTGTCTGCGCTTATAATCTAGCAGGTCTAAATAGTTTGCTTCACAATCTAACATGGTTTTATTCAATAAAAAAAGCCATGCCGCAAATGGTGATTTTCTTTTTTAATGATAAATACATGCAAGAGTGCAACTTTTGTTCTCAAAAATATATATTTATTTTTCGAAATGCTTGAACCCTCTCTTTGTTGGCTTGCCAACCTCTATGCCCTTCAGAATAGGTCCAGTGCTCCTTCACATTTTCCACGAGTGGAAGCAAGAGTTTTAGACTGGCAATCTCACCCAGTGTTGAATCAACCCTCATGGTGAGGCCCAGGGCAGTTTCTAGGCTAAATAATACTCAGGGAAGGAAGGGAAAAATCCCCCCCTCCGTTCTGTAGTACCTGTAACAGCACTTAAAATGTTAGTGCATTTATGGGACTAACTAACCATCACTGAAAGAGGCTTGCTAACCTCTATGCCCTTCAGTATAGGTCCAGTGCTCCTTCAAATTTTTACAGGTAGCAAGAGTGCTTCATGGCTCTGGCATTGCAGGGAAGATCTCGGGCAGGGATGGCCACTCCCAATGGTAATGAAGCCTTAGTAATGTAGGGGCAGATAACGTGGCAGATGTGGATGGTCCCCCATAGCCATGATATTTAATCTATAGCACGGGTTCCCAACCAGTGGAATTAGTACCACTGATGGTACTCAAGAGCCTATCAGGTGGTACTCAACATGTTGTAGATTGGCCTGTTCCCCAACCTGATCCGAAGCATCTAAACTTTATCAAACCCTGATTTACTCAATGAGTACAAAACTGCTATAAAAGTTGATGTAAACTATTTATGTGCATTTCATACAATATAAATGGCTGTTTTGAGCATTTTTAACACTGTTTTAGATAACTGACAGCCCACACGTATGACCCAGGTAGTACTTGAGATAATTTGAAAATGGAGAGTAGTACTCAGCTGGGGTTTCCTTGGGGGGAGGGGGCAGAGGGGACTGGTAAGAGACCAGGGAGTGGATGGGAGTGTTTAAAGCAGCAGCCCAGCTGGCTCCAAAGTAGTGTGGCCCACTGGGAATTCTCCCAGTTATCCCTATAGCCAGTCTACTCCTGATCATAGACATGAATGGAATTAGGAATAAGGTCCTCCCGAATTTGTAAATGTTGGAAAAATTCAGCCAAACTGCATATAGACAGAGGCATATTTGAGGAACACTTTCTAAATGAACTGATGTTGCACTTAAAATGGACCAACAGTCAAAAATTACTTCCATGAGCCACCATCTTGGATGTTTAAAGGCTCATAAAATGCAGTAGATGCAGGTAGGATGATTTTTAATGTGGACAATCTGTATGTACAGGGTGTGGGAAACATATAAGATAGACTCTTATTCAGAGTGAAGGTCCGCTTTAAACCAGACTAACACAACAAACAGTGATCATATGCACCCACCCCCAGGGCAATTTAGATTGATGCACATAAAACATTTACCTTTTTCTAACCCCTTTTATGGTATTTTTTTTTTTTAAATGGCGGCTCATGAATCTGCAGGCCACCTGCAAACAAGAAGTTGAGTCCAGGCAGCAGCATGGCTGAGATGCTGAGAGAGGAAACTCCAAAATGGCCACTACCTTTCTTTTTTAACAGTGCCAGGTTGTTGGTCCGGTCTTAGGGGCAGTTTTGCCAGTTTTGCCACAGCATAGATAGAGAGATTTAACTTTAGGAAACATTCTCCTCAGGGGCCACCAACAGGCCAGGTTTTGTGGATCTCCACAAAGATACATAGGTAAAATCATTAGTGCTCAGACAACTCTATAGTCAGCTATATAAAAATCCACAAAACATGACCTGTGGGCAGCCTGTGAAAAGAGGGCTGAACATCTATACTTTAGGATAAAAACATACCTGTTGGTTGCCTTTCTAGGACACGAACTGAAATTTGCACGGGGTATAGATAAGGTAGGTCATCTACTGATAAGTGGAGCTCATACAGGCCACTGTCCCCTTGCATGGCAGCATCAATGGTCAAGGAGCAACGGCCTTCTCGCACCAGGTTGATTTGTATCCTTGCTCTTCTGTTAGGATGCTTTACTGGCAGCATCATGGTGTCCTGCAGGCGGATGATGGGTGTGAAGGAGTCTTCCTCTGGGTTTCTGATACCCCACTCTAATGAAATGTGAGATTGATAGTCAAGGTCTTGTACAAAGAACATGCATGGGATCAGCAAGCGGGCCCCCTCTTCCACCTCCAGCTCTTCTGGAACAATGTTGGTGACATCATCAAGCAATCTGACACGTGTAATTTCCATTCCTGGGGGAGGAGGAAAAAACATGTTGTGTGATTACGCTACACAAACATTGCCCCAGCAACCAGACTCAGCTAATGCCTGACCAGACTCTATCCTAGAACCTCACCACAGCTTAACATGGGGCTCTCTACCAATAGACAGCCTTGCATGGGTAAAGTGGATTTAAAGCGGGGTTTATCTTGGGGCTAACGCTAATTATTAAAATTGTATTTTGAGGTAAGGTTGCACCTAATATGTTAGTCTGGACTTGACATGACAAATTGCTTTGCTTCATGCTATGAAATATTGGAGGGGGGTTGCAAGTTCTTTTCACACAATGAAAATGATTAAATTTTTTTTATAACTCTGTAGAAGCAGGTCCCACCCTGCTATTACTAATGCTGACCATACCTCTTGTTATGAGAGTGCCAACTGACATCCCATGCAAGATACAGGCATGTGTTATCCAGGAGACAAAATGGCCGCTCCCAGGAGAAAATCCTTGAGGCGGCATTTCAGCTTTGAGTGGAGGCAGAAGCAAATGTAAGTTCTGACAATGATTCAGTATTATGCATGCAGATAGGGCAAGTGAGTCTTAGGAAGCTTCATTTTCAACTGTGCCAATCTGTTGTTTTGGTTTAAGTATCTGGACTGAACCGGTACTAAATGATTCATGAGAAGTGGGGTGAATATGCAAATAGTAATAAGCGGTTGTTCCTCAGCACTGGCAGCAGGTGGCATTAGTAGTATCTGAATTCAATGACAGGCAGCATACAGTAGTTCTGCCTTTTCACTCCTTTGTCTGCATCTGTCCATTTTTACCTATTATGCCATCCTATTTTTCTCTTTTTACATTTTTCCTACTCTCTATTCCCTCCTGCTGTTTTTTTCATTTTCGCTATCCCATTTTCATTAATTTTCATGTTTCCTCCTTTGAATTACATTTTTTTTCATCATCCCACTTTGTTTTCCCCCCCATATTTTGAAGTGAAGCAGCGGGCAATACTGGGTGCTGCAGTTCTAACACTCATGGTAGGGGGAAGATTTTGTTTTCCTTTTAGCGCCAATTACTGAGAATGTCAGGGATGCCGCTGGAGGCTCACATATGCGCTGTAGGATCAATCAATTCCTGAAATGAGTACACAGGCAGTCCTGTGGGTTTCACATACAGGGGACAAGCTGTAACCCAACCATGTAGTCCCTTAGACTCTAGAGCTGGGTGACTAATGATTTGGTCCACTTTGAAGAGGACCTCGAGTCAAAAAAAAAAAAAAAAAAACACCATAAGTGGACTTTTGGAGTAAAATAAGCCTATAACATTTACAGTCCACACACACTTGCCTGGACTCGTGGTGGAGAAGGACCCAGTGGTGGTCTGCCATTGTCTCCTTGTGGCGCCTTGGCTGTGGAATGGATATTCATACTTGATGGAGTAGGTATACCCAAGTTCTAAACAATACGGTTGATTCAGAGCCCCTTTCTCATAATGTTTATGGAGGTCTTGCTACCAAAAGAAAAATCATGCAAAAATGAAAACATTTCACACTAAAGTTCTCGCAGAAAAAAGGCTTTGCTGAATCAGATGAGGGGAAAAAAATGAACGAGAATGGAAATATTCACGCAAAAAAAAGGTGAGAAAGGGGCTCTAAATCAACCCTAATTCCTGCGAGTATTACTTTTGTGCACATCATGGCTCTGATATATCCCTGATCAGATGCCACAGGAGTTGATGATTCTTTTTAATACTTTCAGAACAACAACCTCTATCCTTTTGCTTACACCAAGTAGGTTGAACCATGCTATCATTCACCAAGTGTGCTATTTAGAAATATTATTACATGCAAGTAATACATAAAACTATAATGGATAAGGGGAATCATCCCCATATAGATTGATACAATTGCTTCTCTTTATCATTTGATTTTTAATATATTCATGGTCGATTCATGGTCGTGCACCTGTACAATCGCGCATGTTTTTTTTTAGCGCATTTTTTTCAGGTGGAAATGTAATTTTCCGCAAGCACAAATTGCTGACTGATTTATGGGTTGTTTAGTGTCTGAAAGTCGGGCGCAAATGTATCAATTTTGAGAGTCTTTTTCCTCCAGCAAAAAGCTGGAGTAAACTGCCAACTTCACTGACTAACAGGCTTATTAATTCCTAATACACATGTCGGCAGCACCTGGCATATTTTTTAGCAATGAAAGTGTCAGATGCAAGATTTTTTCCAAATTTTCCATTTTTGGTTTTTTTTTTGTTGAATCCAAAAATTTGGTTGGTCTAAGTTAAGTAATGATAAAAACACCAAAAAGGTGGATATTGGCCACAAAATTGAAACAGTAGCACAATTATTAAGCACTTATATGCAAAACCAACAGGACAAGGAGGGAGGGGTAAGGAGAACATCTGGGACAAAACATTTGGAAAAGCCACACTGGAGGTGACCTCGAATCAAGATATCCCCAATAAAACATGACACAAAACTAAAAATAAGAAGAAATAAGCACCTAGACATAAACAACACCTTCATTTTTCTCCCCTTTCATTTCTATATTGCGATTTTGTCTCTCCAGCTTCGATGTTTTAGGTGACCCTCTAATGTCCATTTTCAGAGCGTATTCCCTGTCACTTGATTGACAGGGAATACACTCTGATTTGGAGATATCAAAACAGTAAAGAAGGAGGAGAAACATGGGGGGGCATTTGGACCAGTTGAGGTCTTAGCCAGCCAAAAGTATATGGGGCAGGGCCATTTGCAACAGCAGAATTTTATGTGGAAAGCGCTAGAAGAGAAATTTTGCATCCCCCCCAGCGCATTGCCATTTGGTGTGATCTGCATGAAAACATGAATCAGGCGCCTAGACACATGCGGAATCATTGGCACTTGGTTTGGAGTTTACAGATGCACAACCATGAATTGACCCTCTTGTGTAGTTGTAATCATGGTCAATAAAAATGCTTGCACACCTTATGTATGTTTACTATAGATGTTTCAAATGCAGAGGAAGCTAGCATACAGACTAGCAAAACTGGTCCACCCAGGGGTGTACATATCATGGGGCAGTTCAGGCACGTGGCCATGGAACAAGAGGACCCGTCACACACTGGCATCCATCACCTCTGTGGTATGTACCCCGTCCAAATACTTACCTATCCATGCCGCCTCCTTTGTGCTAGTACATTGACCCACACGTCTCTGCTGGTGCCACCTATGCGCCCCGTGTGTCCGGCACCTCTCTGAAGGCATTTGCGGACCAAGCTGGTGGGTGTCGGAGAGAGGGGGCATCAGCTGATGGGGGCCCTGCTATGGGGCCCCCATCAGGGCTATGTACTCCCCATCAGGGCTATGTACTCCCCTGGGTGCACCTGAAACTCATCTAAAGCTTTCATAGAAAAATTACAACATTCTACACAGCATATGTATTATAGTGTAATAGTTGATTGTAAACTGGGAACTGATGGATGTGTAGGCACTAAGAGGTAATTTACGAAATGTTCGACAGCCATTCACTGTACATTTGCTAGTTTACCTCTTTTACTATGCTAAAAATGGCGTATTCGCCATGGCTACGTGCGTCATGGAAACGCTGGAAAGGTCTGTTTTGCGGCGATTATCTGGAGCATCCAAAATCAGGATGCCCCACAAAGAGGGAGACCACCAGGTAGCTTACCGTTTCTAGGCTGATTTGGGATGCCCCCAGATCACCTGTACAAACTCACCTTTCCCCAGTCCTACGGCGCATGCGCAGACTCTTGTCCAATTAGAGCTGATTGCCATGCATATCGGCAAATGGCTCTATTTACAGCAATTGGGAATGAAAGAGGCCGCATCAGCTAAAAGATGCAGGGAATGTGGCCGTCGGTGTTTACATCGGTGAAGGGAGCCCAGATAAAGGTGAGTTTTGCGCTTCCTGGGGGGGGTTACACAGCGAGGCATCCCAGTTTAGAATGCCCTAGAGAAAATCCAGTGGCCAGTCCTCGACTCTTTTAGAATCCAAGGCCGGCCGCGCAGGGTTTCGTTCCACTATACATTTTTGGTTCAGGGCTCCTAAATTATAACTGTTTGGTAAGATTGTATGAGACTGTACAATAAAGATCATAGGCAGATTGTACAAATACATTATAAGGGGTGTGGTCAGCTTTAAAAATATTAAAACATGGATTTTATTTCTACTTACCCGAAATCAGGGGCTGGATGAAGGTGAAGCATACGGCAAACACAATCATTGCAACACAACTGCTAGCAAAGTTGTTTTTGAACTGCTGATGGATCAGCAAGCAATCTCTCAGAGCAGCAACAAAGCTCACACCTGCACAATGGGTCAGAGTGACACAGGGGTTCCTGCTGCTTTTACCTCCTCCATCACTAGGAGTCACAGTGGTTGCCACGGTTACCTCCTAGCTTTCTGGGGTTGGAAGAGGGCTCTGCTCCTCTATCCTGCCCCTTCACAATGTCAGGGGTAGGGGCAAGCCGACGCAGACACCAAGAAGGTGTAAAATGCACAGACACCTAGAGGGAACAACTAAAATATAGGTTTAATTCAGCAACTTTTTTTTTTACTCACTTTTTTGTGAGTAAACAATTTTTCTCATAAGTTCTCCTCAGTGCAATTCAGCAACATTTTTAGCTGTGCAAATGTTTCAAAAATTGCACAACTAAATATGATGCTAAATTGCAGCGAGGAAAACAAGCATGAGACAAAAATGAGACAAAGTACTCACAAAAAAGCGAGTAAAAAAATACTCACTGTGCTGAATCAACCTAACTGTATGCACTGGAGCAGTAAATGAGCCCAGATAACTGATGATTAGTTGCTATGGGTTACTATGCTTACATATTGCACAACGCAATGCAAGCAGCGCTGGGGCCAGAGCCATAGGTTTTTGCAGGGTGGGACTAAGATGCCAACTCTTTAGCACCTTTGTATAGGGCACTTGGTGAAACAGGGAGAAATGGAACTTAACGTTATACTAAAGGCAAGCCTGATTGTTGTTCCATTGTCTCGGGCTACACGTTGCACTGTCCCAAACTTCAATCTTTTTTCTTCAAATTTTCAAGAGGATCCTGTAGTTTCTAAGTTATTTGTAAAAGTATTAGAGCATTGGAGGCGCAGAGGAAAAAATGAGGAGTAACAGTAGGTGTGGCAACAGCGATGTGATGTAAGCACACTGTGTGCTTTACATATATCATAGTAAAAAAGAAGTGCATTGTTGTGCCTCTAGTTAATACTGCCAGCACATAGTGTGATTAGAAAAAGGGGGTGAGAGATACTGCAGGGTAAGAGCGTCTCCAGTCTGCCCGCACATAGTGTGACTAGAGAGGAGGGCAGTTTTCTTAGCTGCAGAGAGAGGCAGACAACCAGGACGTTTGAAGAGTGGGGGGTGTTTCCGTTCTTAGTCCACTGAAGGTTGATTGAAGGACCAGTTCAGCGGGGTGGAGACTGAAAGCTGAATGAGGAAGTGATTTCCTCACCAAGACCAACATAGCAGGAAGGAGAGGGCTGGAGGGACTTAGGCCCTTATTTATGAAGGAATAGCGACAGGTACCGACTGGTGAGCGACCAGTAATGACGGGCTCCGCCACGAGAATCTTAAAGGAGCCACAGCACTCAACCCTGTTAGCTTGCAGGCCAGCCTATAATCTGTCTCTAAACTTGGTTAAAAACAGAGGACTCGGTCACACACATCTGCAGAAGTACGCTTAAGCTGCACCACTACGCCAAAGTGCCTCTGTGGGGTGCAGTCCTAACTCTAATCTCTGAGAGCCCATTTGGGACATACAGTGCAATAGATAAATTGGGAGCAGGCTTACCTGAGGTTGCCCTAAACCTCAAGTGCAAGCCATGGGGTGGAAGGGTCAAAGACCTTGCAATACAGCCTAGACCCCACACACCATGTGCTTGCACAAATTCAAAAGAAACAAAGGGGGGGGGGGGTGGCAGCCGCTCAGACCATTTTATAACTAACCTGGGAGGTGCACGTTAGCAGGGCAATTAGGATACAATAGTCTTAAAGGAGTCACAGTACTCAACCCTGTTAGCTTGCAGGCCCGCCACGAGAACGCCGGCTCCCCACCACAATCACACATTTATCAAGCCGATCCTGCTTAGCGACTGAAATAGCGCCATATAGCCACTCATTCATCATTATTCCAGCCTCAGCCTACAGCGCAAGCGTCCGACCTTGAACAGCGACAGGTATGACCTCTCGCTACCTGGCGCTCTCCAATGCATTTCAATGGAGCAATCTTTAAATATTCATAATTAATTGTTATTAATGTTTTTTTTTTTTTTTAAATGTGAAAAATTCTGTGACCACTTCTGCCATGTTAGATAATTTTATTAAGGTAAAAAAAAAAAAATGTGCAGAATTGATATAACAGGTCTGATATTACTGTATTCATATTACTAAATTCTTAAAAAAATTTTTTTTTTTTGGTTTCCAAAAATATGGTGGTTTGGGGGTTAAAAAACTACTTTTAACACATCGCCGCCAGCGCTCTGGGGTTTAAACATGCATTTCACAACGCGAGAATCTTTTGAGCGTGATTTTTTGATGAATATGGTGGGAGCCGGTCGCTCTGACCAGTCGCTATCATGCGCACCCATACATCGCGGAACCTGTCAAATAGCGACTCGTCACCCCGTATTCAACATTACTGCACACCGACTCAGTCGCTATCAACAACCGAACAATGGCCAAGCACAGCGACTACTAGCGGGCGCTGTGAAAATACTGCTACAGTCGCTCAACTGTCGCTACCTTCTGCTATTAATGAATCGGCCTCTATATGTAAGGTAAGCTACTGATATTTATTTTTTAATTTTTGATTTGCCAAGCATACCGCCTGCACCTCCAATGGTTACACCCCTGGTCTTGTGCTCTCCCTGGGGTGTCCCCAAAATATGGGCACCAGGCCCATATTGACAGCCACCAGGTTTTAACTGTGTCTACGATAGGTTTATGGGTAATCAGGAGGGAACATTAGCAACCTACCTGCCTCTCTAGAGTCAACAACTTGCTGTTTGAACAAGTAATGATGTTTTTTGAAACCCTTACCAGTTGACAAGTAGTAAAAGTAAAATTAAACAATACGCCTCCCCTTGTTCACTACTTTAATACGAATCCATTCAGTGGTATCCTCTTGGCGACCTCAAAGCGTAACAAAACCCAGTTTTGTTCCTTGCCCTGGGGTCATCCCGATTTGGCCACATCCCCATCGTCCTTTATACGTGGATGCACTCCTGCCCCGAGCCTATCTGAATGGCTAGCTGCGGGAATGCACCTTAGCCCAGAAATGCTTGGCAATGCAATAGTCGCATCTCCTGACCGTATCAGGACCACTGAACCCTTATGTAAATACCTTCCTTCTTACTACTCTCAAGTCAAGTTACTTGCCGGCATGGTGGTGGATAACACACCCCATTATCTGTATCTTTAACCACCAGAAGAGCCCAGTGCTAGAGATGAGCGAACTTTTGAAAAATTCGATTCGACTGATTCGCCGAATTTTCCGTCAAAAATCGTTTCGACCCGAATTTATTCGCGACGAATCGCTATTAAAAACAGCTATTTCTGAGCCTCCTAGAGCCTCAATAGGGTTTTAAACCATTCTGCCTTGCTGTAACATGCATAGGATGCGTGCTGGGTTAGTTAAATAATACTTTGAATAAATATCACATGCAGATCAGAGGCATCGCTAATAGAATCGCAGAGCGGCACAATTGCAGAGAGTTGAAGTGGCATCACTATGAGGGGCAGGAGCCCAAACATTGCTTTAAAGAGACACTGGAGTTGGTAGCAGCAGGAGCCCAAAAATTGGATGAATCACACCCTGGAGTTGGCAGCAGCAACAGCAGCCCAAACATTACTTTAAAGAAACACTGGGGTTGGCTTCAGGAGCCCAAAAGTTGGATGAATCACACCCTGGAGTTGGCAGCAGCAGCAGCAGGAGCCCAAACATTACTTTAAAGAGACACTGGGGTTGGCTTCAGGAGCCCAAAAATTGGATGATTCACACCCTGGAGTTGGCAGGAGTTGGCAGCAGCAGCAGCAACAGGAGCCCAAACATTACTTTAAAGAGACACTGGGGTTGGCTTCAGGAGCCCAAAAATTGGATGAATCACACCCTGGAGTTGGCAGCAGCAGCAGCCCAAACATTACTTTAAAGAGACACTGGGGTTGGCTTCAGGAGCCCAAAAATTGGATGAATCACACCCTGGAGTTGGCAGCAGCAGCAGCAGGAGCCCAAATATTACTTTAAAGAGACCCTGGGGTTGGCTTCAGGAGCCCACAAATTGGATGATTCACACCCTGGAGTTGGCAGCAGCAGCAGCAGGAGCCCAAATATTACTTTAAAGAGACCCTGGGGTTGGCTTCAGGAGCCCAAAAATTGGATGAATCACACCCCGGACTTGGCAGCAGCAGCAGCAGGAGCCCAAATATTACTTTAAAGAGACCCTGGGGTTGGCTTCAGGAGCCAAAAAATTGGATGAATCACACCCTGGAGTTGGCAGCAGCAGCAGCAGGAGCCCAAATATTACTTTAAAGAGACCCTGGGGTTGGCTTCAGGAGCCCAACAATTGGATGAATCACACCCTGGAGTTGGCAGCAGCAGGAGCAGCAGGAGCCCAAACATTACTTTAAAGAGACACTGGGGTTGGCTTCAGGAGCCCATAAATTGGATGAATCACACCCTGGAGTTGGCAGCAGCAGCAGCAGCAGAGCCCAAACATTACTTTAAAGAGACACTGGGGTTGGCAGCAGGAGCCCAAAGATTGGATGAATCACACCCTGGAGTTGGCAGCAGCAGCAGGAGCCCAAACATTACTTTAAAGAGACACTGGGGTTGGCTTCAGGAGCCCAAAAATTGGATGATTCACACCCTGGAGTTGGCAGGAGTTGGCAGCAGCAGCAACAGGAGCCCAAACATTACTTTAAAGAGACTCTGGGGTTGGCTTCAGGAGCCCAAAAATTGGATGAATCACACCCTGGAGTTGGCAGCAGCAGCAGGAGCCCAAACATTACTTTAAAGAGACACTGGGGTTGGCTTCAGGAGCCCAAAAATTGGATGAATCACACCCCGGAGTTGGCAGCAGCAGCATCAGCAGGAGCCCAAACATTACTTTAAAGAGACACTGGGGTTGGCTTCAGGAGCCCAAAAATTGGATGATTCACACCCTGGAGTTGGCAGGAGTTGGCAGCAACAGCAGCAGCAACAGGAGCCCAAACATTACTTTAAAGAGACACTGGGGTTGGCTTAAGGAGCCCAAAAATTGGAAGAATCACACCCTGGAGTTGGCAGCAGCAGCAGCCCAAACATTACTTTAAAGAGACACTGGGGTTGGCTTCAGGAGCCCAAAAAATGGATGGTTCACACCCTGGAGTTGGCAGCAGCAGCAGCAGCAGCAGCAGGAGCCCAAATATTACTTTAAAGAGACCCTGGGGTTGGCTTCAGGAGCCCAAAAATTGGATGAATCACACCCTGGAGTTGGCAGCAGCAGCAGGAGCCCAAACATTACTTTAAAGAGACACTGGGGTTGGCTTCAGGAGCCCAAAAATTGGATGAATCACACCCTGGAGTTGGCAGCAGCAGCATCAGCAGGAGCCCAAACATTACTTTAAAGAGACACTGGGGTTGGCTTCAGGAGCCCAAAAATTGGATGATTCACACCCTGGGGTTGGCAGGAGTTGGCAGCAACAGCAGCAGCAACAGGAGCCCAAACATTACTTTAAAGAGACACTGGGGTTGGCTTAAGGAGCCCAAAAATTGGAAGAATCACACCCTGGAGTTGGCAGCAGCAGCAGCCCAAACATTACTTTAAAGAGACACTGGGGTTGGCTTCAGGAGCCCAAAAATTGGATGGTTCACACCCTGGAGTTTGCAGCAGCAGGAGCCCAAATATTACTTTAAAGAGACCCTGGGGTTGGCTTCAGGAGCCCAAAAATTGGATGAATCACACCCTGGAGTTGGCAGCAGCAGCAGCAGGAGCCCAAATATTACTTTAAAGAGACACTGGGGTTGGCTTAAGGAGCCCAAAAATTGGATGAATCACACCCTGGAGTTGGCAGCAGCAGCAGGAGCCCAAACATTACTTTAAAGAGACACTGGGTTGGCTTCAGTAGCCCAAAAATTGGATGAATCACACCCTGGAGTTGGCAGCAGCAGCAGGAGCCCAAACATTACTTTAAAGAGACACTGGGGTTGGCAGCAGGAGCCCAAAAATTGGATGAATTACACCCTGGAGTTGGCAGCAGCAGCAGGAGCCCAAACATTACTTTAAAGAGACACTGGGGTTGGCAGCAGGAGCCCAAAGATTGGATGAATCACACCCTGGAGTTGGCAGCAGCAGCAGGAGCCCAAACATTACTTTAAAGAGACACTGGGGTTGGCTTCAGGAGCCCAAAAATTGGATGATTCACACCCTTTAGTTGGCATCAGCAGGAGCCCAAAAATTGGCCTAAAGACATAAATATGTTTTGCACCATTTGGAAAGTGTAAAACGTGGCACCATGCTGAATCTAGTCACATGCATCAGGCATTGGTGGGTGGAAATCCTGGCTGATCCATCCCTGATTCATTTTGACAAAGGTGAGTCTCTCCACATTTTTAGTTCACAGACGAGTTCTCGCCGTAACTATGGCCCCCGCCGCACTAAACACCCGCTCAGATGGCACGCTACTTGCCGGGCAGGACAGCTTTTCCAGGGCAAACTCTGCTAGTTGCGGCCACAAATCAAGTTTGGCTGCCCAGAAGTCCAGCGGATCCTCAAGGTGTGTTGGCATGGTCATGTCAAAGTATGACATGACCTGCTGGTTGAGGTCCTGCTCCAGGTCTTCCTGCTGCTCATGAGTAGCCTCACTATGCAGGTGTAGAAAGCTACTCATTAGCGACTGAAGACTGAGGCTGCTGCTGATGGAGCTGCTGCTGCTGCTCCTGCCAACCCCCCCAGCGGCCATGGCAGTGGAAGGTGAGCGCAGAGGTCCCCTCGAGTCAGACCTGCGAGAGTATGGACCATGGCGCAGATAGGCATCGGCCAACTGCCTACGTAGAATGTCTTTGTAGTAGTTCAGTTTGTCCTCCCTCTCGGTGAGTTTAAAAAATGCCCCCATTTTGTGCCGGAAGCGAGGGCCCAATAAGGTGGACAGCCAGAAGTCATCCCGCCGACAGATGGAAACAATCTGGGGTCACTACGCAAGCACGTGAGCATGCTTCCTGCCATTTGCGCAAGTGACTCGGATGGACTACCTGTCTCCATCTCCACTGCATACTGCCACGGTGTGCCCGGGTCCTCTGTCTCGCCTTCCTCAAAAACCTCTAGCTCCTCTGGCTGCTCCTGCTCCTCCTCTCCTGTCCGCTGACTAGATAAACCAGCCATTTCGCCAAGCCTAAACTGTGTTTCGCTGGGCAACTCCTCCTCCTCCTCTTCCTCCTCCTCCTCCAGTTCAGCTCCAACGGGGTTCATGTGGCCGTAAGATGTAAACGCCATGTCTCCAGTGCCCTGACCAGCCATGGTTTCCAACATGTGCTGTAGTACATGAAGCAGTGGAATCACGTTGTTCATCCCGTAATCCTGCCGACTGACAAATAAAGTGGCTTCCTCAAAGGGCCTGAGCAAACGGCAGGTGTCACGTATGAGCTGCCACTGGTTGACATTGAAGTTACACAGGGGAGTCCCCCTATCTGCTTGGATCATCAGGAAATCCGTGATGGCTTTTCTCTGTTCATATAATCGGTCCAACATGTGAAGGGTGGAATTCCAACGGGTGGAAACATCGCAAATCAGACTATGTTGGGGGATACCATTCTGACGCTGTTGCTCAAGAAGGGTGTGTTTGGCGGTGTATGAGTGGCTGAAGTGCATGCAAAGTTTCCTTGAAGTTGTTAGGATGTCTTGCAGATGGGGGGAACACTTCAGAAACCGCTTGACAACCAGATTGAAGACGTGAGCCATGCAGGGGGCATGGGTCAGGCTTCCTTGGCGCAGCGCAGACAAAATGTTCTTCCCATTGTCGGTAACCATGATTCCCATTTTAAGTTTTCTTGGAGTAAGCCATGTTTGGATTTCCTGATGAATACATTTAAGCAGTTCCTCCCCTGTGTGACTCCGTTCGCCAAGACAAACCATGTGAAGCACTGCGTGACACCTCCGTGCCCTGCACACATGGTAGACTGGAGGGGCACTGAGACTTGAGCCTACAGTGGAGGGTGAGGAGATGGCGGAGGATGAGGAGGCCGAGTCGCATGGTGTCACAGGCCCAACGGGCAGGGAGCGCGGAGGCCGAAGCGGCATGACCTGTCCAAGTTGCTGCTGCTGCTGCAAAGGGACCACATTCACCCAGTGGGCCGTAAACGACATGTACTGTCCCTGACCGTAGTTACAGCTCCAGATGTCGGCGCTGCCATGCACTTTGCTACACGCCGACAGGCTCAAGGATTGGCCCACCTTCTGTTCAACAAAAGTGTGCAGCGCTGGTGCTGCCTTCTTGGCAAAGAAATGACGGCTTGGGACTCTCCACCTCGGCTCGGCACAAGCCATCAGTTCTCTGAAAGGTGCAGATTCCACCACCTGAAAAGGGAGCGACTGCAGCACCAGCAACTTGGACAGGAGCACATTCAGCTTCTGCGCCGTAGGATGAGTGGGCGCATATTGCTGTCTCTTGGACATGGCTTCGCTGATGGATTGCTGGCGGGATGCATGACTTGGAGGAGGAGGAGGAGGAGGAGGAGCAGGAGCGACAGAGGATGGGTATGACGCACAGCTGCCTTCGGCTGAGGTGCTGGAGCCTTGGCTGGCAGAAATTGGGAGCGGCGTGCCACTTGGTGAGGAAGCAGACTGGACCACCCCTTGGGAGCCTCGGTTCTCCCAGGTCGCTTTATGGTGACGCATCATATGTTGACGCAGGGCCGTGGTGCCAACATTTGGACCCTGGCCACGCTTCACCTTTTGCCTACATATCTTGCATGTGGCCATGTTACCCTCCTGCGGATGCTTCAGGAAAAACTGCCACACTGCCGAGTAGCTACTTTTCCCACCCCCTGGCCTCACTGATTCACTGCTGCTGTTGCCAACTCCAGGAACCCCTGCTCCACTACCTCCCGATAAGGTAGACTGCCGCACAGCAGGTGCTCTACCCCGGCCCCGGCCGGCTCCAGCCTTTGGAATTGTGCCCCCATGCTGACTGCTACCACCTTGCTGCCTCAGCTGCTGACTCCGGGGCAACCTGCGCCCCTCTTCTCCTGATGATGATGGTGAAGCCCCTTCATCACCCGTCTCCCAAGTGCGATCGGCTTCATCGTCATCATCATTATCACCGAGTTGTGGCTGTACGTCACTGATGTTCGTGGATTCGTCAACAGTGTCTGGCGCAGGAGCTGGAACGCTCGCAGCACCCACGACACTGTCCACATCACTATTTGTCTGCCTAGCTAAAGAAGCCACCTCCATTTCTTGGCTGGGCAGTAGCTGCTGACTGTCCTCTATCTGATCGTCCTCCTCACTAAAGAGTGGAGCTGAACCCAAAGCATAGGATACGTCGCTGGGGGAGGGAACGGCGTAGGACAGAGGCAATGGGAGGACAGGGGCTGCTCGCGGGGCATGCCAACTCAGGGTTGTGTCAGAGGAACCTACCGACCCTAGACTGGGGGTCTCAGACGTAAGTTGTGATGATATTGTTGATGAGCGCGTCAACCAATCTACCACGGCAGATGCGTTACTGGTGGAGACCCGACCGCTAGCAGATACTGGCAGATTAGGTCTCTCAGCGTGACTCCTGCTGCTACTGGCCCCCAGTCTGCTGCGAGCTCTGCCTGCGGAATCTTGGCCTCTGCCACTCCTCTTTTCACTTCCAGGCACTTGTCTGCCCGACATAGTCTAACTGGCGTGGTAGTAGGTGATATTTTAAGAACCCCCAGGCAGCGGTGGGTCTATATGAAACAGAATATAATGCACACCAAAAGTGAGCAGTAACACTCAGCCTCCAACAGGCCTGCCTAGTGTAAATAAGAGAGCTGCTTAGTGTAAATAAAGAGGGGTATGCTATGTTACAGAATGGGATGCCCCAACAGCGAGCAGTGCACCTGGCAGCAGTACTACTATGCACAGCAAAAGTGTCTTTATCAGGCCTAATTTCTATTAGAATAAGTGCAAATGGTTATGGTATTAAATAGAGGCTGGTGTAGTCACAGAATGGGATGCCCCAAAAACCAGAGAGCACCTGGCAGCAGTAAGGCTATGCACAGCAAAAGTGTCTTTATCAGGCCTAATTTCTATTAGAATAAGTGCAAATGGTTATGGTATTAAATAGAGGCTGGTGTAGTCACAGAATGGGATGCCCCAAAAACCAGAGAGCACCTGGCAGCAGTAAGGCTATGCACAGCAAAAGTGTCTTTATCAGGCCTAATTTCTATTAGAATAAGTGCAAATGGTTATGGTATTAAATAGAGGCTGTTGTAGTCACAGAATGGGATGCCCCAAAAACCAGAGAGCACCTGGCAGCAGTAAGGCTATGCACAGCAAAAGTGTCTTTATCAGGCCTAATTTCTATTAGAATAAGTGCAAATGGTTATGGTATTAAATAGAGGCTGTTGTAGTCACAGAATGGGATGCCCCAAAAACCAGAGAGCACCTGGCAGCAGTAAGGCTATGCACAGCAAAAGTGTCTTTATCAGGCCTAATTTCTATTAGAATAAGTGCAAATGGTTATGGTATTAAATAGAGGCTGGTGTAGTCACAGAATGGGATGCCCCAAAAAGCCAGAGAGCACCTGGCAGCAGTAAGGCTATGCACAGCAAAAGTGTCTTTATCAGGCCTAATTTCTATTAGAATAAGTGCAAATGGTTATGGTATTAAATAGAGGCTGGTGTACTCACAGAATGGGATGCCCCAAAAACCAGAGAGCACCTGGCAGCAGTAAGGCTATGCACAGCAAAAGTGTCTTTATCAGGCCTAATTTCTATTAGAATAAGTGCAAATGGTTATGGTATTAAATAGAGGCTGGTGTAGTCACAGAATGGGATGCCCCAAAAACCAGAGAGCACCTGGCAGCAGTAAGGCTATGCACAGCAAAAGTGTCTTTATCAGGCCTAATTTCTATTTGAATAAGTGCAAATGGTTATGGTATTAAATAGAGGCTGGTGTAGTCACAGAATGGGATGCCCCAAAAACCAGAGAGCACCTGGCAGCAGTAAGGCTATGCACAGCAAAAGTGTCTTTATCAGGCCTAATTTCTATTAGAATAAGTGCAAATGGTTATGGTATTAAATAGAGGCTGGTGTAGTCACAGAATGGGATGCCCCAAAAACCAGAGAGCACCTGGCAGCAGTAAGGCTATGCACAGCAAAAGTGTCTTTATCAGGCCTAATTTCTATTAGAATAAGTGCAAATGGTTATGGTATTAAATAGAGGCTGGTGTAGTCACAGAATGGGATGCCCCAAAAACCAGAGAGCACCTGGCAGCAGTAAGGCTATGCACAGCAAAAGTGTCTTTATCAGGCCTAATTTCTATTAGAATAAGTGCAAATGGTTATGGTATTAAATAGAGGCTGGTGTAGTCACAGAATGGGATGCCCCAAAAACCAGAGAGCACCTGGCAGCAGTAAGGCTATGCACAGCAAAAGTGTCTTTATCAGGCCTAATTTCTATTAGAATAAGTGCAAATGGTTATGGTATTAAATAGAGGCTGGTGTAGTCACAGAATGGGATGCCTCACAGCAGACTTGAGATCAGTTCAGTATATATGCACACTTAGTGTATAAGCAGCCTGAAAACGCTAACAAAGCCAGTCAGCCAGCCAGTAACACTCAGGCTGGTTAAAAAAAAAAAAAATCTCCCTGTGACTGCCTCCGATTTTTCCTAACTTTCCCTGCTTTTCGCTGACTTTCTGTCTGTCTCCTGCCTGTCTCCTGCCTGTCTCCAGCCTGTCCCTGTCTTTCTAACTGTCTCTCCCTGCCTACAGCAGCGTCCTGTCTCTCACGAATGCAATAGAGAAATGAGGAAAAGCAAGATGTCCACCGACTTAAATAGCGCTGTGACGTCACCGGGCTTGCTGGCTGCTGATAGGCTGCATGTGACTGTCCCAGCTTGCACTGGCGCGGGGTTGATGTCTGGACATGTCCCGTCCGCCATCTTAGAATGCCTGTAATGTAAATGAATGGATGTTAAAGGAAAACTTCGAGCGATCGAATCGCGGGGAAATTCGGATTCGATCCGAATCGAATTTTTCATGAAATTCGGATCGAATCCGGGTTCGTCCGGATCGATTCGCTCATCCCTACCCAGTGCCCATCAGTGAGCTGCAGAGTTGCAAACAAATGAAAAAATTAAAAAAAATAACAGATAAGCTTAGCACCTTAAAGACATCATTTTGCCACACAATAATGGAAAGTGCAATTGGTAAGATGTCCCAATGCCAGGGCAGAGTTTGGACTTACCAGTTGACAAGTAAGTAAGTACGTAAGTCTTCTGTCTTGCTTGGAAGGCGAGAACGAAACATTACTTGAAACTGTTAAAAAAAAGTTTAAAAAAAGAGAAAAATGAACAGCATGGGATGAATGTGTCCTGGAGTAAATGCACTACATATATGATTCTCTTCATTCTAGAGATTTCCAGAGGTATTGATTTGTAAAGCTTTTAGAGGAGCGAGTCTTCAGGTTTCCATATATGCTGTTGAAAGGCTCTACAAGCTGCAAGGTAAAAATCATTGAGTGACCGTTGCCTCTTATCTCAGCTATATAATGGAAATAAATGTGGCTCTGGTGAGAGATGGTTCAGTAAGTGACACATGTGACTAGTTCTTGAAGAGCAGAAAGTTGAAGAACTTCTTGTTTTGCTAGTTCTGGTGCTACACGGGCGATGCAACCCTGACTATATGACCAGCAGAGTTACACTGAAAGAGCCTTCCATACTTTCATGATTACCCCAAAAGGGTCTGCCCTTTTGGGGTAATCATGAAAGTATTGGGGGCTCTTTCTGTGTAACTCTGCTGGTCCCAACTTAAAGATGGTCACTGGTCACATTCAAGGAAAAGAGATTGGTACCAGTAACAATGGTCACCCAAAGTCAATATGGTATGCATACTGCATGTGGATCCCAACTCGGGATTCCCCACTGTGTAAAACCACCCAGGGCACCCGCACACACTCACCTTTCCTCGGGCAAATGGAGCATGCATGGATTTTCTTCCAATGAGAGCCGCCCTGCTGACCTAACATAATTTGGCAGTCGGCTCTCATTGCTGTCAATGGGGAGCGCGCTGTTCCACATCCCCTGCATCCCTGGTGTTGTGCGAATGTTTTCGCCCCAGTGATTCAGATTGCAGAGATGCGGCAAAAGATTCAAACACAGCTCTCATTGGTGTGCCCGCGCATGCACCGTTGAACCGAGAAGAGGTGAGTTTAATTGGGCAAACTGTGGGGTTTCATACAGCGGGCAACCCAATTCGTGATGCCCCCATGATTTGGGTTGCAAAGAACAAGACTGGAGAAAGTCAAAATCCGGGGTTTTGTTTCGCTTTAAGGCATTTATAAGAACTTTAAAATATTGGGCATCCCAGGTCAGAATTCCCATGGGGGGAGGGGCCACGGCCCGTGGACCACTGCAGTTTTGGTGTATGTGCACTTTAGGGAAAGAATTCAGCCCTATATAGAGGTATTACCTTTTAGATACAGTGTGACAAGACATTGCTTCAGTTCAACTAAATCAACTGAGAGACGTCCAGTGCGTTCCCTTAAAGTGGAGCAACAGTCAAAAATGACTTAAACCTGACCAACACAACAAGCAGTGCTCATATGCATCCCTCCCCAGGGCAATTTAAATTTGCTGCACATAAACATTCATTTACCATTTTCTAACTCCTGCTGTAGTAAATTTTAGAAACAAAATGGGGGCTCATGAATTTGCAGGCCACCTGCAAGCAGGAAGTACTACTGGGCTTCCTGTTACTATGCATTGTCGGTTACATCAGGTTATTCCAGACAGCAGCATGGCCGAGATGCTGTGAGAGGAAGCTTTAAAAAGGCTTTTACCTTTCTTTTCTAACCAAGCCAGGCTGTTGGTCCTGTTTAACACAGCCGGAGAGCTGCAGGGACCTGGCCTGGTTGAAAAGCTTGGATTAGCGCTATTATTATTCTTTTTTTTTTTTTTAGAATATATCTGAACTTCCTTTTATATCAAAGGTTAACTTGTTTTGTATCTAAATGTAAGCGTGCAGTGGGCTTAGGTATGTGGTCAAATCCCACATCTGGTCACTGACCTCATGTAGCATGTACATGACAAAATGGAGATCATTCAAATTCAAATGAAACAAACCATGGAAAGTGTCAGAGGGATGTGACCAGATGCAGGGCCGGCTCCAGGTTAATGTGGGCCCTTGGGCGGCATGGTCTCAGTGGGCCCCTTTGTGGTGAAGAGTCATGTCACATCACAGAGGGATGTCCCAAATCTGGATGCCCCCTAAGGATCATGCTATTTGGACCAAAACTCTAGTTTTGGTTTAATTTGAAGTGCACCAAACCCCTTTAAACCTTACCTCGGAGTCTAAACGAATCTAGATTCTCCTAATTTTGGATGCCCCTGTGTGTGATCTCCCCTTTGTTCATTACTTTCCTGGAACTGGTGAATGCACTGTGGGCTCGGCAGTTTGAGTTGATGGCCAAACAAGGGGGGTTCTTTCACAAACAGGGGCATCCCAAATTGAGATGCCCCTGTAAAGCTGACCAAAACTCAGGGGTGGAATTGCTTGCATAGTGGGTATGCCAGCAATCCCAGGGTGTTTCACACAATATGGTATCACAGATTGGAATGCTCCAGCAATAGGAAATCAGCTGGGGTGGGCAACTTAAAAGCAGAGCAAAACCCAGCGCCTCCTCCCCTGCAATCTAAATCGAGATGCCCCGTTGTGTTGAACCCTGCCATTCGAGGAGATGTGGGCACCTGTGACGGTGCCCTCCCAGTCCACCACCGGTCAAGCGCCATCGCTCACCCCAAAGGCGGGCCCTGTCAGTGTGCCCCCCAAAGGATGGGGGCCCTCGGCAGCTGCCCCACCTTGCCAGGTGCAGACGCTGGCCCAGACCAGAGGCAAAGCTTGTTTCTAGGCTTGATTCATTTTATTTATTTATTTTAAAAAAATCTCAGTGTCTCAATCTTCACCATCCAACTACACTTGTTTTTACCTCACACCCTCACAGTCTGAGACTTGCACCATTGGGACATAAGTTTATACTAGGACACTAGTTATGGGGGGGAGCCCGCAGTACCTGCAGCATGCCCAGCAAAGCTGTTGCACAGCCATGGCCACTGAATCCTCAATGAAACATACCTTTACGGCAATCCCATTGCTAGCTGCTGTGTTGTCAGAGTGGCAAGCAAATGAAACAGAGCAGACACGCGACCTGCCGCATCCTCCCTCTCCTCTGAGAGGTGAACCCACTTAAGCTGAAGGTATAGTGGGTATGTGCATGTAAGTATACACAGCGGGATATCCCAAACCAGGATGCCCCAGGGATAACGAAACGCAGACCCTGGTTTGTTTTAGATTCCAGGACCAGCCACCCAGGCTGATGTTTCGCTTTAATGGTTTTGTTCTTTCAGTCTTTCCCTATGACTGATCTCCGACAGACCCCCTGTTTATTTATTCGCCCTTCTCTGTACAATATATTGTTCAAGGGCATCTCTTTTTATGAACCGGAGCCAAAAAATGAATTTGGTGAAACATATGGGGCTCATAAACTGAATCTCTTGTGAGTTTGGAAATCTGATGGCTGCTTTAGGAAATGTCTTGTTCAATTAGGCAAAGCTGGAAAGCGATTAAAATAAATTGTTTTTATTTAATAAGAAACTTCCTGGAAAGTGTAGTAAATTCAAATGAGGCTAAAATTGAACTAATATTTTGTGCGTGCGTATTGGCATCTAGCACGGTGGGAATTTTCTCGGGGAGGCTGATTCATCATTAGCGGCAGGTAGCGACAGATGAGCGTCTGTAGCAGGCATTTTCAGAGTGCCCGCTAGTAGTCGCAGTGCTCGGCCGTGAGTCGCTACTTTATAGCGGCCCGGTCGCTGTTCAGTAATGTTGAATACATTGTGAGGAGTCGCTATTTGATCAGTACAGCGCTGTATGGGAGCGCATGTTAGCGACTGGTCATAGCGACCGACTCACACCATATTCAGCAAAAAAAAAACAGCCTCACAAATCTCTGGCGCTGAAAAATACTTGTTTGAAGCCCAGAGCGCAGGAGGCGGTGTGTTTAAAGTCTGTTTTCAAGCATCTATCAACTAGTAACAAAGCGAAAACATATGGAATTACATTGTAACAACATTGTAACATGAACACTTTAATGCCAGACCTGTAATGTCATTTCTGAGGAAATATATAAAAAATGAAAAAAATATGAAAAAACTGCTATTTCAATGCCAGAAGAGGTCAAAGAATTATTTGTTATTTTTTTGGAAAAAAAAAAAAAAACCCAGTTTAAAGAGAAGAAAAGGATCGTTCATTGAAATGTATGGGAGAGCGACAGGTAGCGAGAGGTCATACCTGGCGCTGTGCAAGGCTGAACGCTGGCAGTGTTCGCTGAGGCTGTGAAAATGATCAATCAGACGCTACATGGCGCTATCCCAGTCGCTAAACAGATTCTGCTTGATAAATGTGTGATTGCGTGCCGTGTCCGGCGTTGACCAGTCGCTATCTGTTGCTACCTCTTGTTAACCAGGCGCTACCTGATGCTATCCCTTCTTAAATAAGGGCCTTAGTCTTGTATGCAGTTTCTGGAGGTAGGCATGTTGTAGGCTGTGTCAGGCATTATGGAGCACAAGCCCAACTGCAAATATTGTTGTTTGCTTCTGTCTCTGTAACTTACAGGCTGATTCATTACTAGCGCCAGATATCAGCAGATTAGCGTCTGTACAGAGGCGCTTAGAGCGACCGCTAGTATAGGCTTTGATCGGCTATCGGGCGCTGTAATAAAGCACCTCAGTCGCTGTAATAACCTGGCTGGTATTGATGAATGAGATGTTTGTTGGGCGTTCTAACACCAGTACATTGTTGCAGGGAGCGACTGACTCTCAGCGACTCACACCATATTCAACAAAAAAACAGACACACACAGCGTATGCACTTTAAATCTGGTCGCTGTAGCATAGAGCTCCAGACGCTGTGTGATTAAAGTCTGTTTTTGAACACATATACACCAGTAACAAAGCGAAAACACATGGAATGACATTGTAACATTGTGACATACTTTAATGCCAGATCTGCAATGACAATTCTGCATAAAAATATAAACAAAAAAATCAAAAAAGTTTTTCTAGGCCAGGTGAGGTGACATAATAATTTGAGACAAAAAAAAAAATAAATGAAAAACAAAAAACCCTATTTAAACAGAAGAAAAGGAACGTCCATTGAAATGTATGGGAGAGCGACAGCTAGCGACAGGTAATAACTGGCGCTCTGGAAGCTAGAGCTCTGGCGCTATATGCTGAGCCTCCTGTAACGATGAATCGTACGCTACATGGCGCTGTTAGAGTCGCTCACCAGAATCTCCTTCATAAATGTGGTATTGCGTACAGCGCCCAGCGTTCACCAGACGCTGCCTAACACTTACAAGGCACTACCTGGTGATATCCCTTGATGAATAAACCCCCAAGCGAACACCAGTCTGATGATGTTAAAGGAGCACTATCGTGAAATTGTGTAATATTAAAATTCCATGTAAACACATTGGCTAATGAGAGGAGGGGTCAGGTATACACTCAAACTGAATAAAACTTCAGCCAAGCTTGTGGTTTTCTTCCCCTGGTAGAAACAAAATCCAGGGGTGACAGGTTTAGTCTATCAGGGGTGACAGAGCCTGTCACCCCGGGTGTCCATTTCTTCCATTAAAAGAAATATAAGCAAGCCTGGCTGGGTATTTCTTGATGCCGGGTGTATAAGTGACCCCTCCTCCCGCCATCCAGCAAATTTATATGGATTTTTATCATTGGGCCATTCTTTCGCGATAGTGCTCCTTTAACATTGGGGCTTTGTGGGGACCATCAGGACAGTACAGGGTAGCCATTAACCCTGGTGGCTTTTTTTCTGACCTGTTGTGGTGCTTTTATAATGTTGATGTGTGTGACACAGCACTGTATATGAAAGCTTTGTGGACAAAGACATGCAACCAGGGGCGTAGCTGGGGGGGGGGGGGGGGTAGGGGGCACATACCCCAGGGTGCAGCAGGTCAGGGGGTGCCAAAGGGATGCCTGATCACAGATGGGGGCGCCATTGAATCTTTGCCTCAGGTGCCAGAAAGCCTAGCTACTCCTCTTCATACAACACCCCCTCCTCCTGCAGTCATGCTGCTATGATAACCTTGCAGTAACCTTTTAAAATAAAGTCCATATAATCAGTCAAATATTTTGTTACAGTTGTCCTTTAAAGGCGCCCTCTGGCATCATATACTGATGTTTTAGTATAGTTAAAGTGGACCAATGCCCTTATAACAAACAGTGCTCATATGTATCCCGCCCCAAGGCAATTCAGATTGCTGCACATAAACATTCATTTAACTTTTTTTCTAACTCCTGCTGTGGCCAATTTTACAAACATAATGGTGCCTCTTGGAGTTTCAGGCTGCCTGAAAACAGGAAGTGCTGCTGGGTTTCCTGTCGGTGTACGTTGTCAGTTGTGACAATTGAATCCAGGCAACAGCACAGCTGGGATGCTGGAAAAGGAAACTGCAAAATGGCTGCTACCAGGAGAAAATCGATGAGGCGGCATTTCAGCTTAGAGTGGATGCAGGAGCAAATGTAAGTGCTGATAATGAGTCAGTATCATGCATGCAGAGGGTACAAGTGAGTTTTGGGGAGTAATTTTTCCACAGCTGTGCCAGGCTGTTGGTCCAGTTTAAACAGTGATTCTACTTTAACTCTAAAATAATTTTTTGGGGCTAAAGGGGATTGCTATTTTTTTTAATGATCACAACGCGTGCCAGATGTTTGGGTGTCTTCCTATGCAATTTGAGGTTACTGATTCTGGACCAAAACACACAACCAGAATCTTCCCCTAAAGACTTGGGTTTTATTTGGTTTTGGATGCTGATCAACTGTTTTTTGTGATAGTTGTTCTCTAAAGTTGACCAAATCCATGGAGATCGACCCAGCAATCTAGGGTGTCCCGGGGGGCAAGGACCAAATCCCAGGATAGTCAAAATCCTGAGTTCAGTCCACTTTAACAAAAAATTTATTTATAAGCCTAACTTATCCCTCAATGGCCAAAATGTCAATATTTAAATGTTATTTTTATATAGTAGGGAGAAAAAGTAACTGGGATTTTTTTCCAGCTCTTTTGGTTGTCAGAAGCTCACTGGCTGCTTTGCTTCCTTTTCACACAGTGTTTGCAAATGACGCACCCCAAGGCTATAGCTGTAATTATTTGGGGGCCTCATGCAACTCATCCACATTCACCTACCTCTATGCTGGTCTCTTTTCACCAGTCTGGAAAAAGCTGGATTCTGTTGAATACTGACTTGTTAGGTCCCTTACTATTTAAACTTATTTGGTACTGGTACCTCACTCACCCAACTTCCACTTTGCCAGCATGGAACACATGACTGCCTGGTTTAAATAGGGGAGCGTACCTGTTCCACGCCTTTCTGAATGGCTGGTACAGGCACACCCATAGCTAGAGGTGAGCAGGGAGGCAACTGGTGGCCTTCATTCTGTGCAGATTTCCTTGCGGCACTGAGCTCAGAGCAGCGAAGGACATTTGAATCAAAAGAGCATCCCACATGAGAACTAGGGAAGGGGGAGTATTTTGGTGATCCCGGGGGGGAGACACACAGCGGTGCATCAAGATGCCACAACAAGGAGAAACAAAGTCCAAGATAATAAAATGATTATGCTTCATTATCTTAATGGTACGATTTACAAGATTTGCATGAGAGGCAGACCCCAGCAATCAGGATGCCCCCCCTCCCGAAGTGGACTGTCAGGGAAAGGCAAGTCACATGATCAAACTAACAATCCAGCATCTATGATCACGCAGCCCGCTTTCCCAAATCACTGTCCGTTTGCCCGCCTAGCCGGACTACAAGGCCTAGCAGCCTACAGACACACAGATTCTTGGCTAAGGCAAAAAGATTGCTCAAGTTAAATATAGGTTTTAATGCAATGAGCACACTAGGCAGTGATAACAAACATTTGGCTATGATGGAATGAATACAAATGATTTTCTGAGTAGTGGGTTACAGGTTAAAGTGAGTTACAAGTGGAAATTCAACAGTCAGAGTTACCTTAAAATGCAGATGCAGAGTAGTGATGATGGGCTTCCACTAGGAAGTGTGTGGACAGCTTATGGAAATCCTGAGCACCTCCAGCATGCATGTGATGCAACCTCCCCCAGAAAGTGACAAGGTCCTGGTCTCCCAGGCCTACCTAGCTTGGTCTCTACCTCCCTCCTCCCAGACTGGGGAATTCTTTTGAAGTCCCATCTGCTATCACACCTCCCCAGCTAAGGAGGATTCTGGCTCCTCACTGTCTAACAAAGGTGTTCGGGGAGCCGCAGGAGGCTCTCAACCTGGAACCGCCCTTGCTGAGTGTCAGAACCTCATGCCCATATATGGACTTCCCTGTCCTGCTAGGTTTGTAAGAGCAACATTTGCTAAGAGCAGAGAATCTTAAAGGGGGAGCCAGGCACCAGCAATAAAATGAAATATAATTGCCCAATTCCTCAAATGGACCAACAGCCATTGTATGTAAAATGAGTGTTGGTCCAGTTTAACCTAGTGGATTGTCAGTGGCTGCATTATCCCCAATCTAAAGTCACACAATTCGACTAGAGCCTTCATTCAGGCTGGGAAAACACTCTGCATCTGCTCAAAGCTTGGCTACCTCTAGGACTAAAGTACACAAAAACTAAGTATCTGTCTACAGAACCCAACAAAACTTCATGAATAATGCCTAAAGACTAGCTGAGTTAGCAGCAAGATGTCATGGCAAGCATCAAAACAAAAAAAAAAAAGAAAAAACAGAGAATGTCCGCTAAGCAAAACCAATGGTTGGAAGGGTTCAGAGCATGCTCATGGTATCCAACACAGAGAAGAAAAGTGTGGTTCAGGCAGAGGTCATTCTGGGCAGTGATCAAGACTGACGTCACAGTCAGAATCCTGAAAGCTACATGAAAGCATATTACTCTCAAACACGGATGTAAGACCATGAACTGGAAGTAAATTGATGTGGCCTCCAGCCAATTAGGGGGTCAAAAGATGAAAGTGGCCAGGAAAGGGGACAAGACCAGCAATTAGCAGCATGCCCCAGATGATAAATGTGTTGCTGGAGCCTGCTGAGTGTCTTTTAGGTTGGCGCTTATGATCTGAATCTTCTCCTGGGTAAGCCAACACTGGACCTGGCTTGGGACTCGTGTAGTTATTGATCCTCTTTAAGGAACTTTATGCAGCTTTTTCAAAAAGAACAAATGGTTTAACAATGTTTTTTTTTACAAACGCCAACAACATTAATTAGCCTTTGTAAAAGAAAAATTGCCAAGCATATGAAGTGTATCAACAGTCATGGTGAATGGTGCTCAGTGTTGCCTAGTGATGGAGGATACAACAATAGAGTTGCTGTCCCATGCATTGTTTCCATTTCACTAAGTGTCTGCTTTTAGGCACTTAAACTTAATGTGCCAGACATCACATCCTCTAATGTATGAAAGGACTGACATTTAAAAAAAAAAAAAAAAAAAAAAAAGGTAAAACATGTTTGCCTGTTAACTAACGAAACCCCACAGGGTCCCATAGCATCTTTTTTTTTTGGTTTTGCCCAAAGTCATCCTAAAGCAATAAAAGTGGGTTGATTTTTGTAATTAAAAGGAAAGTCCACTATTTTGGACTTCCCACAACAGATCCCAGATCAACTGGCACAAGATGTCCCTACCTACTCTCAGCCTTATCTGCAGTGGTTATCCCTGTCTTCTGGAGCCTGGGGTCCCGGTGACCTCCATGCCTTGTCTGGCAGTGTACGAGACCAGAAGAAGATAAGTATAGAACCGCTCACCTCATTTGCAATCAGTGATTGTCCACAGTATGGGGATGCTGGGAGGGAAAGTGTTGCAAGACGTCTCCCAGGTGTGCACATACAAGAAGAATTGTCCCGGCGCTTCCCAGGCAGAAATATAAAATGTAACTTTTAATTCCAACTGATTAAAGTTCTATCAAAATATCCAGGTGAAGAGGGGAAGGGAAAGCCATCAGCAACTTGTTTCGGGGGAAACCCCTTTGTATCAATTTGATGTCTAGTAAGGGCGGGTCCAATAGCTAAGTAGTAACAAAGGTGACTACATTGGATACTAGAACCGGGTCAAAGTGTGGCCAGTCAGTTAAGTGGAGAGTGTTGCTCACTACAGTTAGACTACGGTTATACTACGTCATAAGTTAAAGGATGTACCTGAAAAGTAAACAAAGGCACGTGGCTAGGCAGGGGCGGCATCCGCGAGCCCCACCCCTAACAATGCATGGATATACCAACGACGCCCAGTTAGTGGGAGTAATGCACTGGTATTCGCCAGGTCGAATAAATCATTTATAGCCAGATATTATCTGTTTACCTGGTTTTATCAGGGACTCAAATTATGTTCTATCTGCCCTCAACAATCTCAAGTGGCCAAAGTCGGGCCTATTGGGCCAAGTTTGATATCTGCTCATTGTACTCTTCAGTTCCCCATGACCTAGCCTTGGCATCACTAAGAGATATGCTGCCCAGATATACCAAATATGACGCAATGCATATAAACTATGTTTGCTTTGTGAAGGAGTATCTTTTGACAATTTTTTTATGTTTGTGCTAGGCAAGGTGGGTTTTGTCACGCTGTAAGAAGGGGAGGGGGGTCCTCAATTATTTTGCCTGCATTCCCCAGTGAGGAGCCAATTATCTGTTTTGCAGATCTAGGTATTCTCCAAAGCACACAGTGAAAGAAAGGCTCAATATGAACCCATTATCCGTATTATAGAATGTTACCAAAACAATTTTGTGTTGATTTTCTGAATCAATTTATTGTTTATTTGGACCATATTTGAGTCTGGTGAGCAGATTTATGAGGGAGCCACATCTCACCAGGTAAGTGTTCCCCTATAAGCCCATTCAGGCGGCAAAAGAAAGTTGTTTGTTGTCCTGTTGGTCTAAATAACTGGCAGAGAGGCTCTTCTTCATCCGCTTTGTTGGCGATATAGTACAGCTAAATGGTAACTTCCTAACTTCCAAAAGATCTCTTGTTGGTGTCTAAATACTTTTTTCTACATAGTTTATAATCTAAATAGAAATAAAAATGCTAAATGTACTGGGCATGCAGGACCAGATCACCCTCAGCTGTGAAGGAGTTTACAACATGGGGGCATCTATTCATTTGCGATCATCAGGACATGGTATAATGGTTTTCTTTTTTAAATGTGACCCCTTCTTGATTTCCCTTCCACCTTATATTTACTTTATGATAAAAGCGAAACATTAAACGCATCCTCGCGGCGTGAAGTTTCCAACAGAAAAGGAAGATAAAAATAGAGGAACAATTCACAGCGTGGTGAGATAAAGCCGGGCCCGCTGTCCAGCAGCATGGAGGGTAACCCAGCAGACTGGTAATGCTGAGAAGCTAGATTACCGCAGTGTTGTACACATGCTGGATTTGATCTGTATCGGCTCTTTTGTTCTTGAGGAAATGTCATGCTTTGAATTTCAAACACAAAAATGAACCACTGCTCTGACGCACGCCATGGGGCGGATTGCATTGTTAGGTACACATCTGTAATGAGCAGAATAGAGAGATGTGGCATCATGGACGTGATACATAAAGAAGAATTTTAGACTTGCCTCTGATTAGTCTTGTCTGAATATACTGATTTTTTGTTTTGATACAGTTCCACTGTTTTTTTGTGGGGGCAGGCACCAAAACCTGAATACCATTTAAGTCTAGAGGTCTCCTTTAGCCAAATAGTGTATTTTTATAGTGAAGCGGAGTCTCCCTTTTAAACTACTTTGAAAGTCAAGGTCTGAAGTCTGTTTTAAAGGGGGAAACTTATTCACTCTGAAATATATTTTGTAAAAAGGGCAATTCAAGTGGTTGTAGCCTACTGGCGATATTTTGCACATTTTTCCCAAACTGTCTATTCCTGACCCTGGAAGATCCCAGGGCCACCATCAGTACTGATCAATTTTTAGGGGACATAATATAGGACAGTTTGTGATGGGTGTGGTGGGGTGTGGCTTAGTTGTATGGTTTAATTACAGGCATTTGAGAAACAAATACGCACAGAATATTAGGCTATTCATGTGTGTAAGTTGCTGTAGCTCCACCCCTAGTCACATGCTCCAGGAATCTTTGGTCCTTAAAACATGTTGGTGATTGAGCCAATGCTCAGCTAATGCATGTCATTACCAACATTCAGTCAGATCAGTTGTAAACTATCCTGCATTGGGTGGGACAGTCTTTCCCATAATGTCATCATTAGAGATGGGTGAACCTGAACTGCAAAGTTCTGATTTGTACCGCACTTTGCAAGTTCAGGTTCCCAAATAAGCAAAAAGTCCATGTTCAAGTTTGGTGTTTGGCCCAAACATGGAAAAGAATGCAGCAGCCAAAGTCGCTGAAACTCACCTCAGCCCTAATCCTCTTAATCAGCAGCGGAGGCAACGTTTTAATTTGGCCCCAGCTGGAGCTTCAAAAAAAAAAAAGCCACCGGCTCCCTTAAGTGAGGACATTTCTAGTGCCAGCACTGCAGCTGGCACTGGAAGTGTTCTCACTCATGGGAGCCAGCGGCCTTCTATTTGTAGCCCCAGCTGGGGCCATATTAAACCGCAGCTGCCGCCTCCACTCTACTGCTGCTGCTGAGGAGGTGAGTTAGGCAGCACGCTCACTGCTGCACACTCTGCACCCCCCGCCACAGCCACCCCCCACCCCCCCAAAGTTTGGGTCCCCATTGATTTACAATTATGCAAAGTTTGACCGAACTTGTCGGGCTCGAACTTTGGGGGTTCATCCATCTTTAGTCATCATATAGGATATTTAGGTGCCCCCAGAGATTTTGAGGGGACAGTGGGAAACAATGCCTCAAAGTTGGACTGTCCCACTCAACGTGGGACCGTCTCCACTGGGAGTCATTCATAGTGTCCATGGGCCTCCTACTAACTCACTGGGCTATACTTTATTGTATATATATATATACTTTATAGTGGCACATTTCACTCAAAGCCTTGCATCTATAAAATAAAAATAAAGAACATAATGAAGAAATGATAGGTTGCATTGGGATATAAAGTTGGCACTATCTGGGCTGCATTTGCAGTTGGAAATTGGCCGGACCCTTTATGTATTGATGACTGTACTGTCCTGATGGTGGCCCTGGCACATTCCTTGTAAAAAAGACAGTGCCTTCACATTTTTAGATGCCTCCTGGGGAAATACCCTCCAGTTAATCCTGGTTCCCAAGTAAACTCTCATGAGATATTTCTACTTAAGGGTTATAACTGACAATATTTGCTAAAGATCTTTCTTACTCATGTCTGAAACACTGGACCATTAGGAAGGACCAAAACCCTAAAATTCTCAAGACCCCTGGAAGCTGGCTCACGTAGCTGACAGCTCTTACGGCTTCCCTTCCCTTCTACTGTTTTATACCTCACACAGCCTGATGGCCAGACTGTGCAGAGGCTTGCATGCACACCCGCACAGCAGGATGGGTGCAGGGGAAGCTAGCCCACTAGCCCAGATACCACCCACCCCAAACCAGAGTGTTGGGGGGAGCTGGAGTGTAGGTAGGTGACAATGAGTTTGATGGGTTTTTTACAAAGAATTTCAGGGAAATTTTGATTGGCTCAAATCCAAAGGAACTTGGATTTGTGCAAAATCAAATTTTCCCTAGAAATTAGAGCGAATTTTGATTCTTTAGAATAGGTTCCTGAATCATCATTGCTCAGAAAGCTCCTAGAGACATTGTAGCAACTGTTTCAATACTGTGCAGCTGCCAGCTGCTTTGCCTGCCCTGTGTCTTTATTTACTTGCTTTCATCCTTAACGGGCCAGGGAAAGAACAATGGCAGTCTGAGAGGTAGCTCTGAGGTAATGACTGTGTGCAAAGATTATTATGCTGCAGAGCAGCCTGGACCATGCTCTCCCCCCTCACCCTGGACCAGATGTTGATTCAGTATTTGCGTCCAGCATGGCAGAGATGCTGTCCTGTTTTTTGGGACATATCTATCTCTCTGTTTGGTCTGAGATGTATGCAGGAAAACTCAAAATGTTGCTGCTGCCTTCACACTGACAGCCCAGCTAGAACTTTCTTTTTATCAGTGCAGCTAGAGAATGATTGTATCTCCTAGCATTCTGCGTGGAAATCTCTCTCTGGGTGGCTGTGTTGATCACAAAGAAGCCCCCAGCTGGGCAGCAGAGACATGCAGTAAGCAGAGGCTCCCCACTCATGTTCCTGTGTAAGCAGGGCTCTCAAGTCGTAGCAAGATGGCCACTCTCATACAGTCCAGGAGGACCACTGAAAATATATTCCACAACATCTGCATGGGGGTAAGCCCTCTCAAACAGCTTGCACCACTGATCCTCAGAGAGTGGGTTTAAGGAAGCAATTCTGCTCTTCCTCGACATAGTGTATGTGCCTAGGTCATAATAAGTGCTGATACAGTAAGGCTTTTGTATACCACTTTTAAAAATACAAGGCAGTTGTAGTTAGTTCCATAAAATGACTTCAGAAAACACAGAAACATCACATGATGACTCACGTAAAAAAGTATACTGGTGTGACTGTTGAGCACACATATTAGATCCTATTGATCTGATGAATGATGCAGCCTTGCTGGCACTAGCTCAAATCTTGACCTTTTATCACTGAAGAAAGTCTAAAAAAAAAACTATCTCCGCAAGCAACTTGGCAAAGCCTCGGGCATAGTTCAGTTCCGAGGATTCCAAGAACATCTAGATACATACAGCACTAATAATCAAGAACCATGACCTGCATAGCTCACCCTGCATGTAACAAAACAATAGAGATGCTTACACTGTATAGAGGCCTTTAATTTGAAGGACAAGACGCTTATATATAATGGCTGTAGTCAGAGGGGAAGCTCAAAGCTCTGGGGTCCCTACGCAAAAATAAAACTAGAACAGAACTATTGCTCAAAAATTTATATATATCAATAAGTTATCTACCTGATTATTATTATTATGAAAACAACATTTTCTGAGAAAATAGAATTTACTACTTGTCAAAGTAACTCCCATTGATTCTTATAACGTTCTCAGGTACTCTCATTGTACAAGGAAACGTCTTGCCTTTGCAGGAATTACTTATTTCTCCAGGTTACAAAAGAGAAAGTAATCACTGGAAATCAGGTCTGGAGTGTATGTTGCATGGTTAAGCTCCATGAAGCCTCCTTCCTGAATTTGCAAGCCTTGTGAGCTGGTAAATTGTTGGGAAACTGCAAATCACCTGCCGACCTTCCTGAAGTGTTAAAGCATAGGTTCTAGTAATAAAACAACTTCAGCATCCCCAAAAACTGTTGCCATGACTGTTGCATCCAAAATATCTATGGAGCTGTCTTAAAGTGGGCCAAAACCAGGATTTTGACTATCCTGCTTATTAGTCCTTGCCCCAGATGCACCCCAAAATGGCATGCACCACTGTGTCAGACCCCCCAGATCACTCACTTCTCTCACCTTTCACTCATCCAACAGTGCTTTATGCTGTGCATTCTAATGCAAAGCATAGGCCACTGTTTTGGACTGCTCGTTGGCATTGGCAACACCGGCAGTCGCACCTCTGAGGGGGGGTTCACACAGTGGGGTACGTCGCATCTTTTAGACTCTAGGGCTGGCATCCACAGGGAATTTTCCACTTTAATTCTCTTGTCTAAATTGCTGGCGACATGTTTTTGTTTAGGTGTCAATATTCATGGCTTTCAACAGAACCTGACCCATGACATTATCAAAACATCATGAATGAAACAATGGCAACTGAAATGCCTAATTCATGATGACAAACTATAAAACGGAGTTTGACCCAATGTGGTAATTTCATCTTCAGTTAGCCCATTTAAGATAATTGGCCCATAACTTTACTTGGTAGTAGCAAGGAGCATCATCACCATATACAGCATCATCATCATCATCGCCATATACAATAATCATTATTTCATGGATATCTTTAGGCTTTTACCTTTGTAGAGAATGTAATAATGAAACAAAACTCTAAATCCTTTACTTTGTAGATCTGCAGTGTACTGCGCTTGCCATCCTGTCACTTCGAGTGATTTCATCAAACTGAACTGCCGCTGTGTGTTTTATGTCTTGTCTCAACCTGAGGTTACAAAGCTTCTGCCAGAGGTCATAAAAATTCAAACATTTATTAAAGCATATTAAAAACAAAATGAATAAAAGCAAGAGAGCCCATTGATGCACGAGGGCTTGCATCTGTGACCTGCTCCTATCAGCTGATTCATTTTGTTTTTAATACACCTTAATACAATTTTGAATTTTTATGACGTCTGGTTGAAGTTTTGTACCTGTAGATATTTGGAGGCAGCAGTACCTAATTTGCCAGATTGGTCCCCTTGCCACTCGGGTCAAGCCCAACGGATCAATTGACTGGTGCTAGTCTCAACCAGCACGGACAAGCTCAGCTCCCTAACACTGACGGAACATAATGGGGTAGATTGCTAATCAAACACCCCATGTATTTAAAGTGGACCAACACCCAGGATTTTGACTATCCTGGGTATTGGTCCACTTCCCTGGGGCACCCCGATCGGGGGTGCCCCGCTGCCCAAGACCCCCCCAAACACCCCGAAAACTCACCTCTTCACGATCCCACGTGACTGCGCTGTCCAATGCCCGCCGACGGACAAGTGACGTCCGTCGGCGGACAAGGGATCGCGCCCGCCGCCGCCTCCCGCGCGTCACTCTTGACGTGTGCGCGCCCGCGCCGGCCATTCAGAGACGGCCGGCGCGGGCGCGCGCACGTCTGGAGGAGCGCGAGTGAGGCGGCGGCGGCGGAAGCAGCGCCTGAAGAGGTAAGGTTTTTCGGGGTGTTTGGGGGGGTTACACCCCGCGGGACATCCCGATCTCGGATGTCCCGCGGTGTGTGAGGTGATCGGCCCGGGAATCTTATAGATTCCCGGGCCGATCACCCCTGGGTGTTGGCCCACTTTAAAAAATGAAATCAACAACCAAATTAAAATGAAATCTATAAAATAATAAAAAAAGATGTTCTCATTTTCAATTGCATTAGGTTGAGCTGGGATTCACTAACATTGTGGAGAGCTCCATTTAGCCTGTTACTAACAGAGAGAGTGTCAATTTGACAAGAGTCTCAGGATTGTATTTGTGGTCAGGATCAGGGGGGAGGTGCTAGAGGCAGAGGATGAGGAAGAAGAAGTTCCCCTTTCTTTCTGTGACTGGAGAAAAAGACAGTGTGGTATTGGCATGGGACACCAAGTATTATGTGAGTTTAAAACAAGATTTGGGATTTGGGCAAAAGTTTAGACTTTTTCCCAATTCAGTGTAGAATATAGAAGGTCATTTTCCCCTTTAGCCTACATTATTAGGGCTAAAACAATGACACAACTGACCATGCACAATACACAAAGCTTCAGGGCCCTCAATGCCAAGGACAGGGGTCTCTACGAGTATGGGGGCCCAAAGGAGGCCCCTGAGTTCAGTGACTAACCAGTGGATTCCCCTGTGGTCCAGTCCAAGCCTAGCTCACTACTATGTCCCTTAAAACCAAATGTAGTCCCTTGCAGCCTCCAATTTCACATACAAAAAATTGTGTTCACATTCAGTGTGAGGCTGGATATTAATTCACTCAGCCTTTACGGCTCTATTGTTCAAGCATTGAACATCTTTGAAGTGTGCAGTAATTAAAGTCAAATCTTCTTTCTGGGCCACTTTGTCCCCCACCACCCTGAGCATTCGGTTTGGGATGCGAGTCTTCGAAATAACTACTTGAAGTACCCCACAACTAGGCATTATGTGTTGGTAGTAGTGATAATAGGGCCATAGGCAGCATAGGTTGTAGCTGTAGGTCAGGAGATCATCAGGAAAGGGGGCTTAAACAAGGAGCAGTTAGTACCAGATAGAACTAGTCCAGTCAGGCATAGAAGGGGACCCTAAAACATGCTTGGCTTTGACATGTGTTACATGTGACATAGGTGTATAGTACATATATAGTACAATTAAGGACCCTACTGTAGGCTAGAGAGTTGTAGCTGAGGAACTGAATACAGTATTGAAAGAAGAGATTAGAAATTAGCAACTGGGGAACTGGAATAGCAGTAAGGTAACCTAGCGGACCCTGGGTTAGGGCAGACACTTGAGTACCTGCACAGAAGAATTATGTCCAGCTGTGACCATCTTCAGCCAAGGGGGAAGAGTGTAACATACACTGTGTGGGACCTTGTTTTGTGAAGGAGATATAAAGCATCGCCTGTGGTTTTTAAGATTTGGACGTTCCTGTCTCTGACCTGGTGCAACTGAATTGTAAGTAATTGGGGACCATTGCCATACTTGTACCACCTCGCCCACCCACACAAGGTACCCCGGGTCTGCTTCCTAACACATCTGCTTCTCAACACATAGCTCATAAACTGGTGGTAGGTGGATTACAATTATACTAACCCCCTCCGCATACCAGTGAGTGCTGAATTTTTATTACAATTTATTACCAGTATCCCTCTATTGCCTATGTGATAACTTTGGAATTATAGAGCCAGAGTTATTCTTTAATTTGAGGACTTGGATAACGCAAGCTGGGAATGAAGTCCTGTTGATCGTCACTGCTTCTGATTAAAAGACAGCATCAGTTGAGATTCACAGGGATACAGAACACACTAGTTTGTGAATACAAAGTGATCTGACCTATGCATGCGCATGGCCAATAATTTTGTAACATGGGCATACGCTATTATCCAATCAAAAATAAGCAACCGTCCCAGATACATTTATTTGGTAGGACTTCGAAGAGAAGTGTCCAAAATGTGTTTAAACTAACAGCATTGAAATAACGACCAATCAAACCAAATTGGTTTAGCTGACCTTGTTCCTAGAGAACCAGTATAAAGAGGCTAAAGTAATATCCAACTCTCACTAGTATATAGTGTGGATGGTACTAGGTACTAGGGAAAGGATGGGGGTTACACACTATGCCTGCTTTACCTTTTCCTTTGTCTAGGATAATGCCAGTACTACCCACCAGTGGGGAGCAGTAAACTGCAGCTCCTCCAGGAGGAAACATTCTTCACCAGAATGAGCAGCTATTTCCTGTCTCACATCATTAAGAGCCTGATGCTCTTTATGATGGGGAAACTTTAACCATAGAGGCATCTCAGACGAGGTGTAATTTTGTCTTTAGGTCTTCTCTAAACAACAACTATCGTTAAACACTTCTGAAAATTAAATATTATTATATGATAGACTACAGAAGAAAGGCTAAAACTATGACTACAACTTCAGTCTGGTACCTGCCATTTCCTAAATACCCGCCACAGCTATGTTTGTGCGTCAGGCAATGACAGGCACACAACTTATGACAGGACAGGGCTTGTGATTTGTTTCAGGACACATTGCTGCACCTGAAAGCTTTGTGAGCAGACACAGGATGTCCCCTCCCCCTATCAGGCTGCTATGCCCTGCCACTTTCTGCTGACATCAATCACTTTCCCGGAGATTTTGTCTAGCTTTGTTTTAAAATGAACCAAGAATTACCGGGGAAAGCCTCTCCCAGTGGAGTACTTATTTCACTGCTTAAAGTGGACCAACACTCAGGATTTTCACTATCTTGGGTTTTGGTACACTTCCGCGGGGCACGGGGTGAAACCCTCCAGAACGCTGATGGCCGCATCTCACGCTTCTCTCTAACAGTCAGCGTGCCTGCGCTGGCCATTCACATGCGCCGTTGGATCGGGATGCAGGTAAGGTGGGTTTCACACAGCGGGGTATCCGATCGTCCCGGGAATCTTATAGATTCCCGGGCCGATCACAGGAGGGTGTTGGTCCACTTTAAATTGGTGTGCACATGTTCATTGTAAGGGATAGTGTCCCCAAGAGTTCTTTCTTATTTTAAAATAAAATATAGGGGCAGTGGCATTAACTGTAATAAAACTACAGTATACAAGTTCTGCTGTTACAGAAGTTCTGCTGTTATATTGCAAAAAGCCAGCCAGCCAGCTACCTGCTGTGTTAAATTGTAAAAAGCCAGGCAGGTGGCTGCTGTTGCAATGCAACAACGACTGCTTCCTGCTGTGTTCTGTTACAATGTAAAGAAAAAATAAAAACATAAAATAAACTAAAAATGTAAACAATGTAAAAGGTAGCCAGCCAGCTACCTGCTGTGTTAAATTGTAAAAAGCCAGGCAGGTAGCTGCTGTTGCAATGCCATAAAGCACCCTGCTGTGTGCTGTTACAATGTAAACTGCGTCACAGTTTAGTGCAGAGTGTGAGTGATCTCTTCATCTGGCTGCTTTGATGAAGAGGTTTGATGAAGAGATCTTAAAAATGCTGCATCTGTACAATATCAAATATTTCTTTCATATAATAGTGTTTAATTTTCATGCCTATTTTCGAATAGTTGCCCTTTGAGACTTTTCAGAAATGAAAGTTCATCCCCTCTAAAAGTCATTTTTTACATTTGTGTAAATACTTTTAATTGCCTCTTCTGGTCTTTTGCACAACCCACAGGTTCCCTTTCCGGGTGCTCTCCAAATTATATGTTCAGCCATTTTTTTTCTTTTCCCCTCACTCTCCTGCAATTGATCCTTAGCCTATTAATGTTGCATTTCATTATTTTTGCTCAGGCTGTCGTTTTAATTTGCTGCATGTACTATTAGTATAATTCCTCCCTTCCCGTTGAATAGCTGAGCTCTTCACAAGCTGTCCTCGCACCGTAACCCTCCTTCCCATTACATAGCGCATCTCCTGGTAAACATACAACAATTAGTATGCCATTCACAGAGATGTAACAGGTCAAAGCCCACCTGAGTATTAATCACAGAGAGAGCAACTGACAGCCAAATGAGCAGCCGTCAATACACGCACTACACTATTGGTATTACTCAGATTGCTTTAAAATGGAGATGGTGGCACTTATGGGTGAGAAGAGCACGAAAATCGTACTGACAGACAGCCTGTTTGACCTTAAGATTCATTAGCTGAAATATGAAAAAGCAGTCTACAAACACAAGCTTTTTAGCTTTTAACTGTCCGCAAGTGAATATGCCTTTTCATCTCCTGCCGTATGTTAGCAACTTTTGAAGTGGACTGAGGATCAAAACCTCAGAATTAAAGGGTGATATTCTCTCTAAAAAGATATGGAGTGCTTTTAGAACTTCTTCGGAATCAGTTTGGTCAGTCTGTAGTAAACTGTTATTGTGTTAGGAATGCCATAGATGTTAAGTATTTAGCCATAAGATGGCAGTAGTAAGTAGTGAGTAATAAAACCTGTGCTGTACAATGTAACAAGCAGGACAGGAGCCCTGCTGTTAAATTGTGAAAAGCTAGCTAGCTCCCTGATGTGTTACATTGTAAACAGTCAGGTGTGTGGTTGCTTTTACGATGTAACAATGGCTGCTCCCTGCTGTGTTATACAGCAATCATACATCTTGCTGTAATGTAAATAGCTTCACAAATGACTGTGATGTGTGATGGATCTTCCTTTGCCCTGCTGTGAAAGAGAGATCACTCTTAATAGTACTGTATCTGTATATTGGTTATGTAGTAAAAATTGGAATAGGAATAAGAATAGTGAACATATGCCTGGACACCCCCAGGCTTTCTAGAAGCTTCCTCACTTGAAGTGCAGCCCTTGTCATGCACAGCAATTGATTGAATAATTACAGTATGACATAAGTATGGTGGAGTGTTAATATATGTTAAAGAACTCCTAGTATTGGGTTACTACTTATTTTGTAGAAGTGGAGCAACATTAAAAGGAGGTAGGAAGAGTGTGCATGCGCACGGCGCGGTGATGGCGGTGGCCTGAAAGAGCTCCGTGCCCGACGGCGGAGAAGTGGGGCTTTGCGCGCTGCTAAGCGCCTGGTTCGGACACGCATACAAGTGAACCTGCTGTGGAGTGTTGGAGGAGGTGAGCAGCGGTGGGACGCTGCGGCGGAGAGCAGTGTCAGAGTCTCCTGAGATGTGTGCTGGGCCTGCTGTGGCCTGAGAGAGCTCCGTGCCCGACAGTGGAGAAGTGAGGCTGTGCGCGCTGCTAAGCACCTCGATCAGACACGCACACAAGTGTACCTGTTGCGGAGTGCTGCGAGGAGGTGAGTGGCGTTGGGAAGCTACGGTGTAGAGCGGTGTTGGCGTCATCTGCGGTGTGTGCTGGGCCTGTTGGGGAGGGGAGGAAAGGCAAGATGGCGGAGGACCGCACGCCCGAAGGCATAGAGGCAATAGAAAACAGCGAGGCTTCATTTTTGGAGGAAGAGAGGGGGAGATCTGAACTGGCCAGCTCTGTGACCCAGCTTGATGTGAGTTCACCTTTATTGCATCATTTTGAATGTATGTTACAAAATGCATTATCCTCTAATACTAAGCTGATTAAAGAGCATGTTTCTAAGGAGATGGAGAAAGTTGCTTGCAGCCTGAGCACCCTAGAGGCCAAAATGAGCGACGTGAAGATTGCCCAAGAAGTTTTGGACACTGAAGTTGCCCAACTTAAGATAAGGAAAATTTAAGGAAAACCTCTCCCTTATTGCTAAAATGGAGGAGATGGAGAACAGGGATCGACGCTCTAATTTGAGATTTAGGGGCATACCTGAGCATATAGAAGATGCTAAAGGGGAAATCGCTGCGTTATGTCAAGAATTGGTCCCAGGGATAACGGCAGAGAGGCTTGAAATGGACCGGGTCCACAGAACGGTAGGTCCTCGGAGACAGCCCAGTGACCCCCCCCCCCGTGACATAATCGCCAAGTTTCATTTCTATAACTCTAAGGAAATGATCAAGAGAGCGGCGAGGCAACTTCCTGAACTTTAGTTACAGGGCCACAAGTATCACATTTTTTAGGATCTGTCAGTTGCCACTATGGCCAGGAGGCGTGAAATGAAACCCCTGCTGGGTGTCCTGCAAGAACACAGTATAAAATATAGATGGGGCTTCCCCTTCCGTCTTACTTTTTCTCATAATGATGTCACCTTTTCCGCAGTCAATGCTGAAGAATTGAAGGCCCAACTAGTGTCTGCAGGTCTATCTAGACCGGCCTCAATGAAATCTCCTAGGATCACGGAGGACTCTCCCAGATCCCAGCGGGCAGGGAAGCGTCAAAGGCGTGGCGCCCGGTAAGCAAGCTGCGGCTCTTCGTTGCACTCAATTTTGTTCTTTATTCTAGATTTGTGCCATACACTACGTTGGTAGTGGAATAATGATCATTCGTTCTCTTTTTGTGGTAGGATGTTCCGTTTTCGCAGTGTTTTTATGGTACTGGGTACCGAGTGACCTTTCTCGGTGGTTGTACCATAATGTGTTTTATGTTATAGATTCAAGCTATAGTTAAAAACTGGTCCAGGTGATGATTTTCTACTGTTAATATTGCCCCTTCTGTTCGTCGGCCAATGTATGTCGTACTCCGGTTTAATCAGAGGGATTACTCCCTGTGGTTATGTTTATTTCTTGTTAGTGATTTCTATTAGTTTTGAGTTAGTGGTTAGCTTTTAACAAAACCCTGGCGAGTCCAGGCTGACTGGCAGTCTCTTATTCACTTTTTGTTGGGTGCTGAGGAATTGCTGGTCAGAGGGTTGGATTCGGCCGGAAAGATACTCTCTTGGTGAAGGAGTTGGTGCGATTTACGGTGGAGTCTCTGTCCGACCGAATTTCTGGCCCGGTTCCTAGTTTCCTTACCTAGTCTTTCCCTGTCCCTCTTCCCTCTCCCGTCCCCTTTTTTGTTTTTTTTCCATAGTACCGTATTTGCCGGCGTATAAGACGACTGGGCTTATAAGACGACCCCCCAACATTTCCACTCAAAATATAGAGTTATATACTCGCCGTATAAGATTACTCCCTCTTCCGCACACATTTTATTTCAACATGTTAATTTATATTCAAATGCTTATGACATGCAGGAAAACTGTCACAAGGCTATCCCCTCGATTCAAAGAGCAAAAGTTAATTGATTTCGGATCGAGAATCGTAAGTTTGGGTAGGTGTTAGTCATTTTTTCCTGTTTTTTTGGCCATTTCCGACTCGCACGAGCCTACGTTCGAATGCGTATATGCTCTTACGATCATCGCAAGTTCGTTCCTAAATTTTAGGATCAAAACGTAAAACTTAGGATCAAATCGTAAAACTTAGGATCAAAACGTAAAACTTAGGATAATCGGATGTGTTTAGGTGTGATTCAGAGAACAGTTTTCAAACCTCTAAATACGTTTTAAAAGAAAGCCACTGCCGACACCTTTTAGCAGTCGTATTGCTGTTCTTGAACAGGTTTTTTGGCTATGTGGAGGAGTCTGCGCGTCTTGAGCTCCAATGAACTGCATGTATCAGCATGGCCGAGGCCATAAATTGTATGGCAATGCATACCTGATTCATGTATGCCTTATAAAAGCATTTTAATGTGGACCTTAATTCGTTCTTTGCATGTAAACCTTTATTTTGCAATATATTTGCGTTAATTAAAGAAACTTATGTCCTTTGTTATTTATTTTTAAATTGATGTACTAGAATAATATTTTTAGATTGCATTTATTGGTGTAGTTGTTTACCTTTGCTTTGTTTAATTATTTAAGCACATCTTTGGTCAGATGCATCACACTTACTGAGGAGAGGAGAGCGGGATAAAGTGCAGGATGTGGGTTACTGCTGTATTTTGCACAGACACAACAGAGCTGGGGGCACGGAAAGGTCAGAAATCAAAGAATGCAGAGCAACACAGTCACAAGGCCCTTTCTGTTTGCAGGCTGCCCGATAATACCTGACCCGCCATCTTGGCTGTTTCTAGACTCATAACATGCAGAAGTTGCTGGGTGTTTTTTAATTTTTGAGAGCAAATCTGTATGTAGAGGGTGTGGGTAACCACACCCAAAATTTTAAGTTGTACCATTTGAAGCCAAAATATTAAAATTAAATCCACAAGTAAAAAATGCAAGTTAACTAAAAATTAAACAAAGTAAGATTTACTTATGCAAATGCATTCATTAATGGTTGGTTACTACAAAATGATGGAAATAAAGAAAAATAAAAGACCAAATATTTAGAATGCACTTTAATGAGGTAAGTTTGTAGTGCGCAGCCGCAAGATCAGAAGGATTTACGTCCAGACAAAAAAGGAAAAAGGGCAAAACCAATGTTGCAACCTGAGAAATGAAACGGAAAATTCAGGATGGAAACTGACATAGGTCTGATTCCCGAACTGCCATACGAACGGACGTACATTTTAGGATAGAAACGTATTTGCTTATAGAATCACTCGCAAGTTCATACGAACGCACGAGCGTACGGGAAAAATAGGATGATCGGCACCAAAATCAAAGCTGTTACATGTTTCTTTGAATCGACCCTTATATGTTGTCAAACCCTTGTGTAAACCTGCCAGGGCTGGCTCCGGGTTTTGATGGGCCCTCGGGCGACAGTGTCACAGTGGGCCCCTTGCAGTGATCATGTCTGTGATTTTCTCCTGTTCTTTTCTACTGTTCAGAAACCAAATGTTCTTTTCTGGATGTTAATAGTGATGCAGCAGGACCAGCACCTAGGCAATAGTGGGTGTTGATAATGAGGCATCCCAATTTGGGATTAAACACTTTACCTGTCCTGGGAATCTAAAGCTGCCATGGGAGCTGTGGCCAGTGAATGTGCAGAGCAGGCAACAACACGATGGCTAAAGTTCAAATGGAGCCATCCCCGCGCGCGCATGCACTGTTGGATCACTGGACAGGTAAGTTTATGCACTGATCCAGGGGGGTTGACTCAGTTGGGTATCCCAGGATTTGATCCACTTCAAAACACACCAAACCTATGGTAAAACAGCTCTAAAGCACTCAAAGGCTGGGTTACAGCTTGTTTCTAGGGCATCCCAATACGGGTTGCCTGGCTGTGTGAATCCCTGTTACTCCTGCAGCTTATGTGGCATCCACTGCCAGCATATTTGAATGGCAGGCAGTGGCTGTGCATAGCACCGAGGAGCAGTCAGCGGAGGTTGCTACATTCAGAATAGATTGTGGTCAATAATATGCACCACAATCTTTTCTGATTAAATGTTAGCCTGTGCATGCGCCGTGGGTGGGTGGTTGGAGTTGAGTAAAAACCAATGTGGGTTTCACACACATGGTTATCTAAAATTCGGATGCCCCTGTAATGTAGACCAAAAACCAGGTGAGGGAAACTCCTGGGATTGGGTCTGCTTTGAGGTACTGACAGTTTGCCTTCTGATAGCTCTGATGCTTCATGTTTCTTCTGTAGCCATCTTCTTATCAGCTTCTTATCAGCAAGTCAGTCCCGGCAGCTAATCACTTCACACACGGCCCGGAAAGGGGAACACATACTGGCGCACCCTGACACAGAAAACAGGAGGGAGGAGAGGGAGAGGAGGAAGAGAGGGGGGAGAGGGGCAGCGCGGGGGAGCTCCATGGAGAGGAGACCGTGGAGAGATGGCGCTGCACTATCATCACACACGGCCAGGGGAAGGGAAAGATATAATGGTGCGCTGACACAGGAAACAGGAGGGAGGGGGGGGAGAGGAGGAAGAGAGGGGGGAGAGAGGCAGCATGGGGGAGCTGCACACACACACACTGACAGTTCCCAGCTACCTTCTGCAGCTTCGGACCAGGCTGCGGGGGGAGCGCCACTGTTTCCAGCCCAGCAGAACGGGCTGCTGATGCTCGCCGCTGTATGTGACCCAGGTGCACCCGCATACCTCCCAACTTTTGAAAGCAAGAAAGAGGGACAAATGTTGCCTTTTTGTTACAATTAAGCCACACCCTAGCCACGCCCCCTAGCCATGCCCATAAAGGGAAACACCACCTAAAAATTACATAATGGTGATAATAAAACTGGCAAGCCAGTGTGATAGTGTGAGAAGAGGGAGAAAAACAAAAGAAAGGAGAAAATGGAGGAAGAAAGAGAGAGAGGGAAAAAAAAAGTAAGAGGAAAAAAAGGAGAAAGTTAGGAGGTTAGGTAGAAGAGTAAAGAAAGAAAAAGGAGAGAAAAAGAAGGCGAGAAATAGAGAGAAGGGAAAATAAAAATAAGGAAGTGCGTGAAGCAAGGAAGAGAGGGAAAACAGAAGTGGGAGAGGTAATGAAAAAAGAGAGAAAGAATGTATAGCAATAGTGAGTGAAAGAAAATAGAAAGGGAGGAAGAGGAGGGAGGAAGAGGAAGGAGGGAAAGAGGGGAGGGGAGGGAGAGGGGGAGTGAGAAAGAAATAAAGAGAGAGAGAGTAAAGAGACAGGAAGAAGACAGGATGAAAAGAGGAGAGGAGGAATGGAGTAATGGAGTAAGAAAAGAAACAGGGAGGGAACGAGAAAGATGGAAATGAGAATTGAAGAAAGGGAGAGAGAGAAGAGCAAGGACAGGAGATAAGAAAGAGGAAGGGGAGTGAAAGAACAAAAGGAAGGAAGAAGGCAGTATGGGAGTGAGGGAGAAGGAGTGAAATGTGGAAAGGGAAGAGTGTAAGGAAGAAAGGAAAGGTGAGAAAAAGAGAGGGAAGAAGGAAGGAGTGGGAGAAGAAAAAAGAGAGGAAATGCAGAGAGGAGGGGAGAGAGGGAAGGATGAAAGGAAGGAGTGAGGGAAAGGATGAAGGAAAGAGAACAAAAGAGAAAGAGAGAAGGAAAGTTGAGAACGAGAATAAAGCATGGGGGAGAGAGAGAAAGAAAGGCAGAGAAGAAAAAAAGAGAAAAACACAGCGAGAAAGGTGCGGAGGGGGAAAGATAAAGGAAGAGAAAAAGAATAAAGGAATGGACAATTTATAGTTCAAAAAATAAAAGAAGGGATAAAGAGAGAGAGATGGGGAAGGAAGGGAGAAAGAAAAAGAACAGTGATAAAGCGAGAGAGGGAGAAAAGGACAGAGAATAGAAAGGGAACCCAGAATAGAAGTGAATGAGGCAGACTGGCCACAACTAATACATCATTCACTTGCCTTTTCTCTACTTTACTCTAGTGTCCTGCAAGTCTGACACCTCCAGGACACTGATGATCGCAGAGCGGGGGGGGGGGGGGGTATTGGCGGGAGAACAGCCTCACTCAGCAAGCCCCCTCCCCTGTGCAGTCTTCTGGAACTGACAGTCAGGGGAGGAGGGCAGAGATCAATCACTCCGACAGCCAAACATGATTTAAAAGAAAGCCCCCGGCGGCTGGTGGGAGCTCTGCAGCTTTTTGATTTTTACCTTATCTTCCCCCTCCCTCTCCAGCCATCCTATCTTCAGCACAGAGCCCGGGCACAGCCTAATTGTGCCCCGCCCACTCCTCCATCATTGGCCCAGCCGTGATTGGACCTCCACAAACCACCTCCGCCTCTGCTGATGCCGGCACACAGCACGTTACTAGCCAAAGCACAGAGCCCGGGCACACCGCTCCACAGCGGGGTGGGGGCGGTATCCGGGACATTTTTTAAAGGGGCGGGAGCGCGGGACATGGGGGGCTTCCCGTGAAAGTCCCGGGCAAATCGGGACACTTGGGAGGTATGCACCCGGCGTATAAGACGACCCCCCCACTTGGAGGCATGTTTTACAGGGGGAAAAAGTCGTCTTATACGCCGGCAAATATGGTAACTGAATTTTAATAAACTATGGTAACTGTGCTATCTTTGAATGTGCAGGGCTTTAATTCGCCATATAAACGGTCTACTGCGTTTAGGAGGATTAAGGCCCTGCGCCCTGAGGTCATCTGTCTGCAGGAGACGCATTTTTCAAGATCTTCTCAGCCGCGATTCTTGGACTCGACATTTCCCCAGGTATTTACTGTGAACACGTGCACTAAGCAAAAGGGTGTGCTGATTGGGCTCAAAAGGGGGGTTTCATTCCATTGTAGCAGAGAAATAAGGGACTCGGAGGGACGCTATTTGATTCTGGTAGGGTTGTTACAGGATATGGAGGTCACTATCGCCAGTTATTATGCACCCAATTCAGGTCAGGTGGCGTTCCGCAAAAAATTCTTTTCAATGGTTGACTGGGTGGCGCAGGGTAGTGTGATAATTTGTGGGGATTCAAATCAAACCCTAAACCCTTACTTGGACAGGCAATCATTGGCAGGTACAGCGGTTAGTGCTCAGCATGCGACTGCTTCTAGGCAATTTCGGGGGTTGTTGGATGAGTGTTCCTTGGCGGATAGTTGGCGAGAACTACATCCAGGAACCCAGAATTATACACATTTTTCACATCCCCATAATGTTTGTACCAGGATAGATCATATATTTCTGTCTCAGAGGGCTGTAGCGGCGGCAAGGTCAGTTAGGATCCACCCAATATCATGGTCTGATCATGATTGTGTAATCTTAAAATTGGACTCTTTGTTTTGTGGGCGATCCGGAATCTCTTGGTCCCTTAATACTTCCATTTTGTCAGATCCTGGGGTAGTCATGGAGGTCTTTGAGGCTCTTTCAGGAATACTTTCAATTTAATGAATCTCCAGAGGTGTCGCCCGTGCTCAGCTGGGAAGCTCATAAGCCCTCACTGAGGGGTAGGTTAATTGCTATTGCTTCCAGAAAAAAGCGGGAGCATAATGCATGCATTGATGTGTTAGAAAAAAAATATTTAGAGTTGACGGAGGAGGCTAAACAGTGCGTGTCTCCTGGATTGCACTCTAGGCTTGTTGAGGTAACCCAGGAGCTTAATTTGGCCCTTGCGGGCAGGGCTGAGGATGTATTGAAGTGGGTGAAACATCGGTACTATTGTAAGGCCAATAAGTCCGACTCTCTATTGACTAGGAAGCTTAAAATCCCAGAGCAGGGGTATATGCCTATTAGACTGAAGAACGAGAGGGGGGAACTCACTAGTAACCCAGATAAGATTGTTGGGGTGTTTAGGGACCAACTGTTGAAGTTGTATTCTTGTCATGATCCGCCCAAACCTGAAGAGGTAAGTGAATACTTAGATGATGTTGTTCTGCCTACCTGCCAGTGCAGTTGAGGGACTCCCTGGAGGAGGGTTTTGGTGTGGAAGAGGTTAAGAAGGTGATTGATAAATTGAAACTTAAGAGGCAGGGTCCGGATGGCTTCCCGGGGCTTATTATAAGACTGTTAATGCTATCCTTGCACCCAAATTAACTGCGAGCTTTAATGGAGTGCGTTCGGGAGGTTCTTTCTCTAGGGACTCCCTCACTGCTTCTATAAGTATGGTTCCGAAGCCGGACTCGGACCATACAGTATAGTTTCAGGCCTATCTCGCTTATAAATGTTGATATGAAAATATTGACAAAGATTTTAGCCAACAGGTTGTCAGAGTATTTGACAGAGTTGATACATAACGATCAGGTGGGCTTTATACCTGGCAGGCAGGCAGGCGACAACATTAGAAAAGTGATTCAGCTTGTCCACTTCACCAAAACCACTCAAACTCCGGCTATGCTTCTCTCATTGGACATCAGGAAGGCATTTGACATGGTATTATGGGAGTATTTGTTTGGTCTGCTTGAAAAATGGGGATTTGGACCTAAATTATTAGGGATTTTAACGAAGATATATTCATCTCCAAGGGCTTTTATTAAGTATAATGGCTTTAAATCTGGGGAATTCCCACTGCAGAGGGGTACTAGACAGGGGTGTCCGTTGTCCCCTCTTTTGTTTGCTTTGGTGATGGAACCTTTGGCACAAAAGATTAGGTTGTCACCGGACATCTCGGGTCTACAGATAGGTCCTGCTCAGTATAAATTGAGCCTTTTTGCGGATGATGTGCTTATGGTGGTCTCGGACCCATGTATATCTCTTCCTGGAATTTTGAGGAAGTTAAAGGAGTTTGAGTTGGTTTCCGGTCTCTAGGTAAATACTGCCAAATCGAAAGCCTTAAATATCAGCATTCCCCCTGAAGTGTGTTATAGGTTAAAATCTTCTTTTGACTTCTAATGGGAACATTAGGACTAAAGTATTTGGGTATTAGATTAACTGGTGATTATCCCTCTCTTTTTGTGGCCAACTACATCCCTCTGAGACAGAATCTTTTAGGACTTTTAGATAAATGGAAAGGATATGGTTTGTCCTGCCTAGGTAGGATAGCGGCTATAAAAATGTCCTTTCTGCCTAAGTTTCTATATCTAGCAAGAACATTACCTGTTAGAATTTCTCGTAGCTATGTACAGGCGCTGCAAAATAAAATGTTTGTGTTTATATGGGGGGCTAAGCGTCCGAGGGTAGATAGGAATATTATGCTATGTTCCAGATTCCTGGGGGGTTAGGGGTGCCTAACCTTATCAAGTATTACCAGGCAGCCCAATTAGCGCAGGTAATGTCTTATTATGCTAAAGTAGATGTTCCTTTATGGGTACAGATTGAGTCTGAGCTATGTTACCCATTATCTTGTGCAGCCATATTATAGGTTCTACATAAAGTTAGAGGTAATGTATGCAACCCGATTATATCTCATTCCTTGGAACCCTGGGATAGTCTCAGGGTCTGGCTTCTCCTCATATGCCTTTAATGCATTTATGGGGTAACCCAATGTTTCCCCCAGCATTTATAGATCCGGCTAGGTTTGGGAATTGGAAGAAGGCTGGGATAAATTGTTTACTGGATTGTATGGAAGGCTCTCAGATAGCTGAGTTTCAGGTGTTGCAACGTAAATATCAGCTGCAACCTAGTGACCTCTTTGGTTATTTTCAGATTAGACATTTTGTTAGCTCCATGGAGAGGGTGTCGCCGTTGGGGTCTCAGCTCACCTTTTTTGAGAAGAGATGTAGACTTGATCCTAGGGGGAGGGGTTCGGTTTCTGAAATCTACGGAGAATTAAATAGCGTTAATCAGGAGTTAGCTTTGCCATACAGGCAGAAATGGGAAAGAGACCTGGGTGAGGTCAAAGAGGTGAAAGCATGGCAGAAGATGTGGCTAGCTTCTTTTGGTCCAGTGGCTTCGGTTTGGACAATTGAAGTCAATGTTAAAGTAGCCATGCGATGGTATATGGTTCCTAAACAAATGGGGCGATTTGGTAGAGGAATCTCTGGTCTGTGTTTTAGAGGTTGTGATGAGGAAGGGTCGTTTTATCATATTTGGCGGGGCTGTTCCAAGGCTAGAAGTTTCTGGAGGAAAGTGTTCCCTGCTCTTGGTAGATTTCTGGGTAAGCGTTTCATTTTGAACCCTTGGACAGCTCTTCTAAATGGATCTATTGGCCCTAGCTCAAGAAATCAGAAATGTTTGCATACCATATATTGACGGCAGCTAAGTTAACTATTGCAGGGGCTTGGAAAACTCTAGCTCTGTCTTTCAGGGAATTTGAGAATCGGGTGCATTATATAATGTCAATGAAAATAATGTCTGCGATTCAGGATGGGGAACTAGATAGGTTTCGGGAAATGTGGTCTCTGTGGATGCGTGAGTTCATGCCAGGTAGCTTTGATACTAATTTACTGATAGTGTAGTTTGTTAATTTTTATTTTTTTTTTCTCCTTCTTTCTTCCCCTTCCCCTTTTTTCCCTTTCCCCCTCCTTTTCGGGATTTCCTGATATGAGTGTTATATCCTAGGGGCTATTCCCCTGTTGATTTGAGTTAAGGAAGGCTGTTATTCCAATGTAGTGTGAGAATTCTGATAGTGATGTATTGCAGTGCTTTATTCAGTTGCTATATTGTTTTGTGGTCGGTTCAGCCTTATATTATTTGGGTACTGCCTATCGTGTTAGAAGAAGTATAACCTCTTAAAGAACTGCTGTAATTTATATTCTGATGTAAGTGAATGTAAAGATGATATGTATTTATTTTTTTATATCAACGCTAAAATAAACATTTTGAAGCGAAAAAAAAGGAGGTAGGAAGGAGCACAGATGTGAGCGAGTTGCCTGCCCTGCGGACCTGAGGAGGAGAGCAGGACCTGGGTACCCAAGCCATAGGGAGAAGTTTGTACTATGTCTTCTTGCAGGGAAAGACCGTGGTCTTGGAAACTGGAATACACCTGTAAGAACTAGAGCTAAAAGTATACTGCTGAACCAATGCTGGGAAGTTGCCATGGAGTTGTGGGACTTCTGTATAATTTCCTTTAAAGCAGTGTTGCAAGATTACTTGTTATGTGTGGGTTACATCTAGATAACGTTGTCCAGCGTCGGACTAGATAACCTGTATTGGAGTTACATTACTTGTTTTTTTAACCTTGCCACTTTTTTTAATAACCCTGCAAATGTTCTATAACCTGTTTTGCCTTGCTCGCTGCCTTGAGCTAGCTGTGGTCTTAATGACATGACCTATGCAGTTTCAAGCACCTGACCAACCATGGACATGCCTGTTATTGTGTGAACATCAGGACTTCTGCATATCCACATTATAATAATTGGGCCTGTATGACTTTGCCATGTGGGTTGTTTTGTTTTACAGAAATGTATATAGGCAGGGGGTCCCAGGTGTGAAGCTTGCAGTCTCATCTACAGATGAATGCAGTTACATAGTTAATACGGTAGCTTTAGTTTTGTTTGAATTTATATATTTAAAGACATTTTAGAGTTGGTTTTGGTATCTTTGGCTACATCTTCTTTCTTTCTTTACTGCTTTATACATTTCAAAGGAGGGTTACAGTTGAGAGCTCAGTCTTGTAATTTTTAAATGCCCTTTTCTTGTTATTTATTGCCCGTTTAACCGCAGATGTCATGCACCTGACCAACCTTGGTCATGCCTGATATAATATTTGGGCCTGTATGATTTTGTCATGTTTTGTTTTATAGAAATGTATATAGGCTGAATGTCCCAAATGCAAAGCTTGCAGCCTCATCTACAGATGATGGAACTGTGCAGAAACAATTCCCCAGTTATTATTGAGGCCTCTAGCTTTGCGGAACAAAGGGCTCCCAAGCTGATGAGTGAGCTTTGACGTAAAATATACAGCTAACAATTATAGCTGCTGATGTACTATCTTTAAAAATGTATAAAATGTTATATTTTCTGGTATTCATTCTGCTGGATAGGTAAACATGTCTGCAACTTACAGTAAGTTTAATTGTTTGATCATTTCATAAATTGCTTAATTAGTTAATTAAATGTATTAATTGCCTAATTATTCAGTGAGTTCGACAAATTGTGTGTTTTACTATTTAATAAAACAATATATATTTCTGTTTGAAGTGGAATTGTTTTATATTTTATCTGGCTCAAATCAGCAACAAAGTACCCCTTCTTGAAGCCCAATGGAGGAAAACAATAATTGAAGACTTATAATCATGTTGCACAATATAACGTGTGATGTCTATTAACTAAATAACAAAAGAAACGTTCAAAATAAATGAACACACCACTTCTGAAAAGCCAAAAACATACTGTCTCCTGTGCTCTCTGGAGGATCCTTTGGTGGACCTGAAAAACTACAGTAAGAGACAATGTGCACCTAAATTTTGAGTTGTTGTAGTTATAATTGGCATGGTAGGGTTTCATAAAGTTGTCATCTAGATGTTTAGCACTAGAGATGAGTGAACTTTTGAAAAATTCGATCGGCTGATTCACCAAATTTTCCGACAAAATTTGTTTCAGTCCGAATTTATTCGCGACAAATCGCTATTAAAAACGGGTATTTCTGAGCTTCCTGGAGCCTCAATAGGGTTGTAAACCATTCTGCCTTGCTGTAACACACATAGGATGCGTGCTGGGTTAGTGAAATAATACTGTAAACAATTATGACATGCAGATCATAGGCATCGCTAATAGAATCGCAGAGCGGCACAATTGCAGAGAGTTGAGGTGGCATCACTATGAGGGGCCCCTATAGTGCCTGAAAAACACACCCTGGAGCTGGCAGCAGCAGGAGCCCAAAAATTGGATGAATCACACCCTAGAGTTGCAAGCAGCAGCAGCAGTAGCAGGAGCCTAAACATAGCTTGAAAGAGACACTGGAGTTGGCTGCAGGAGCCCAAAAATTGGATGCATCACACCCTGGAGTTGCAAGCAGCAGCAGGAGCCCAAACATTGCTTTAAAGAGACACTGGAGTTGGCTTCAGGAGCCAAAAAATTGGATGAATCACACCCTGGAGTTGCAAGCAGCAACAGCAGCAGCAGCCCAAACATAGCTTGAAAGAGACACTGGAGCTGGCTGCAGGAGCCCAAAAATTGGATGAATCACTCCCTGGAGTTGCAAGCAGCAGCAGCAGGAACCCAAACATAGCTTGAAAGAGACACTGGAGTTGGCTGCAGGAGCCCAAAAATTGGATGAATCACACCCTGGAGTTGCAAGCAGCAGCAGGAGCCCAAACATTGCTTTAAAGAGACACTGGAGTTGGCTTCAGGAGCCAGAAAATTGGCTGAATCACACCCTGGAGTTGCAAGCAGCAGGAGCCCAAGCATAGCTTGAAAGAGACACTGGAGTTGGCAGCAGGAGCCCAACAATTGGCTGAATCACACCCTGGAGTTGCAAGTAGCAGCAGCAGGAGCCCAAACATAGCTTGAAAGAGACACTGGAGTTGGCTGCAGGAGCCCAAAAATTGGATGAATCACACCTTGGAGTTGCAAGCAGCAGCAGCAGCAGGAGCCCAAACATAGCTTGAAAGAGACACTGGAGTTGGCTGCAGGAGCCCAGAAATTGGATGAATCACACCCTGGAGTTGCAAGCAGCCGCAGGAGCCCAAACATTGCTTTAAAGAGACACTGGAGTTGGCAGTAGGAGGCCAAAAATTGGATGAATCACACCCTGGAGTTGCAAGCAGCAGCAGGAGCCCAAACATTGCTTTAAAGAGACACTGGAGTTGGCAGCAGGAGGCCAAAAATTAGATGAATCACACCCTGGAGTTGCAAGCAGCAGCAACATGAGCCCAAACATAGCTAGAAAGACACTCTGCAGCTGGCAGCAGCAGCAGCAGGAGGCCCAAAATTGGCTGAAAGGCACACCCTGAAGTTGGCATCAGCAGGAGCCCAAAAATTGGCCTAAGACATAAGTATGTTTTGCACCATTTGGAAAGTGTAAAATGTGGCACCATGCTGAATCTAGTCGCATGCATCAGCCATTGGTGGGTGGAAATCCTTGCTGATCCATCCATGATTAATTTTCACAAAGGTGAGTCTCTCCACATTTTTAGTTGACAGACGAGTTCTCCTCTCTGTAACTATGGCCCCCGCCGCACTAAACACCCGCTCAGATGGCACGCTACTTGCCGGGCAGGACAGCTTTTCCAGGGCAAACTCTGCCACAAGCCAAGTTTGGCTGCCCAGAAGTCCAGCGGATCCTCAAGGTGTGTTGGCATGGTCATGTCAAGGTATGACATGACCTGCTGGTTCAGATCCTGCTCCAGGTCTTCCTGCTGCTCATGAGTAGACTCACTATGCGGGTGTAGAAAGCTACTCATTAGCGACTGAAGACTGAGGCTGCTGCTGATGGAGCTGCTGCTCCTGCCAACCCCCCCAGCAGTCATGGCAGTGGAAGGTGAGCGCAGAGGTCCCCCCGAGTCAGACCTGTGAGAGTATGGACCATGGCGCAGATAGGCATCGGCCAACTGACTGCATAGAATGTCTTTGTAGTAGTTCAGCAGCAGCAGGGGGCCAACATTTGGCTGAAAGGCACACCCTGACGTTGGCATCAGCAGGAGCCCAATAATTGGCTGAATCACACCCTGGCATTGCAAGCAGCAACAGCAGCAGCAGGAGCCCAAACATAGCTTGAAAGAGACACTGGAGTTGGCTGCAGGAGCCCAAAAATTGGATGAATCACACCCTGGAGTTGCAAGCAGCAGCAGGAGCCCAAACATAGCTTGAAAGAGACACTGGAGTTGGCTGCAGGAGCCCAAAAACTGGATGAATCACACCCTGGAGTTGCAAGCAGCAGCAGCAGGAGCCCAAACATAGCTTGAAAGAGACACTGGAGTTTGCTTCAGGAGCCCAAAAGTTGGATGAATCACGCCCTGGAGTTGCAAGCAGCAGCAGGAGCCCAAACATTGCTTTAAAGAGACACTGGAGTTGGCTTCAGGAGCCACAAAATTAGCTGAATCACACCCTGGAGTTGTAAGCAGCAGGAGCCCAAGCATAGCTTGAAAGAGACCCTGGAGTTGGTTGCAGGAGCCCAACAATTGGCTGAATCCCACCCTGGAGTTGCAAGTAGCAGCAGCAGGAGCCCAAACATAGCTTGAAAGAGACACTGGAGTTGGCTGCAGGAGCCCAAAAATTGGATGAATCACACCCTGGAGTTGCAAGCAGCTGCAGCAGGAGCCCAAACATAGCTTAAAAGAGACACTGGAGTTGGCTGCAGGAGCCCGAAAATTGGATGAATCACACCCTGGAGTAGCAAGCAGCAGCAGGAGCCCAAACATTGCTTTAAAGAGACACTGGAGTTGGCTTCAGGAGCCCAAAAATTGAATAAATCACACCCTGGAGTTTCAAGCAGCAGCAGTAGCAGGAGCCCAAACATAGCTTGAAAGAGACACTGGAGTTGGCTGCAGGAGCCCAAAAATTGGATGAATCACACCCTGGAGTTGCAAGCAGCAGCAGCAGGAGCCCAAACATAGCTTGAAAGAGACTCTGGAGTTGGCTTCAGGAGCTAAAAAATTGGATGAATCACACCCTGGAGTTGCAAGCAGCAGCAGCAGGAGCCCAGACATAGCTTGAAAGAGACACTGGAGTTGGCTGCAGGAGCCCAACAATTGGCTGAATCCCACCCTGGAGTTGCAAGTAGCAGCAGCAGGAGCCCAAACATAGCTTGAAAGAGACACTGGAGTTGGCTGCAGGAGCCCGAAAATTGGATGAATCACACCCTGGAGTAGCAAGCAGCAGCAGGAGCCCAAACATTGCTTTAAAGAGACACTGGAGTTGGCTTCAGGAGCCCAAAAATTGAATAAATCACACCCTGGAGTTGCAAGCAGCAGCAGTAGCAGGAGCCCAAACATAGCTTGAAAGAGACACTGGAGTTGGCTGCAGGAGCCCAAAAATTGGATGAATCACACCCTGGAGTTGCAAGCAGCAGCAGCAGGAGCCCAAACATAGCTTGAAAGAGACACTGGAGTTTGCTGCAGGAGCCCAAAAATTGGATGAATCACACCCTGGAGTTGCAAGCAGCAGCAGGAGCCCAAGCATAGCTTGAAAGAGACGTTAAAGTTGGCTGCAGGAACCCAATAATTGGATCAATCACACCCTGGAGTTGCAAGCAGCAGCAGCAGGAGCCCAGACATAGCTTGAAAGAGACACTGGAGTTGGCTGCAGGAGCCCAAAAATTGGATGAATCACACCCTGGAGTTGCAAGCAGCAGCAGCAGGAGCCCAGACATAGCTTGAAAGAGACACTGGAGTTGGCTGCAGGAGCCCAACAATTGGCTGAATCCCACCCTGGAGTTGCAAGTAGCAGCAGCAGGAGCCCAAACATAGCTTGAAAGAGACACTGGAGTTGGCTGCAGGAGCCCAAAAATTGGATGAATCACACCCTGGAGTTGCAAGCAGCTGCAGCAAGAGCCCAAACATAGCTTAAAAGAGACACTGGAGTTGGCTGCAGGAGCCCGAAAATTGGACGAATCACACCCTGGAGTAGCAAGCAGCAGCAGGAGCCCAAACATTGCTTTAAAGAGACACTGGAATTGGCTTCAGGAGCCCAAAAATTGAATAAATCACACCCTGGAGTTGCAAGCAGCAGCAGTAGCAGGAGCCCAAACATAGCTTGAAAGAGACACTGGAGTTGGCTGCAGGAGCCCAAAAATTGGATGAATCACACCCTGGAGTTGCAAGCAGCAGCAGCAGGAGCCCAAACATAGCTTGAAAGAGACATTAAAGTTGGCTGCAGGAACCCAATAATTGGATCAATCACACCCTGGAGTTGCAAGCAGTAGCAGCAGCAGGAGCCCAAACATAGCTTGAAAGAGACTCTGGAGTTGGCTGCAGGAGCCCAAAAATTGGATGAATCACACCCTGGAGTTGCAAGCAGCAGCAGCAGGAGCCCAGACATAGCTTGAAAGAGACACTGGAGTTGGCTGCAGGAGCCCAAAAATTGGATGAATCACACCCTGGAGTTGCAAGCAGCAGCAGGAGCCCAAACATTGCTTTAAAGAGACACTGTAGTTGGCAGTAGGAGGCCAAAAATTGGATGAATCACTCCCTGGAGTTGCAAGCAGCAGCAGGAGCCCAAACATTGCTTTAAAGAGACACTGGAGTTGGCAGCAGGAGGCCAAAAAGTAGATGAATCACACCCTGGAGTTGCAAGCAGCAGCAACATGAGCCCAAACATAGCTTGAAGGACACACTGCAGCTGGCAGCAGCAGCAGCAGGAGGCCCAAAATTGGCTGAAAGGCACACCCTGAAGTTGGCATCAGCAGGAGCCCAAAAATTGGCCTAAGACATAAGTATGTTTTGCACCATTTGGAAAGTGTAAATCGTGGCACCATGCTGAATCTAGTCGCATGCATCAGCCATTGGTGGGTGGAAATCCTTGCTGATCCATCCCTGATTAATTTTCACAAAGGTGAGTCACTCCACATTTTTAGTTGACAGACGAGTTCTCCTCTCTGTAACTATGGCCCCCGCCGCACTAAACACCCGCTCAGATGGCACGCTACTTGCCGGGCAGGACAGCTTTTCCAGGGCAAACTCTGCTAGTTGCGGCCACAAGCCAAGTTTGGCTGCCCAGAAGTCCAGCGGATCCTCAAGGTGTGTTGGCATGGTCATGTCAAGGTATGACATGACCTGCTGGTTCAGATCCTGCTCCAGGTCTTCCTGCTGCTCATGAGTAGACTCACTATGCGGGTGTAGAAAGCTACTCATTAGCGACTGAAGACTGATGCTACTGCTGATGGAGCTGCTGCTGCTGCTCCTGCCAACCCCCCCAGCAGTCATGGCAGTGGAAGGTGAGCGCAGAGGTCCCCCCGAGTCAGACCTGTGAGAGTATGGACCATGGCGCAGATAGGCATCGGCCAACTGACTGCGTAGAATGTCTTTGTAGTAGTTCAGTTTGTCCTCCCTCTCGGCGGGTTTAAAAAATGCCGCCATTTTGTGCCGTAAGCGAGGGTCCAATAAGATGGAGAGCCAGAAGTCATCCCGCAGACAAATGGAAACAATTCTGGGCTCAATACGCAAGCACGTGAGCATGCTTCCTGCCATTTGCGCAAGTGACTCGGAGGGACTACCTGTCTCCATCTCCACTGCATACTGCCACAGTGTGTCTGGGTCCTCTGTCTCGCCTTCCTCACAACCCTCTAGCTCCTCTGGCTGCTCCTGCCCCTCCTCTCCTGTTCGCTGACTAGATAAACCAGCCATTTCGCCAAGCCTAAACTGTGCTTCACTGGGCCATTCCTCCTCCTCTTCCTCCTCCTCCTCCTCTTCCTCCTCCTCCTCCTCCAGTTCAGCTCCAACGGGGTTCATGTGGCCGTAAGATGTAGACGCCATGTCTCCAGTGCCCTGACCAGCCATGGTTTCCAACATGTGCTGTAGTACATGAAGCAGTGGAATCACGTTGTTCATCCCGTAATCCTGCCGACTGACAAATAAAGTGGCTTCCTCAAAGGGCCTGAGCAAACGTCAGGTGTCACGTATGAGCTGCCACTGGTTGACATTGAAGTTACACAGGGGAGTCCCCCTATCCGCTTGGATCATCAGGAAATCCGTGATGGTTTTTCTCTGTTCATATAATCGGTCCAACATGTGAAGGGTGGAATTCCAACGGGTGGAAACATCGCAAATCAGACTATGTTGGGGGCTACCGTTCTGATGCTGTAGCTCAAGAACAGTGTGTTTGGCGGTGTATGAGTGGCTGAAATGCATGCAAAGTTTCCTTGAAGTTGTTAGGATGTCTTGCAGATGGGGCGAACACTTCAGAAACTGCTTGACAACCAGATTGAAGACGTGAGCCATGCAGGGCGCATGGGTCAGGCTTCCTTGTCGCAGCGCAGACAAAATGTTCTTCCCATTGTCGGTAACCATGATTCCCATTTTAAGTTTTCTTGGAGTAAGCCATGTTTGGATTTTGTGATGAATAAATTTAAGCAGTTCCTCCCCTGTGTGACTCCATTCGCCAAGACAAACCATGTGAAGCACAGCGTGACACCTCCGTGCCCTGCACACATGGTAGACTGGAGGGGCACTGAGACTTGAGCCTGCAGTAGAGGGTGAGGAGATAGTGGAGGATGAGGAGGCCGAGTCGCACGGTGTCACAGGCACAACAGCCAGCGGCGTGACCTGTCCAAGTTGCTGCTGCTGCTGCAAAGGGACCACATTCACCCAGTGGGCCGTAAATGACATGTACTGTCCCTGACCGTAGTTACAGCTCCAGACGTCGGCGCTGCCATGCACTTTGGTACACACCGACAGGCTCAAGGACTGGCCCACCTTCTGTTCAACAAAAGTGTGCAGTGCTGGTACTGCCTTCTTGGCAAAGAAATGACGGCTTGGGACTCTCCACCTTGGCTCGGCACAAGCCATCAGTTCTCTGAAAGGTGCAGAGTCTACCACCTGAAAAGGGAACGACTGCAGCACCAGCAACTTCGACAGGAGCACATTCAGCTTCTGCGCCGTAGGATGAGTGGGTGCATACTGCTGTCTCTTGGACATGGCTTAGCTGATGGATTGCTGGCGGGATGCATGACTTGGAGGAGGAGGAGCAGGAGCATCAGGAGCGACAGAGGATGGGTATGACACACAGCTGCCTTTGGCTGAGGTGCTGGAGCCTTGGCTGGCAGAAATTGGGAGCGGCGTGCCACTTGGTGAGGAAGCAGGCTGGACCACCTCTTCGGAGCCTCGGTTCTCCCAGGCCGCTTTATGGTGACGCATCATATGTTGACGCAGGGCAGTGGTGCCAACATTTGGGCCCTGGCCATGCTTCACCTTCTGCCTACATATCTTGCATGTGGCCATGTTACCCTCCTGCGGATGCTTCAGGAAAAACTGTCACACTGCTGAGTAGCTACTTTTCCCGCCAACAGGCCTCACTGATTCACTGCTACTGTCGCCAATTCCAGGAACCCATGCCCCACTACCTCCCGATAAGGTAGCCTGCCGTGCAGCAGGGGCTCTACCCCAGCCCCGTTTGGCTCCAGGCTTTACAATTGTGCCCCCATACTGACTGCCAACGATGCTGCTAACACCTTGCTGCCTCAGCTGCTGACTCCGGGGCAACCTGCGCCCTCTTCTCCTGATGATGACGATGAAGCCCCTTCTGCACCCAGCTCCCAAGTGCGATCGGCTTCTTCATCATCATCATCACCGAGTTGTGGCTGCACGTCACTGATGTTCTCGGTTTCCTCAGTGTCTGGCACAGGAGCTGGAAAGCTCGCAACACCCACGACACTGTCCACATCACTATTTGTCTGCCTAGCTAAAGAAGCCACCTCCATTTCTTGGCTGGGCAGTAGCTGCTGACTGTCCTCTATCTGATCGTCCTCCTCACTAAAGAGTGGAGCTGAACCCAAAGCATAGGATACGTCGCTGGGGGAGGGAACGGCGTAGGACAGAGGCAATGGGAGGACAGGGACTGCTCTCGGGGCATGCCAACTCAGGGTTGTGTCAGAGAAACCTACCAAACCTAGACTGGGGGTCTCAGATGTAACTTGTGATGATGTTGATGAGCGCGTTAACCAATCTACCACGGCAGATGCGTTACTGGTGGAGACACGACCGCTAGCAGATACTGGCAGATCAGGTCTCTTACCGTGACTCCTGCTGCCACTCGCCCCTAGTCTGCTGCGACCTCGGCCTGCTGAATCTTGGCCTCTGCCACTCCTCTTTGAACATCCTAGCACATGTCTGCCTGACATTTTTATGGATTTGAAATGCGCAATAGGTACGATAAAAAATGTGTTTACTTTAAAAAGCAGAAGCTAAATAAAGTGAGGAACTGCTTCTCTGCACCAGATACTATGAAAATTGGCAATATGGGATACCCTGCGGCCTGGTGTTTTGACAGCAGGACAAAAACCAATTCAAAATGCAATAGCTTAATAAAGCTTAGGCTGAACAAGCTTACTTAGTATAACAGATAGGGTGCAACGTGCAGGTTTGGGATACCCTGCGGCCTGGTGTTTTGACAGCAGGACAAAAACCAATTCAAAATGCAATAGCTTAATAAAGCTGAGGCTGAACAAGCTTATTTAGTATAACAGATAGGGTGCAACGTGGTGGTTTGGGATACCCTGCGGCCTGGTGTTTTGACAACAGGACAAAAACCAATTCAAAATGCAATAGCTTAATAAAGCTGAGGCTGAACAAGCTTATTTAGTATAACAGATAGGGTGCAACGTGGTGGTTTGGGATACCCTGCGGCCTGGTGTTTTGACAACAGGACAAAAACCAATTCAAAATGCAATAGCTTAATAAAGCTGAGGCTTAACAAGCTTATTTAGTATAACAGATAGGGTGCAACGTGGTGGTTTGGGATACCCTGCGGCCTGGTGTTTTGACAGCAGGACAAAAAACAATTCAAAATGCAATAGCTTGATTTAGCTGAGGATGAACAAGCTGATTTAGTATAAAAGATAGGGTGCAACGTGGTGGTTTGGGATACCCTGCCGCCTGGTGTTTTGACAGCAGGACAAAAACCAATTCAAAATGCAATAGCTTAATAAAGCTGAGGCTGAACAAGCTTACTTAATATAACAGATAGGGTGGCATGTGCTGGTTTGGGATGCCCATGTGGGCTGGTGATTTTAAAGCAGACAAAAAACAATTCAAAATGCAATAGCTTAATAAAGCTGAGGATGAACAAGCTGATTTAGTATAAAAGATAGGGTCACATGTGCTGGTTTGGGATGCCCATGTGGGCTGGTGTTTTGACAGCAGGACAAAAACCAATTCAAAATGCAATAGCTTAATAAAGCTGAGGATGAACAAGCTGATTTAGTATAAAAGATAGGGTCACATGTGCTGGTTTGGGATGCCCATGTGGGCTGGTGTTTTTAAAGCAGACAAAAACCAAATCAATATGCAATAGCTTAATAAAGCTGAGGCTGAACAAGCTGATTTAGTACAAAAGATAGGGTCACATGTGCTAGTTTGGGATGCCCATGTGGGCTTGGGTTTTTACAGCAGATGAAAACAAGCTTACTTAATATAACAGATAGGGTGGCATGTGCTGGTTTGGGATGCCCATGTGGGCTGGTGTTTTTAAAGCAGACAAAAAACAATTCAAAATGCAATAGCTTAATAAAGCTGAGGATGAACAAGCTGATTTAGTATAAAAGATAGGGTCACATGTGCTAGTTTGGGATGCCCATGTGGGCTTGGGTTTTTACAGCAGATGAAAAAAAATTAAAACTTATCCAGTTATGAGAAATGCTTGTGTATAACAGATAGGGTTAAATATGCCACTGCCAAGATGGAATGCACAGTGGCAAGGAATATTTACAGCACAAAGAACGCCGAAAATAAAGAAAAAGGTTTCCCTCTCACTGTCCCTGCCTGGATCGTTCCCGATATTTCCCTATCTTTCCCTGGTTCTGTCTGCCTCTCTGTGGGTCTCAACAACTGTCCCTGCCTATCTCTAAGTCTCTCCCTGTCTGCAGCAACCACCGCTGTTTCTGGAATGCAAGGCTGAAATGCGCAAAAGGAAAATGGCCGCCGTTTATATAGCACGGTGACGTCACCGGGCTTCCTGGCTGCTGATAGGCTGCATGTGACCTTCCCATGATAACTTGCCCCAGGGGATATGTCTGGACATGTTCATCCACCATTTTAGAATGCCTGTAATTTAAATAAATGGAGTTTAAAGGAAAACCGATCGATCGAATCGCAGGGAGATTCGGATTCGTTCAGAATCGAATTTTTCATGAGATTCGGAACGAATCCGGGTTCGTCCGAATCGATTCGCTCATCCCTATTTAGCACCTTGTGAATGCAGTCCACCAGCTCAGGCGTAACCCAGTTAGGACTGAGATTTAGGCTTACTGTGATTGGTGGCTGAATTGAAAAACCGTTGTTCCTGTCTCCGATGTTAGACATGATTTTGGCTGAAGATAAGCTAGGTTTACTTGCAGCGTAGCATTGAACAGAGCATCTGCTCATAGCTGTCTTATTAATAAAATAGTTGAGTTGACAACGCGACACATTTGGGACACACATCACACATTCAAAAGATGCTCATCAGGAAGGTTGTGTGAGGTTTTTACCTGCCTCATGAGTCCCATTGGAAACATAAAACCTGTGCTGCTGCCATATTAACCAGCAGTTAAAATGTTTTTTATTTATATTTTATTTTAGTTATATTAGGATATATTTCATTGTGTTTATGTAATATTGTAATGTATCTATATTAGTGAGTTGGGTAATGTGGATAAGTTAATGCTAGGTTGCAGTAGCATCAGGATGTGCTGTGCTGGCTTAGTGACGGTTGAAGTAGTTGCTAGACTCAAAATGGTGGTCATTACTTATTAGCCAGCCCGATAGCTTAGATTATGTTGTGTTCATGGAGGAGAAATAAATCTCACTTTTGGCTGTGTCTCATGACCTCAGTCTGAGTACCTGTAAGACTATGCCTAACCCTCCTTACAAGCTGTTCAACTATTCCTATTAGTATCTTTTGGATTTGAGGAACACAAGGGGTCAGGGGCTTTGAGAAAATAGAGTGATTTTGACCCCTCCACTCATTTGCAGTGCAGGCAGCATCACTGAGAGTCATGAAACTTGTGATTCTACTGCATTATACATTGTGTTGCACTGTAGAGCAGCCAGGCGCCCTGCAGTTACACTGTAAAGAGCTTCACAGCTGTGATGTGTGAGTGACCTACCAACCACAGGTGACAAATAATACAGTGCTCTGTTTTAAAATGGAGCTGGGATTGTCTTGCCTTTGGGGCAACTTGATTTGGGATGGCATATGCAGATCTCCTCCAATCAGCGATCTATGCCATGCATATTAATGAGTGTAACAGAACTTTGAACGGAAAGGCGAGCAGCAGCTCTCCACACAGATGCTTTCCTCTAGCTGAGCATACCAGCATACAGTAGGAGGGTGGAGGTCAGGGATGCCATAGTGAACCACACATGTGGCCTGGGATTGCCGGAAAGGTGGGTTTTACAGCAATCCTGGGTGTTTCACACACTGGGTTGCCCCTCAAAAAGGAAGATGGCTAGCTCTCATAGACTCTAGGCCGGATGCTCCTCTTTAAGCGGTTAAGGCAGCTAATGCACACTGAAACTTAACTCAAAGTTTGTATTTTAGCTTAGAGCTATTTAAAAGTACTTTCCCCATCCTCCAGATAGTTCTATAATTGAAACGGTTCTAGTTCATCATGCTTCCCTTTGTGATGAATGTATTTCAGCTTAATTCTGGCATCCTCTATTGCCAAGTGCCTTTATAACTGTTACTTTATGAACAACTTTTGTTTGTGCCTGCCTAATATATGTATAATGCTCATCGCTCTCATGCTTGGCACTCACAAGCATTCATATTTTCCTCTCTGTTGCCAGCAAGTTTGCTTTTATTTGTTATATGAGATGTGCGCAAAACTTTTCATAAATCCAAAAGAATTTTAATATCCTTTTTCCCCTCTCTCTCTCTCCAACACAACCTTTTTGCACTTGCAAGGTATGACGAGTCCCGAATAATAGCTTGAATTAAAAATGCATTATCTGTACTTTTCGCACTCTCTATTGTCCATGACAGAAGTTGAGCCAGTGAAAGCTTTCAATGCCGCCTCTTCTGGAACAGAAAAAAAGTGTGAATGTTCCACGCAGACGGGAAATCGCCTTGCAGGTAAATGCAATAGGGCTTAGCATTTAACATTTGCATGGAAGACAAGGACTAGCTCTGTCCTTTGACCATTTTCAAGCATATTTAAAACTTTAAAGGCAACAATCTTTAAAATCTTTAAACATCGGTGAGAATTAAATGCTATTATATGATAGGCTGCTAAAAAATGTTAGACTGATATACTTTATTTAAAAAACGCTTTCCCTTTGAACTTTTTTCCTAATTGAAAGTCATCAGAAAGTGATAGATGTCAGTAGAAAGTTACAGGGCTGGCAAGGGGAGGGAGGCAGCATGTCTGCTCACAGAGCTTCCAAGTATAAACAAAAGGCCCTGACCCATCAGTGTTGAGACGAACACAGCACTATGCAGTTTTGATGCCCCCCATCTGGATAGTCCCCAGTATCCAGCATTCCGTATCCAAATGCAAATACTGTTAAAGTCTAGGGAAGGAAAAGTTTGTAAAATATAAAAATGCCTCCCCTCATGGGCTACTTGCCTGGCACACCAAGCCTGGGGGCTGGCAACCCAGGGCACACCAACCTCTGTCTCTGCCAGCCTCAATGCCCCTCGGTACAGGTCCAGGGCTCTTCCAGAGGTGCCTGGAACCAGGGCCGTGGAATCAGTAAGCTAAAGCCAAAGCCCAACTCCGACTCTTCAATTTGCTAAAATTCATGCCGTCTGTGGTGGCAGGATTTTCAACTATTTGAATTTAGTTTTTCACTTATAATGTACTCAGAATCAGCTGTGCTTATGCCCTTACTGGTGAGGGGACTCGTTAGCCACACAGTGTAGAACAATATATGCATTGGGATGGTGCACATGGCTGAGATGTGGGGCATATATGTTTATAGGTGAACCCTTGACATGTGATTTACCTAAAAACATTAATTCAATGTGAGTGGGCATATGTAGGCAAAGATGGCCCAAAGACAATTGTTGGACAACCCACAGTTAGATTGTGGGGGGAGCAGTTGCACCTTCATTCTATGAACCTTTTATTTGTTTAGAATCGCCACAGATGGCGATGACTTTGGCGATTGTGGCACATCTGAACGAGACCAATACCACCAGCTACACACACACCCGGGTCCTCCCGCTGTGGTCAGACCTGAAGAGAAGGCAGAGGCTCGGGCTGAGGGAGTTTTTCTTACCAGTTAAGTGGCTGGTACATAGAACTCTTGCTCCCTAATGCAGAGCTGGATGTACAAATTTTAATTTCTTGTGTAGAAGCGGAGTTATGGCAGAGAATCAAACCCACCCGGAGGCAAAGTGACCGACCACAGTGAAGAACAACCCAGGGCCTGCATGGAAGGTGGCACCTCATCCCACTGCCACTGTCCCATGCCACCCATCAACCTGCAGCCCTGGAGGCAGCCCACGTACAGGAGGCAGGTGTGTTGGGCTTAGAGTCCCCGCCTTTTGCCGAGAACTCAGGTAAGACAGAAGACAAAAACACCAGAATATACACATATTAAGAAAGACAGCTGTGCTAAGTGCTGTTTTTCTGGTGCTTCTTTGTCCCTGAAGACTCCTCAGAACAAGCCCAGATGACACACAATTCAGGTGGGTCAACTGAAAAAGTAGACGGATGTGCTGCATTATGTCAAATGTTTACTTTATCACACACAAACGCGCAGGCCATATAAGCGATATGTAAACTGGTTGCAGGCCACAATAATCAGGTTCAGTATTAAAATTTTTCATTGCAAATAGCATAAAAAAGATTTTCTACACAAATCAGGATACCCACTGTCTCCACAATCTCCAGAGATTTATTTTACTAGTATGTCTTTCCGTCACATCACTCCAATACCACATTTACAACTAACAATCCCCACATGCTGCCTCACCTCTCCATACACATAAGTCCCCCCCACTTACTGCTCATCATCCCAACAATGCCAAATTGTAACTGTACTCAACCCATCTAAAAGCCTACCAATGCTAAACATGCAATTAACATACAAATAAACTCTTATTTTGTTCTGTTGCCAGAGATTTTATTCAGGGCTGGTGTTGCACTTTCAATGTCACAATGTTCCTCCAAGCCACTGCTGCCACCTCTATTTGCCAAAGGGCCCCCTCCTATTTCATTCTCCTTGCAACCTCTCATCCTTACTCAGCCGTATTTTCCTTTACAAACCAGTTCTATTTACCCATTCCCCCACAGGAGACCAGGGGCCACATGAGATGGCTTGAGCATATGTGACTTAAAGGGACATTCCAAGCAAAGGGTTAAATTAGCTGCTCTCTGTGTGTTGCTATGTGCTTGCTGTCAGGAGTGGCATCTTTAATTCAACAGAACATTATACCCAAACTAACCCAGGCATAGATAAGGCATTCTCTGCTGATGAGGAGGCCCAGCAGAATGTAGGGAGTTCACTAGGTCTTATAAAGTAACATAAATCAGACTTAATAAAAAATGCAGCCCCTCACATTGTAAATGGAGAGATCATTCCTGGCATGTCCCTTTACATTTCCTGCCCAGGAAATAACATAAAAAGTCTATACTCGCCTTTTCCCCCCACAGCTCCTCTGTGCAGCACCGGTATCTTCATACTTACCAATGAGGGAGCAATTCCACCATCCATTGCTGGGTAGACATGGTGTCATCCATAACATCCATTTACATCCCCTAACACTCCTACTACATTTATTGCAATGGAAAGGGTGTGCCTGAGGCCACATGTGTGGAATACGCTTTGGGATGACCCCCTTTGTTGTGGGGTCGTAAACAAGTCTCCATGAGAGACAAGTCTCCAGTGCTGGAAGAAGGAATCACTGGCTCCCCGCCATTGGTAAGTATGATGATGTCGGCACTGCATGGAGGAGCTGCGGGGTAATACCGGACCTGCACAGAAGAGATGCAGGTGAGTATAGACTTTTTTCTGCTTGAGCAATAATTGCCTGAGGCAAACTATAGAAGGGCGCCCCAAGACGTTTAGCTCCACTCTTTAATAGAGAAATCCGTGGGGGCGGCCGAGGCTGCTGAGCCACCAATGATTGACTTGCGTACAGTGTGCTCCTGATTTCCACTGAACCACTTATGAGAAAGTAAAAATAATAAAACAGATCTAGTGATTGCCACCCAAGTCTGCAGTGCCACCTATTGCGGCTGCCTCACATGACATCATTAAAGATGAGCCCCTCCTTGGGGCAGCATGAAGACACCGAGTATAAGGGACAGGGGAGATTGGAGAATTCATTATCTATCACCACTAGAACACCCACCTGCTGCTGCTTATCACTGATTGTCATAAACAAGGACCGCAGGTTGAAATACTATAAAAATTTAATTACGGTTAATGTTTCTAAACCTCGTATGAAAGTTACATTCATTATACAATATAAATAAGAGATTTTATTTCTATGCTGGAATATTCATGTCAAATGGCTCTGATTGGAAGAGAGCTCATGCATGCACTGTAGGATAGTATAGGTAGTATAGTTTCAGCCAATGACATTCTCTTTTTTTATCCTGTCCCCCAATCAGCTCAGCAGAGGAGGACAGGATTTCTCCTCCCTCCGCCTCCTCCACCAGATTCACATTGCACATCCAGGGTGTCTTATGCAAGTTCTGTGAATCTTACAGACCCTGCCCATTATGCTGATTATTATGCAGCATCACAGATCCAAGAGCCATGCCCACTTTTTTCAGAAGAAAAACCATGAGGTGAACTGTAAACCCTGATATCTCAGCCATTTCTTCTTCAATTAAAAAATGGAATACTGTTTAGGGCAGTACCAAATGTAGCCTGACACAATGGTGTAAGAATTACCTTTGCCTGCAGTATCCCTTTAAACCAGACCAACACAACAAACTGTGCTCATATGCATCCCTCCCTAGGATAATTTAGATTCCTGCAGATAGAAATTCATTTACACTTTTCTAACTCCTGCTGTGGTCATTTTTAAAGTGGACCAACACCCAGGATTTTGACTATCCTGGGTTTTGGTCCACTTCAGGGGGGCACCCCGATTAAAGTATAAAAATAAAACTAATAATAATAATAACAATAATAATAAGAAATAAAATAGAATAAATAAGTAATATCCAATAAAGTAATCAATCATTAATAACTTAATCCAATTTCCCTTTGTTGCATATATATATAAATACATATAGGTATATACATATATATCGATCCGTTCCTCTATTCAATTTCCCAAGGTGTCATTCCATAAGGAGTAATTCAATAATCCAAGTAGGGAAAGGGGTAGTAATTAGAATAAGGTTCCAAGAATTCCCGCTTAAAGAAAGGAGAAGAAGAAAAAGATCAATAAACATAAATATAAATAAATAAACAATACTTAAATAAGTAAATAAATTATTATAATCAATTAAAATAATACATTAAACGAAGAACTATGTGCTCTAATCAATTCAATTAATTATTAGAATATGTGGTTACCTAAATATCCAATTATTATTATTATTGTTATTTACCCCGCTAATCCTCCCATCATTAATTTTTGTATATATATAAATCCAATAGATGTGAGCCAACCGTATATTATATACATAATTAACATTATTATCTCCCCAAAAATGGTCCAAAAGCAATGTCCTCATTAAGGCCCAAAGGGGCCGCTGTATCTAATTTGTAAATCCATCTGAGTTCCTTTTGGAGTAAAATCTTTTTTAGATTTCCCCCCCCTAATTCCAAGATCAACTCTCTCCAGTGCGGTTACTCTCAGGGAATCCATTTTTCCCCCATGGGTTTTTAAGAAATGGTCCGCCACCGGTGATATTATTTTACCAGATCCTATATCCCTTAATGCTAGTCTGATATTTGATATGTGGGCTTGTATACGTGTTCTCAATTCATTTTTTGTTTCCCCCACATATCCTAGCCCACATCCACATTCCACACTTTAAAAACAAAATGGCATTGTCTGGAGCTGCAGACCACCTACAAACAGGCTGATGGGTGCTACTGGGCTTCCTGTTACTGTGCATTGTCAGTTATGTTGGTTAAAGCCAGGCAGCAGAGTGGCTGAGATAGTGGGAGAGGAAGCTCCAAAATGGCCACTACCAAGAGAAAATCGGTGAGGCAGTGTTTCAGCTTTGAGTGGATGCAGGAACAAATGTAAGTGCTGCCAATAATTCAGTATCATGCATGCAGATGGGGCAAGTGAGTTTTGGGGAATTTTCTTTTCTAACTGTGCCAGGCTGTTGGTCTGGTTTAACCTGGAACAACACTATTTATTTGCACAGGAGGTCATCCTTGCTGCCCCCCCCCTCACTTTCTGCTTTTCTGCATGGGGGAAAGGCACAGGGGATTTTTTTTAGATAAGGTATATGAGTCTAATATTTCTTTTTCTATGTCCTATCATTTAATTTTTAGGTTTTCAATCATGGCTGTCCTTTAAGACTACTCATGTCATTAGATACAGTCTATATTTGTATTCTTAATCTTAGATTTATATAAATTTTAATTACACAGGAGGCCCACATGAATATTATTAATAGGAAATGGCTAACAACTCCCTCACAATGACAACTGGCAATTAGAACATTGCAACTATCATCATTTGGCATATGAGACTGGATAATGACAAACGTCACCGGGCTAATGATTGTTCCATATTAAACTCTCAGAGCCAAATTAAAGGCCAATTGCAATTCAATAAGATAAAAAAAAACATTTATTCTTATTCCAAAGAAACAGAAATGTCCTATCATGGCAAGTTGTTGTGTGAGGAGTAGGGTGGCTTAAATAGTGCTCTCCCCAAAATTCTGAATTTGGGTACACCTGAATCCAAATCCCATTAATATATATGGGGGATTAATGGGTATACTTTGTCTGGTTTACCCTGTTTAAGGAAAAAAGGTACCAGGCATATGGGTTGGCATTTCCAGGCTGGGCCATTTCTGGAGTCTGGAGGTGAGCAGTGCAGTCGCCCTGAGCACCAAAAAGGCACGGGGTGCTGAACAGACTGCCTTCTGGCTCTAAGCTGGGTACCACCTGTATTATACTGAAGTGCCCCCTGGGTACTGAGATGTGAATGATTGGGAGATGAATGCAGAAACCGAGGTGAGTGTCATAGTACACTTTCCAGCCTGCACTGTGCAGGTCAGTGCCTCTCCTCCCCCAAAATTTGATATGATTTTTGCTTTAGAGGGATCCAATTGTACTCTGCTTTAAACTTATTGGTCTGGAGGGTCCTCTGGCACTCTAACTAATAATTATTGGGTTTGTGGTGTTGCACTGGCTACTATTGTGGGTAAGCATGTTGTCATACTACTCTAACTTTTATTCTGCCTCCCATCCTACATGGTCCAGATTAGTGACATATGGGATGCCTATGTCGAATATAGAAGTCAGGGTGAGTATCAGAGCACGCTTCCCAGCAGGTAGTCCCCCAATGAATTATTTCAATATTCTTATTTAGATCTTGTCTTCAGGGCTGTATTGGGTTCTTGACCTGGCCCCCTAAACTCAGAATGGTTGTGCAGACTTTTTGAAACTCTATTGTTCAATTTTTTTCGCTCCTATTTTATATGATGTTCACAAATTTGTCTAAATTGGTGACAGTGAGCACTTTTCCGAGTTAATCTTCACAGGTTTGGCCTATAAAGATGCTGATTAACCAGCATGGATGTTGCACAGGTGTGCCTTAGGCTGGCACAATAAAATGCCACTCTAATATGTGCATTTTTATCACAGCACAATGCCACAGGTATCGCAGGTTTTAAGGGACCGTGCAACAGGCATGCTGACTGCAGGAACAAACCAGAGCCCAAGAATTGAATGTTTATTTCTCTACCATAATCCGTCTATAAAGATGTAGAGGCTTCCCAAATCAGTATTTCCTAGGGTGGGGGGCGACTGTTAAAAGGGACTTGGGGAGGCCGATTCATTAATAGCGCCAGGTAGCGACAGATGAGCGCCAGTAGCGTGATTTTCACAGCGCCAGCTAGTATTCGCTGTGCTTGGCAGGGGTTTGCTTGTTGACAGCGACTCAGTCGGTGTGCGGTAATGTTGAATACGGGGTTAGGGGTCGATGTTTCACAGGTTCCGCGTTGTATGGGTGCGCCTGACAGCGAATGGCCAGAGCGAACGGCTTGCTGCAGATTCATTAAAAAAATCACGCTCAAAAATTTCTCACGCTGTGAATTCCTTGTTTAAACCCCAGAGCGCTGGCGGCGATGTGTGTAAAGTAGTTTTTAACCCCCAAACAACCTTTTTTTTTATATGTAAAAATTATACAAGTTTTTCTAAACATTTTGTAATATGAATACATGAATATCAGACCTGTAATATCAATTCTGCACATTTTTTTTTTTGTTTTGTTTTTACTTTAAAAAAAAAACCTAACATTGCAGAAGTGGTCACAGAATTTTTGACATTAAAAAAAAAAAAAAAAACAGTAATAGCAATTAATTATGATTATTTAAAGATTGCTCCATTGAAATGCATTGGACCACGCCAGGGAGCGACAGGTCATACCTGGCGCTGTGATGGGATTAGCAGCAGCGCTGTTCGTTGCAGTCGGCTACATGATGAATCCCGCGCTAGCTGACGCTCTAGCCTCATTAAATGCGTCATTGTGACCGCCGCCGGGCGTACTTGATTCGGTAGCCGCCGATAGCTGGCGGTACCTGGCGCTCGTCAGACACTACCTGGCGCTAGCCCTTGATAAATAAGGGCCTAAGTCATTTATGACTGAAGGTCATATTTTTGTATAGTAAATGTATGTCTAATATAATAGTTTTTTTTTTATATTTTGTTTAAATTTGTGTGTTTAGTTGGCTGTCATGCAGACTTCAGAAACAGATCCAAGAACATTTTTTTATAAGAATAATTTGTTACAAAAACTGAATTTCTAGTTATCTGGTTGTGCATTGTTCTGAAAATGGAAGGACTTGCTTCAATGCTTCTGGAAGAAGAACTTGGCTAAGATTAGGAGGATTTCTTCTATTCTTCTCCATTCAATTATTTTACTGAAGATTTACAAGTGAAGATAACACATTACCGCCTGTTGCAAAAGAGTGCAGCCATAGCGTGGGCTTAAATGAGCTCAGTGGTGTTATTGTATCTGCAGAAGTACTTCCTGTACTGAAATGCAAATGAGTATAGGTGGAGATTCATATGAAGAATAAAAGAAAAATCTATGTAATGTAAATAAAGACATAATAGACAGTTAAGGTATGTTAGGTACTTATAAGTGTTGTTCTATATTCTATAGAACATGATGGTTCAGCACCTGAATATCAATCCTGTTCAAGTTTAATAGTATTGTTGAGATTTAGTTTTGGTTCAAAGGTAAGTTCAGCCTGAATGTTGCCAATTCGATTTGGTGTAACAGTGACCTTTTTTTTTGCAATAAAGAAAAAAAACTCTTTAAAATGGACCAAAAGCCAGGATTTTCACTATCCCAGATTTTGAACGACCCCTGCGTGAAACCCCCAAAATCGCCCGCTATAAATATCTAACTGGCATTCCCACAGAATGTGGCTCTCCTCCAATCAGTTACTTTGGCCGGGCATATCACGATCAGCGTACTGCACCCCCTGCATCCATGGGATGCACATGGCCATGCGCCGGAGCCCGAGAAAGATGCGAAAAATGGCCACACCAGCGCTGTGGGCTCCTTGGCCACATAAGAAAGACAGGCAACTGGAAGGGTTTCACATAGCGGTTTCACAAATTGGGATGCCCCCAGGGGTGGTAGTCTATAAGTTCGGTTTTAGTTTTGGTCCACTTAAAAGAACAACTACAGATGCAGCAATCGTTAACTAAAAAAATCAACTATTATATACTATATATACTAATATAGGATTATGTCAGGATAGGAGCCAGTGAAAAGCATTGGAGATTTCAAGAGAGCACAATGCACCCGTGCAATAAGTTAAAGAAAGCTGCATCTGTATCATTAAATACCCATGAGAATGAAACGCTATTATATAATAGACTACACTTGAGTGACAGTTCTGTCACCCAGTCCGCTGGGCACACTGCTCCAAGGATTGGCTGGTTGACTTGTCAGTCAAGTTCCCAGCTCCCAGCCCTCTAGAGAGTGAGTGTATATTTTATTTTTGTGCCCTAATAGGGCGTAGCACAGGGGGGAGGGACAGCTGGGAGGGGTACATGTACATTTTTAAATTTGGTCATTAAGAAAAGACTCTGTGCCTAAAGGCTTTGCAAGCAGACGCATGCTACCCCCTGCTCCCTGACTGGATACTCAAACATATCACTTTCCTATTTTTTCCAAGCTTCAAATGAAGGGGATGATTTATTTTAAATAAAGTCAATGAGTCATATATTTTTCCTATATCCTACCATATAATTGCATTTTATTTTAATGATAGTTTTCCTTTAGCGTTAATAATGTGGCTGTAGATAATGGATTAGGTCACCTTTAGCCAACTAATATAGTTGAAAGAAGAAGAAAATAGAATAAACTTTTCTATAAATAAACTTCTGAATTTAATTAATTTTCTTTTAACAGAATTATGTAATTTTAGAATGGGAGAATTTCCCGTTTTATTATAGTATAACATCTTTAAATAAAACATAAGCTTCTGCTAACAAAAACCTTTACCTCGCTTAGCCATGAAAGGTTTCTTCTTGACATCGACACATGTCTAACACCTAAGAATACAAATGTATTAGTAATTGTTCAATCATTAAGTATTATAATTTTATCAATGAAGAGAAGAGCCTTTACATAAAGATGTTATATCTTCTGGGGACAATGTATGAGACTAGGCATCTGTAGGGGATAATATAAATAATGAGTGCCACAATCTTTTATTTTTCACCATACACATCCTCCTAGGGCCAGAAGCAGGTGAAATTAAGCGGTGCCCCTCCCCGAAACAGGTCACATTGTTTGTTTAAAGTGGACCAAAATGCCGGATTTGGTCTGTCCCCTTGGCCCTTTGGCGTGCCCCGCTGTGTGAAACCCTCCAGGTCAGCGAGTCCACTTACCTCTCCTCACGCCTATGCTGCGGCTAGAGCAGTCAGCTGGAATCCTAGCCGCACTTGCGAGCGGCGCTGGCATCACTAAGCTCCCTTCAGCTGTGCGCTGCCCCACACAGCCATTCAGTTTTGGGGGACGGGGACGCGCACAGCCAAGGAGGGAAGTGAGTGCTGTCAATGCCGTGGGCTCGGAGCAAAGATGAGTTTACTGCATGCCCTGGGAGGGGTCTCACACAGCGGGGTATCCCAGTTCGGGGAAGGGAGTAAGTCTGCCCTGGAGACTCAGACTCAAGGGGGGGTTTTGGTCCACTTTATGGAGGATGTGAACACAGCTCCACATGCCTTTTTCGATGTCCACGTATAAAAGCTCATTTTTATACGACTTCTCTGGGGCACTTGAACTGCTTTGTTTACCCAGAAGCCAAATCCGGCATAAGGATCACCAACACATTGGCGTCCAGGAGAGCAGCAGGTGGCACAGGAGTGACAGTGGGGAACCTCAGATGGGACTCTGTAGTCAAAGTGCATAAACTGTCATTCAGCGGCTCACCTCATCATGGCTGCCCTCTCCCTTCCTGTCAGAACACAGCTGCTTCTGAAAGTAGAAACAAGGCAAAGAGTAGTGGCATACCCCATGAATTCCTTTGCCATAGACCACCAATTATAGGGCTAAGCTGTGGTCTAAAGCTCTGCATCATCAGACTGTGGACACTGGGAGAGAGGGAGAGCAGACAGAGTGATGTCTTACAGACCACACCCATTATGCTGATTATTATGCTGCATCACAGAGCCAAGGCTCACGCTCAAATATTTCAAAAGATAAATATTAAGGTGAAACTGTAAACCTTGAAATCTCCGCCATTTTTTCTTCAATTTAAAAAAGGAAAACAGTTTAGGACAGTGCAAAACATAGCCCGATGCAAGGGTGTAACAATTGCTTTGCCTTCTGTATCCCTTTAACTCAGATGGGCATCACTATTCAAGATGCCTGTTTGGTTGAAGCTGCCCTAGGTACCTCTGAAGGCTGTAGGTCTGGTTTGATTGGATTCAGATGTGGGCTTTGATTTGGCCATTCGTGGACTTTTCTTTATGAAATTGTTGACCATAAGCAAAATCAACTTTAAAGTCCCTGTCCAGGAGCACACTTATGTCCTCCCACAGTATTCCCCTTGGGAGCCATGTGGTCAGCATCGGTAGCTATGAGTTGCTGGTAGGTTGATATGGTCAAATGTTAAAGTCAAAGATCATAGTCACTTTTTTCACATGTAGTCACTTTTTTTGACCCAAACACCTGAACTCCTGGACAACTCCAACACGCATGGAACATATGCCCAACTTGCCTACAACCTCGAAAGCAGCCCTAAGACACATTGGCATATGGTTTAGTTAAGTGGGCTGGGATCATATAGCACTTTATAATTAACTTGTTCCAATGCCGTGACAGCATGACCTTTTGCGGTTTTCACAAACATTATGGACAACATTCAATAAAGTGTTGGAGGGAAGTATAACAGGGATTAACATGCAATGTAAAGAATGTTATGTTTACAGTATAATTTATATGTGTCAGGTCTTGAGTTCCTCCACAGCTTGATTTCCCCTGCATTATGCTGCCCCACCAGCAGATGGCTCTGTCCTGCAGAGGTGTGTTAATCAGCCAGCACCTGTGGGACTTCCTGGCCTATATAAGCTGATCAGCACATGGCTTAAGCAGATCAGCATTGTTTCTGTCTGAACCTGGACCCTGGAACTCTGATACTTAATCTCTGGACCCAGGACTCTAGCCTTAGCCATTGTTGGACTTTGGACTTTTCTTTGGACTCCTAAGCACGTATGTTTCTGATTTCACAGCAATCACAGCAATAAAGTAAGTGGAAGTGTAGCTGACAGAGAGGCATATAAAATTAAACAGAGGGAAACAAAACTGATTATAAGGACTGCAGAAGGGCAAAAGGATGAAGAAATGGCCAAATCTATGAAGAGGGGAGATAAAACCTTTTTCCGATACATTGGTGACAGAAAGAAGAAAAGCAATGCATTCTCAAAAATTAGAAATAGGGAAAATTATATTGACGGAGATAAGGCTGTGGCTGACCATCTGAATAGCTACTTTTGTTCTGAATTTTCAGATAGTACCAGGCATGGCCAGAGCACAGCATCCAGCTGGGAGGGTACAGCTCCAGTGGTTTTTGGAGGCTGATGTCTTAGCCGAGCTGGCACATCTAAAGGCAAGTAAGGCGATAGGTCCAGATGGAATCCACCCAGAGTTCTAAGGGAACTTAGATTTGTGATTGCAGCCCCTCTGACTGATAAACGAAACCATTTTCTTTCAACTGGTGAGGTTCCAGATGATTGGAGAATGGCCAATGTTGTACCGATCCATAAGAAGGGGAGTATAGAAGAAGCCAGTAATCACACCAGTTAGTTTAACATCTATAGTTGTCAAACTAATGGAAACTCTCTTAAAAAAACAGATAATTTCCCATCTAAAAATGAATGACCTATTGGACCCAAAACAGCACGGCTTTACTGAGGGCCGATCATGTCAGACCAATCTTATTGATTTCTTTGACAATGTCACTAAAGTGTTAGATGAAGGTGGTGCTGTGGATATCGCCTATCTGGATTTTAGCAAAGCCTTTGACACTGTACCACATAAGGAGCTCATAGATAGGTTATTGAAGGTAGGACTCAATCCCTGGACAGTTCAGTGGATTTCCAGTTGGCTGAAGGATCAGTATCAGAGAGTTGTTGTTAATGGCGTGTAATCTGAACAAAGGCGAGTTACAAGTGGTGTACCCAAGGCTCTGTCATGGGCCCCATTCTTTTTAATATATTTGTAAGTGACATAGGAGAAGGCTTGGTAGGAAAAGTTTGCCTGTTTGCTGATGATACAAAGGTTAGTAATAGGGTGGATATTCCTGGAGGTGTCAGCAACATGGAAAATGATTTAGCTTTACTGGATAAATGGTCAAAACTGTGGAAACTAGAGTTTAATGTCGCTAAATGTAAAATTATGCACTTGGGTAGAAGGAATCCCTGCTCTGAGTACCGTATGGGCAGTACTGTGTTAGCCAGGACCTCGGAGGAGAGAGATTTAGGGGTACTGATTACTGATAGCTGCAAGATGAATGGACAGTGTAGCCAGGCAATGGGAAAAGCAAGCAGGATGCTCGGCTGCATAGCTCGGGGCATCACCAGTAGGAAGAGGGAGGTTGTGATGCCGCTGTATAGAGCCCTGGTAAGGCCACAGCTAGAATACTGTGTGCAGTTCTGGAGAGCTCACCTGAAAAAATATATTATTCAAATAGAACGTGTCCAAAGGCGGGCAACAAAAATGGTAGAAGGGCTTAAACTTAAAACTTATCAGGAGAGAATGAAAGAACTACATTTGTACAGTCTGGAGGAAAGAAGGGAGAGGGGGGACATGATTGGGACCTTTAAATATGTGAAAGGATTCAATAAGGTTCAGAAGGGAAGTGTTTTTAAAAAGAAACTTAATGATAGAACAAGGGGGCACAACCTGAAGCTAGTCGGGGGGAAGATCAGGAGCAATGTTAGAAAATATTATTTTACAGAAAGAGTAGTAGATGCTTGGAACAAACTTCCAGCAGAGGTAGTTGAAAAATGAACAGTCACTGAATTTAAACATGTCTGGTATAAGCACACATCTATCCTAAGATAAAAAGTACATACAGTATACGCATAAGGGCAGACTAGATAGACCATATGCCGTCAACTTTCTATGTTTCAATCTACGTGTATATATGTATATAGCAGCTTGGTTGTGTGTACTCACTGTTTGTTATTATTAAACACGTTTTGCCGCATATTCGCCTCTCTCAGTCTAATTATGGTCATTTACTACTATTGGGATTTCTCTGATGAAAAATCTATGACAATATGTACAGTGTAGTATATTAAAGTTACCAGCCTCATTAAAAATGACTTGGGGGTGGGGGGCAAGAAGGGAGGCAGGAAATAATGGGTGCAAAGTATTTGGAATAATATAAAATATTAAATTATATTCTCTTTCTACATTATATATCCTCCTATATTGGATTGTATAATATGATGTCTATTTGTTTATGACCTTTTTAAATTTCTTACTTCCACACACTGTAGCATCCTAGAAAAAAAGGTGATCATTTCTTAGCAAAGTGGCATGAAACCCGTTTAGGTTACCCCCATGCTCTTCACCTGCAATGCAGCCAGCTTGGGGATTTCATGGCTTTTGAGCTGCTTTAAGAATGATTGCTTAGTGTCTGCAGAATACCTGGGCACTTTTGAGAGCTTTTTCAAGATCAAGATGTTCTTCAACTCAACGTCCTACAAAGTGCAATTTTTCCAGTGAGGATTAAAAGAAGAAGCTGAGAACAATAGCGCCCTATAGGGTAGCCATCAAAATCCTAAGATGCATAGACTCCCCAGTTATTAATAACGTTTTTCAAGGCTTCTGTGCTGAATTATCTAGGTTCTGGTTGTCAAGTTAAGGATTGCTGCATCTAATTCACATAAATATGTATTTATAAGTAAAATGTAAAGTCAAGAATGTATTAAACCCTATTCGCAGTCTAAAAAATCCCCTTTATGGGTTAAAGAAAAGATCTTTTATGTCACTGACAGAGTTTTGTTTTTACAAGTTTATTAAGATAAAATCTCCATCCCCTCAAGATAAAACTCATCTAATTAAAAATAAAATGGTTACCTTCAGACTGCTATTTTTCTCCATCTCCATAAACTATTATTTCTGTGTCAGTCCCACAGGTCAGCCCGCTCCAGCATTAAGAAGTAGGAGTGGAGCGTTTGTCACCGTTGAGATAATTAGTGAAAGTTGACAGCGGCTCAGAGGAGGTAAAAAAACACAAAAAAACAACCAAAAAAACCCCCACAATGACTCACATTACACATATATCATTGTTATGTAAAAGACTGCATAACCCTGCAGTACCAACAGTCATTATTTGGACAGAAAAGAAGAAAATGATTTTCATATATTTTATACATATACATATACATTTTATACATATATATATATATATATATATTTTTTTTTTTTTTTTTATTCTGATATATATAATTTTTAAGACAGCTCAACACGAAAGACAGAAGGGCCGGTACCAACTCAACCCCTAAGGCATCCTAGAACATTCCACTTTGGGGTCACATGTGACCACCAATGGCTAAGAAGGTTTGGGGACCGGGCATGCAACACTAGTTATTAAAAATGTCTATTTCTGAGCTTCCTTGCTGTAACACGCATAGGACGCATGCTGGGTTAGTGAAATAATACTGTAAATAATTATCACATGCAGATTGGAGGCATCGCTAATAGATTCACAAAGCGGCACAATTGCAAAGAGTTGAGGTGGCATCACTATGAGGGGTCCCCTATAGTGCCTGAAAAACACACCCTGGAGCTGGCAGCAGCAGGAGCCCAAAAATTAGCTGAATCACACCCTGGAGTTGCAAGCAGCAGCAGCTGCAGGAGCCCAAACATTGCTTTAAAGAGACACTGGAGTTGGCTGCAGGAGCCCAAAAATTGAATGAATCACACCCTGGAGTTGCAAGCAGCAGCAGCAGCCCAAACATAGCTTTAAAGAGACACTGGAGTTGGCAGCAGGAGCCCAAAAATTGGATGAATCACACCCTGGAGTTGCAAGCAGCAGCAGCAGGAGCACAGACATTGCTTTAAAGAGACAGTGGAGTTTGCTGCAGGAGCCCAAAAATTGGATGAATCACACCCTGGAGTTGCAAGCAGCAGCAGCCCAAACATAGCTTGAAAGAGACACTGGAGTTGGCAGCAGGAGCCCAAAAATTGGATGAAACACACCCTGGAGTTGCAAGCAGCAGGAGCCCAAACATAGCTTGAAAGAGACACTGGAGTTGGCTGCAGGAGCCCAAAAATTGGATGAATCACACCCTGGAGTTGCAAGCAGCAGTAGGAGCCCAAACATAGCTTGAAAGAGACACTGGAGTTGGCAGCAGGTGCCCAAAAATTGGATGAATCACACCCTGGAGTTGCAAGCAGCAGCAGGAGCCCAAACTTGAAAGAGACACTGGAGTTGGCAGCAGCATGAAGAGAACATATACAGATTTTCAGCACATATATCTTATCCGAAGAATATTTATAAAAATTAAGAGTAACGTAAAGCATTTTCTCAATAATTTCTTGTGGTCGGATGCAGAGGAATGTCTGTAACTGGAGAGCAGCGCCTTAAATCTGTTTTGCACGATCCATATTTCTTTAGTGTTGGTCTGTCACCATCATCAATCTACTCTAATGCATCAGGCATTGGTGGGTGGAAATCTTGGCTGATCCATGCCCAATTCATTTCCACGCAGGCCAGTCTCTCAAAAAAAAAACATGGAGAGTGACAGATTAGTAACATATTAGTAACATAGTAAAATATAAGGCCTCATTTCATCAAGCAGAGGTCTCTGCAGAATAGGGGTGAGTGGCAGCAGGAGTCTCAGTGAGAGGCCTGATCTCCCGGGATCAGCTAGCGGTCGTGTCTTGAACAGCAACCCATCTGCCGTCATCCATTGGTTAACACGATCATCCACTGCATCACAAGTGACATCTGACACCCCCAGTCAACTGTCTGTTGTATGTTATGCTTTGGGTTCAGCTCCACTATTCAGTGAGGACGATCTGATAATCAGAAAAATCAGCAGCTACTGGCCAGCCAAGAAGTGGAGGAGACACTTGCCGCTTCTTCCACTAGGTGGGCAAGTAGTGATAAGGAGAGTGTCGTGGGAGGAGGTGTTGCAAGCGTTTTGGCTCCTTAATCAGACACTGTTGAGGAACCTGAGGAGGACATCAGTGAGTTTTGAGGGCACTTTTAAAGGCTTGGAGTGATGGAAAGTGACAGATTTAGCGGCCAGCATGGTGGCAGAAGGGAAAGTATGGAGGCAAATGTGCTCGGGGTAGACCACTCACGTGGCAGGCTATCTTCCCAGGAGGTGATGGAAGAGGGTCCCTGGAGTTGGCGGCGGCGGCGGCGGCAGCAGCATCAGTGAATTAGTGCGGACTGTTGGTAGGACAAATCAGCTACAAGCCCATGTTGCAGTTTTTCATCAAGCATCCGCAGGAGGTTAACATGGCTATGTGAAAGATGTGTAGGCAGAAGGTGAAGTGTGGTCAGGGTCCCAATGTTGGACCCACAGCCCTGCGTCAACATTTTCAGCGTCACCATAAAGCGGCCTGGGAGAGTTGGCTCCAAAGTGGTGGTCCAGCCTGCTGCATTACCCAGTGGCACACCGCTCTCTGTTCCAGCCAGCCAAGGCTCCACCACCTCCTGTGTGTCATACCCATCCTCTGTCGCTCCAGATGCTCCTCCTCTTAATCCGAGTCAGTCATTCCGCCAGCAATCCATTGCCAAGCCATGTCCAAGAGACAACAGTATGTGCCCACTCATCCAACGTGCAGAAGCTATATGTGCTCCTGTATAAGTTGCTGGTGCTGCAGTCCCTCCCTTTCGAGGTGGTGGACCTTTCAGAGAACTGAGGGCTTGTGCCGAGCCGAGGTGGAGAGTCTCATGCTGTCATTTCTTTGCGAAGAAGGCAGTACCAGCCTTGTACAATTTTGTTGAACAGAAGGTGGGCCAGTCCTTTAGCCTGTTAGTGTGTACCAAAGTGCAAAGCAGTGCCTACGTCTGGAGCTGTAACTATAGTCAGGGACAATAAATATCCTTTTAGGACCACTGGGTGATTGTGGTTCCTGCACAACCACAAAAGCAACTTGGACAGGTCCCTCCGCTGTGGCCTCCACGCTCCTAGGCCTTTGTGCCTGTGACAGTGCACTTGCATTTAGCAATGGTGTCACAGAGAAAAGTGGCAAATTGTCAATTACATTTATCAGTGTTTATTATTGTCAATTACAATTATTAATAGTTAACATTTATCTTATTTGAACATATTTATAATAATAACATATAATAACATATAACATAGCAACAATAACATATAAAACAATAACAGTAACATATAAAATGTATCAACATTTTTTTTGTTTAATTTTGTATTGTTTTTTTAATATTTTGTATTTTTTTTTATATTTTGTATTTTTTAGAAACACACACATATATATATATATATATATATATATATATATATATATATATTATTTTTTTTTGTTTTTTTTTTTCCATTGCCTTTTTTTTTTCATTTTTTAATTTTTGTTCTAAATATTTATTTTTTCTCTTTTTTTTTAAATTTTCCTTTTTTTTCCCAGTGCCCTTCCAGCCTACCATGTCTGCAGGACACGGTGGTTTCATGCTGTTCTTCACATGGTTTGCCTTGAGCAACAGAGTCACACATGGGAGGAACTGCTAAAAATGAGAACTCAATACATGAAATCATGGCTTACTCCACGAAAACTGCAAATGGGACCCATGGTGACTGACACTGGGAAGAACATCTAGTCTTCCCCCATCTGAAAGACATCCTAACAACGGGAAGGAAACTTTGCATGCACTTCAGGCACTCCTACACCGCCGAGCACACCCTTCTTGAGCTTCAGCACCAGAACGGTATCCCCCAACATAGTCTGATTTGCGATGTTTCCACCCGTTGGCATTCCACCCTCCATATGCAGGATCGACTATAGGAACAGAGAAAAGCCATCACGGATTTCTTGATGATCCAAACGGATAGGGGGACTCCCCTGTGTAACTTCAATGTAAACCAGTGGCAGCTCATACGTGACACCTGCCATTTGCTCAGGCCCTTTGAGGAAGCTACTTTATTAGTTAGTCGCCAGGACTATGAGATTCCACTGCTTCATGTACTACAACACATGTTAGAAACCATGGCTGGTGAGGGCACTAGAGACATGGCGCATACATTTCACAGCCACATGAAGCCTTTGGGGGCTGAAGTGGAGGAGGAGGAGGGGGTGGGGCACAGCAAAGCACAGTTTAGGTTTGACAAAATTACCATTTTATCTAGTCATCTGACAGGAGAGGAGGAGCAGGAGCAGCCAGAGGAGCTAGAGGGTTGTGAGGAAGGCAAGACAGAGGACCCAGACACACCGTGGCAGTTTGCAGTGGAGATGGAGACATGTAGTCCCTCTGAGTCACTTGCACAAATGGCACAATGCATGCGCACGTGCTTGCGTAGTGACCACAGAACTGTCTCCATTTGTCAGCGGGATGACTTCTGTCTCCCCACCTTATTTGACCCTCGCTTCTGGCACAAAATGGGGGTAGTATTTACACCCACTGAGAGGGAGGACAAACTGACCTACTACAGAGACATCCTACATAGTCAGTTGGGCGATGTCTATCTGCGCCATGGTCCATACTCTCGCAGGTCTGACTCGGGGGGACCTCTGCGCTCACCTTCCACTGCCATGGCTGCCGGAGGGGGGGAGGGGGGTGGCAGCAGCAGCTCCATCAGCAGCAGCCTCAATCACTAATTAGTAGCTTTCTACACCCGCATAGTGAGTCTACTCATGAGCAGCAGGAAGACCTGGAGCAGGACCTGAACCAGCAGGTCATGTCATACCTTGACATGACCATGCAAACACACCTTGAGGATCCGCTGGACTTCTGGGAAGCCAAACTTGACTCGTGGCCGCAACTAGCAGAGTTTGCCCTGGAAAAGCTGTCCGGCCCGGCCAGTAATTGATTTAGATGGCAACTGGGCTGCTCTATATTATGCTGCAAAATGGCAAATTTACCTCACAATATAAGCTATTGCCCCTCAGATTTACACAGGGCCTGCTCTATATTATGCTGCAAAATGGCAAATTTACCTCACTATATAAGCTAATGCCCCTCAGATTTACACAGGGGCTGCTCTATATTATGCTGCAAAATGGCAAATTTACCTCACAGTATAAGCTATTGCCCCTCAGATTGACACAGGAGCTGCTCTATATAATGCTACAAACCAAAAGCGGATTTAACTCACACAATATAACCTATTTCTCAGGGTTATATAGGGACTGCTCTATGCAATGGTGCAAAACCATGAATTTACCTCATAATATAAACTATTGCCCCCCAGATTTACTCAGGGGCTACTCCATATAATGGTGCAAAACAGGGCAAATGTATTGTCCAATATAAACTATTGCTGCTCTGATTTACACAGGAGGGCCACTCTAAAGAATGGTGCAACAAGGCGAATTTAGCTCACAATATAACAGATTGCAAAATGAGATTTTCAGACAGGGCCTGCTCTATAAAATAGCGATTTTACCTCACAATATAAACTATTGCTCCTCAGATTTACACAGGGATTTAAGTTGATATATATAATAGTGCAAAACAGCGAATTTACCTCACAATACTGTATAAACTATTGCTCCTCAGATTTACACAGTGGGCTTCTCTATATAATGGTGCAAAATGGCGAATTTACCTCACTATATAATCTATTACAGCTCTATATAAAAATAAATAAATAAATAAATAAAAGGGCCTGTAGAAGCTTATTTAGTACAGCAGATAGGGTGACATGTGCTGGTTTGGGATGCCCATGTGGGCTAGTGTTTAAAAAAATAAATAAATAAATAAATAAAAGGGCCTGTAGAAGCTTATTTATTATAGCAGATAGGCTGACATGTGCTGGTTTGGGATGCCCATGTGGGCTAGTGTTTTGACAGCAGGACAAAAACCAATTCAAAATGCAATAGCTTAATAAAACTGAGGCTGAACAAGCTTATTTAGTATAAAAGATAGGGTGACGTGCTGGTTTGGGATGCCCATGTGGGCTGGTGTTTTGACTGCAGGACAAAAACCAATTTAAAATGCAAAACTTTGATTCAGCTGAGGAAGGATCAACAAGCGTATTTAGTATAACAGATAGGCTGCCTAATGCAGGTTTGGGATGCCCTGCGGGCTGGTGTTTTTTTGTTAAAGGCAGACCAAAAACCAATTCAAAATGCAATACATTGATACAGCTGAGGAAGGATCAACAAGCGTATTTTGTATAACAGATATGGGTCGATTCCAAGAAACATGTAACAGCTTTGATTTTGGTGCCGATCATCCTATTTTTCCCGAACGCTCGTGCGCTCATATGAACTTGCGAGTGATTCTATAAGCTAATACGTTTCTATCCTAAAATTTACGTCCGTTCGTATGGCAGTTCGCGAATCAGACCTATGTCAGTTTCCATCCTGAATTTTCTGTTTCATTTCTCAGGTTGCAACATTGGTTTTGCCCTTTTTCCTTTTTTGTCTGGACGTAAATCCTTCTGATCTTTCGCCTGCGCACTACAAACTTACCTCATTAAAGTGCATTCTAAATATTTGTTTTTTTATTTTTCTTTATTTCATTCATTTTGTAGTAACCAACCATTAATGAATGCATTTGCATAAGTAAATCTTACTTTGTTTAATTTTTAGTTAACTTGCATTTTTTACTTGTGGATTTAATTTTAATATTTTGGCTTCAAATGGTACAACTTAACATTTTTGGTGTGGTTACCCACACCCTCTACATACAGATTGCTCTCAAAAATTAAAAAGCACCCAGCAACTTCGGCATGTTATGAGCCTAGAAACAGCCAAGATGGCGGGTCAGGTATTATCGGGCAGCCTGCAAACAGAAAGGGCCTTGTGACTGTGTTGCTCTGCATTCTTTGATTTCTGACCTTTCCGTGCCCCCAGCTCTGCTGTGTCTGTGCAAAATACAGCAGTAACCCACATCCTGCACTTTATCCCGCTCTCCTCTCCTCAGTAAGTGTGATGCATCTGACCAAAGATGAGCTAAAATAATTAGGGATGAGCGAATCGATCCGGACGAACCCGGATTCGATCCGAATTTCAGGAAAAATTCGATTCGGATCGAATCCGAATTTCCCCGCGATTCGATCACTCGAAGTTTTCCTTTAACATCCATTCATTTACATTTACAGGCATTCTAAGATGGCGGACGGGACATGTCTGGACATCTATCCCGCGCCAGTGCAAGCTGGGGCAGTCACATGCAGCCTATCAGCAGCCAGCAAGCCCGGTGACGTCACACAGCGGTATTTAACGGCGGCCATCTTGCTTTTCCTCATTTCTCTATTGCATTCGTGACAGACAGAACGCTGTGTAGCTGAGGCAGTTAGACAGGCAGGGACAGACAGGGACAGGCTGGAGACAGGCAGGAGACAGGCAGGAGACAGACAGGAGACAGACAGAAAGCCAGGGAAAGGTAGGAAAAACGGAGGCTGTGACAGGGAGATTTTTTTTTTTTCATCCAGCCTTTGTTAGCGTTTTCAGGCTGCTTATAGTAACTAACTGTGCATATATACTGAACTGATCTTAAGTCTGCTGTGAGGCATCCCATTCTGTGACTAAAGCAGCCTCTGTTTAAGACCATATAAGCATTTGCTCTTATCATATTTGAAATTAGCCTGATAAAGACACTTTTGCTGGGCAAAGCACTACTGTACCCTGCCAGGTCCATTCCTGCCCAGGGCATCCCATTCTGTGACTAAAGCAGCCTCTGTTTAAGACCATATAAGCATTTGCTCTTATCATATTTGAAATTAGCCTGATAAAGACACTTTTGCTGGGCAAAGCACTACTGGACCCTGCCAGGTCCATTCCTGCCCAGGGCATCCCATTCTGTGACTAAAGCAGCCTCTGTTTAAGACCATATAAGCATTTGCTCTTATCATATTTGAAATTAGCCTGATAAAGACACTTTTGCTGGGCAAAGCACTACTGGACCCTGCCAGGTCCATTCCTGCCCAGGGCATCCCATTCTGTGACTAAAGCAGCCTCTGTTTAAGACCATATAAGCATTTGCTCTTATCATATTTGAAATTAGCCTGATAAAGACACTTTTGCTGGGCAAAGCACTACTGGACCCTGCCAGGTCCATTCCTGCCCAGGGCATCCCATTCTGTGACTAAAGCAGCCTCTGTTTAAGACCATATAAGCATTTGCTCTTATCATATTTGAAATTAGCCTGATAAAGACACTTTTGCTGGGCAAAGCACTACTGGACCCTGCCAGGTCCATTCCTGCCCAGGGCATCCCATTCTGTGACTAAAGCAGCCTCTGTTTAAGACCATATAAGCATTTGCTCTTATCATATTTGAAATTAGGCCTGATAAAGACACTTTTGCTGGGCAAAGCACTACTGGACCCTGCCAGGTCGATTCCTGTTGGGGCATCCCATTCTGTGACTAAAGCAGCCTCTGTTTAAGGCCATATAAGCATTTGCTCTTATCATATTTGAAATTAGGCCTGATAAAGACACTTTTGCTGGGCAAAGCACTACTGGACCCTGCCAGGTCGATTCCTGTTGGGGCATCCCATTCTGTGACTAAAGCAGCCTCTGTTTAAGACCATATAAGCATTTGCTCTTATCATATTTGAAATTAGGCCTGATAAAGACACTTTTGCTGGGCAAAGCACTACTGTAACCTGCCAGGTCCATTCCTGCCCAGGGCATCCCATTCTGTGACTAAAGCAGCCTCTGTTTAAGACCATATAAGCATTTGCTCTTATCATATTTGAAATTAGCCTGCTAAAGACACTTTTGCTGGGCAAAGCACTACTGGACCCTGCCAGGTCGATTCCTGTTGGGGCATCCCATTCTGTGACTACAGCAGCCTCTGTTTAAGACCATATAAGCATTTGCTCTTATCATATTTGAAATTAGCCTGATAAAGACACTTTTGCTGGGCAAAGCACTACTGGACCCTGCCAGGTCCATTCCTGCCCAGGGCATCCCATTCTGTGACTACAGCAGCCTCTGTTTAAGACCATATAAGCATTTGCTCTTATCATATTTGAAATTAGCCTGATAAAGACACTTTTGCTGGGCAAAGCACTACTGGACCCTGCCAGGTCCATTCCTGCCCAGGGCATCCCATTCTGTGACTTCAGCAGCCTCTGTTTAAGACCATATAAGCATTTGCTCTTATCATATTTGAAATTAGGCCTGATAAAGACACTTTTGCTGGGCAAAGCACTACTGTACCCTGCCAGGTCCATTCCTGCCCAGGGCATCCCATTCTGTGACTAAAGCAGCCTCTGTTTAAGACCATATAAGCATTTGCTCTTATCATATTTGAAATTAGCCTGATAAAGACACTTTTGCTGGGCAAAGCACTACTGGACCCTGCCAGGTCGATTCCTGTTGGGGCATCCCATTCTGTGACTAAAGCAGCCTCTGTTTAAGACCATATAAGCATTTGCTCTTATCATATTTGAAATTAGGCCTGATAAAGACACTTTTGCTGGGCAAAGCACTACTGTACCCTGCCAGGTCCATTCCTGCCCAGGGCATCCCATTCTGTGACTAAAGCAGCCTCTGTTTAAGACCATATAAGCATTTGCTCTTATCATATTTGAAATTAGCCTGATAAAGACACTTTTGCTGGGCAAAGCACTACTGGACCCTGCCAGGTCCATTCCTGCTCAGGGCATCCCATTCTGTGACTACAGCAGCCTCTGTTTAAGACCATATAAGCATTTGCTCTTATCATATTTGAAATTAGCCTGATAAAGACACTTTTGCTGGGCAAAGCACTACTGGACCCTGCCAGGTCCATTCCTGCCCAGGGCATCCCATTCTGTGACTTCAGCAGCCTCTGTTTAAGACCATATAAGCATTTGCTCTTATCATATTTGAAATTAGCCTGATAAAGACACTTTTGCTGGGCAAAGCACTACTGGACCCTGCCAGGTCCATTCCTGCCCAGGGCATCCCATTCTGTGACTAAAGCAGCCTCTGTTTAAGACCATATAAGCATTTGCTCTTATCATATTTGAAATTAGCCTGATAAAGACACTTTTGCTGGGCAAAGCACTACTGGACCCTGCCAGGTCCATTCCTGCCCAGGGCATCCCATTCTGTGACTACAGCAGCCTCTGTTTAAGACCATATAAGCATTTGCTCTTATCATATTTGAAATTAGCCTGATAAAGACACTTTTGCTGGGCAAAGCACTACTGTACCCTGCCAGGTCCATTCCTGCCCAGGGCATCCCATTCTGTGACTACAGCAGCCTCTGTTTAAGACCATATAAGCATTTGCTCTTATCATATTTGAAATTAGCCTGATAAAGACACTTTTGCTGGGCAAAGCACTACTGGACCCTGCCAGGTCGATTCCTGTTGGGGCATCCCATTCTGTGACTACAGCAGCCTCTGTTTAAGACCATATAAGCATTTGCTCTTATCATATTTGAAATTAGCCTGATAAAGACACTTTTGCTGGGCAAAGCACTACTGGACCCTGCCAGGTCCATTCCTGCCCAGGGCATCCCATTCTGTGACTACAGCAGCCTCTGTTTAAGACCATATAAGCATTTGCTCTTATCATATTTGAAATTAGCCTGATAAAGACACTTTTGCTGGGCAAAGCACTACTGGACCCTGCCAGGTCCATTCCTGCCCAGGGCATCCCATTCTGTGACTTCAGCAGCCTCTGTTTAAGACCATATAAGCATTTGCTCTTATCATATTTGAAATTAGGCCTGATAAAGACACTTTTGCTGGGCAAAGCACTACTGTACCCTGCCAGGTCCATTCCTGCCCAGGGCATCCCATTCTGTGACTAAAGCAGCCTCTGTTTAAGACCATATAAGCATTTGCTCTTATCATATTTGAAATTAGCCTGATAAAGACACTTTTGCTGGGCAAAGCACTACTGGACCCTGCCAGGTCGATTCCTGTTGGGGCATCCCATTCTGTGACTAAAGCAGCCTCTGTTTAAGACCATATAAGCATTTGCTCTTATCATATTTGAAATTAGGCCTGATAAAGACACTTTTGCTGGGCAAAGCACTACTGTACCCTGCCAGGTCCATTCCTGCCCAGGGCATCCCATTCTGTGACTAAAGCAGCCTCTGTTTAAGACCATATAAGCATTTGCTCTTATCATATTTGAAATTAGCCTGATAAAGACACTTTTGCTGGGCAAAGCACTACTGGACCCTGCCAGGTCCATTCCTGCTCAGGGCATCCCATTCTGTGACTACAGCAGCCTCTGTTTAAGACCATATAAGCATTTGCTCTTATCATATTTGAAATTAGCCTGATAAAGACACTTTTGCTGGGCAAAGCACTACTGGACCCTGCCAGGTCCATTCCTGCCCAGGGCATCCCATTCTGTGACTTCAGCAGCCTCTGTTTAAGACCATATAAGCATTTGCTCTTATCATATTTGAAATTAGCCTGATAAAGACACTTTTGCTGGGCAAAGCACTACTGGACCCTGCCAGGTCCATTCCTGCCCAGGGCATCCCATTCTGTGACTAAAGCAGCCTCTGTTTAAGACCATATAAGCATTTGCTCTTATCATATTTGAAATTAGCCTGATAAAGACACTTTTGCTGGGCAAAGCACTACTGGACCCTGCCAGGTCCATTCCTGCCCAGGGCATCCCATTCTGTGACTACAGCAGCCTCTGTTTAAGACCATATAAGCATTTGCTCTTATCATATTTGAAATTAGCCTGATAAAGACACTTTTGCTGGGCAAAGCACTACTGTACCCTGCCAGGTCCATTCCTGCCCAGGGCATCCCATTCTGTGACTACAGCAGCCTCTGTTTAAGACCATATAAGCATTTGCTCTTATCATATTTGAAATTAGCCTGATAAAGACACTTTTGCTGGGCAAAGCACTACTGTACCCTGCCAGGTCCATTCCTGCCCAGGGCATCCCATTCTGTGACTAAAGCAGCCTCTGTTTAAGACCATATAAGCATTTGCTCTTATCATATTTGAAATTAGCCTGATAAAGACACTTTTGCTGGGCAAAGCACTACTGGACCCTGCCAGGTCGATTCCTGTTGGGGCATCCCATTCTGTGACTACAGCAGCCTCTGTTTAAGACCATATAAGCATTTGCTCTTATCATATTTGAAATTAGCCTGATAAAGACACTTTTGCTGGGCAAAGCACTACTGGACCCTGCCAGGTCCATTCCTGCCCAGGGCATCCCATTCTGTGACTACAGCAGCCTCTGTTTAAGACCATATAAGCATTTGCTCTTATCATATTTGAAATTAGCCTGATAAAGACACTTTTGCTGGGCAAAGCACTACTGGACCCTGCCAGGTCCATTCCTGCCCAGGGCATCCCATTCTGTGACTTCAGCAGCCTCTGTTTAAGACCATATAAGCATTTGCTCTTATCATATTTGAAATTAGGCCTGATAAAGACACTTTTGCTGGGCAAAGCACTACTGTACCCTGCCAGGTCCATTCCTGCCCAGGGCATCCCATTCTGTGACTAAAGCAGCCTCTGTTTAAGACCATATAAGCATTTGCTCTTATCATATTTGAAATTAGCCTGATAAAGACACTTTTGCTGGGCAAAGCACTACTGGACCCTGCCAGGTCCATTCTTGCCCAGGGCATCCCATTCTGTGACTACAGCAGCCTCTGTTTAAGACCATATAAGCATTTGCTCTTATCATATTTGAAATTAGCCTGATAAAGACACTTTTGCTGGGCAAAGCACTACTGGACCCTGCCAGGTCCATTCCTGCCCAGGGCATCCCATTCTGTGACTTCAGCAGCCTCTGTTTAAGACCATATAAGCATTTGCTCTTATCATATTTGAAATTAGCCTGATAAAGACACTTTTGCTGGGCAAAGCACTACTGGACCCTGCCAGGTCCATTCCTGCCCAGGGCATCCCATTCTGTGACTAAAGCAGCCTCTGTTTAAGACCATATAAGCATTTGCTCTTATCATATTTGAAATTAGCCTGATAAAGACACTTTTGCTGGGCAAAGCACTACTGGACCCTGCCAGGTCCATTCCTGCCCAGGGCATCCCATTCTGTGACTAAAGCAGCCTCTGTTTAAGACCATATAAGCATTTGCTCTTATCATATTTGAAATTAGCCTGATAAAGACACTTTTGCTGGGCAAAGCACTACTGGACCCTGCCAGGTCCATTCCTGCCCAGGGCATCCCATTCTGTGACTACAGCAGCCTCTGTTTAAGACCATATAAGCATTTGCTCTTATCATATTTGAAATTAGCCTGATAAAGACACTTTTGCTGGGCAAAGCACTACTGGACCCTGCCAGGTCGATTCCTGTTGGGGCATCCCATTCTGTGACTAAAGCAGCCTCTGTTTAAGACCATATAAGCATTTGCTCTTATCATATTTGAAATTAGCCTGATAAAGACACTTTTGCTGGGCAAAGCACTACTGTACCCTGCCAGGTCCATTCCTGCCCAGGGCATCCCATTCTGTGACTAAAGCAGCCTCTGTTTAAGACCATATAAGCATTTGCTCTTATCATATTTGAAATTAGGCCTGATAAAGACACTTTTGCTGGGCAAAGCACTACTGGACCCTGCCAGGTCCATTCCTGCCCAGGGCATCCCATTCTGTGACTAAAGCAGCCTCTGTTTAAGACCATATAAGCATTTGCTCTTATCATATTTGAAATTAGGCCTGATAAAGACACTTTTGCTGGGCAAAGCACTACTGGACCCTGCCAGGTCCATTCCTGCCCAGGGCATCCCATTCTGTGACTACAGCAGCCTCTGTTTAAGACCATATAAGCATTTGCTCTTATTATATTTATATTATAAGACACTTTTGCTGGGCATAGGCTTACTGCTGCCTGCCAGGTGCACTTCTGTTGAGGCATCCCATTCTGTAACATAGCATACCCCTCTTTATTTACACTAAGCAGCTCTCTTATTTACACTAAGCAGGCCTGTTGGAGGCTGAGTGTTACTGCTCACTTTTGGTGTGCATTATATTCTGTTTCATATAGACCCACCGCTGCCCGGGGTTTTTTTAAATATCACCTACTACCACGCCAGTTAGACTATGTCGGGCAGACAAGTGCCTGGAAGTGAAAAGAGGAGTGGCAGAGGCCAAGATTCCGCAGGCAGAGCTCGCATCAGACTGGGGGCCAGTAGCAGCAGGAGTCACGCTGAGAGACCTAATCTGCCAGTATCTGCTAGCGGTCGGGTCTCCACCAGTAACGCATCTGCCGTGGTAGATTGGCTGACGCGCTCATCAACAACATCATCACAACTTACATCTGAGACCCCCAGTCTAGGGTCGGTAGGTTCCTCTGACACAACCCTGAGTTGGCATGCCCCGAGAGCAGTCCCTGTCCTCCCATTGCCTCTGTCCTACGCCGTTCCCTCCCCCAGCGACGTATCCTATGCTTTGGGTTCAGCTCCACTCTTTAGTGAGGAGGACGATCAGATACAGGAGGACAGTCAGCAGCTACTGCCCAGCCAAGAAATGGAGGTGGCTTCTTTAGCTAGGCAGACAAATAGTGATGTGGACAGTGTCGTGGGTGCTGCGAGCGTTCCAGCTCCTGCGCCAGACACTGTTGACGAATCCACGAACATCAGTGACGTACAGCCACAACTCGGTGATGATGATGATGATGACGATGAAGCCGATCGCACTTGGGAGCCGGGTGATGAAGGGGCTTCATCGTCATCATCAGGAGAAGAGGGGCGCAGGTTGCCCCGGAGTCAGCAGCTGAGGCAGCAAGGTGGTAGCAGTCAGCATGGGGGCACAATTCCAAAGGCTGGAGCCGGCCAGGGCCGGGACCGGGGTAGAGCACCTGCTGTGCGGCAGTCTACCTTATCGGGAGGTAGTGGAGCAGGGGTTCCTGGAGTTGGCAACAGCAGCAGTGAATCAGTGAGGCCAGGGGGTGGGAAAAGTAGCTACTCGGCAGTGTGGCAGTTTTTCCTGAGGCATCCGCAGGAGGGTAACATGGCCACATGCAAGATATGTAGGCAAAAGGTGAAGCGTGGCCAGGGTCCAAATGTTGGCACCACGGCCCTGCGTCAACATATGATGCGTCACCATAAAACGACCTGGGAGAACCGAGGCTCCCAAGGGGTGGTCCAGTCTGCTTCCTCACCAAGTGAGCTCCCAATTTCTGCCAGCCAAGGCTCCAGCACCTCAGCCGAAGGCAGCTGTGCGTCATACCCATCCTCTGTCGCTCCTGCTCCTCCTCCTCCTCCTCCAAGTCATGCATCCCGCCAGCAATCCATCAGCGAAGCCATGTCCAAGAGACAGCAGTATGCGCCCACTCATCCTACGGCGCAGAAGCTGAATGTGCTCCTGTCCAAGTTGCTGGTGCTGCAGTCGCTCCCTTTTCAGGTGGTGGAATCTGCACCTTTCAGAGAACTGATGGCTTGTGCCGAGCCGAGGTGGAGAGTCCCAAGCCGTCATTTCTTTGCCAAGAAGGCAGTACCAGCGCTGCACACTTTTGTTGAACAGAAGGTGGGCCAGTCCTTGAGCCTGTCGGTGTGTAGCAAAATACATGGCAGCGCCGACATCTGGAGCTGTAACTACGGTCAGGGGCAGTACATGTCGTTTACGGCCCACTGGGTGAATGTGGTCCCTTTGCAGCAGCAACTTGGACAGGTCACGCCGCTTCGGCCTCCGCGCTCTCTGCCCATTGGGCCTGTGACACCGTGCGACTCGGCCTCCTCATCCTCCGCCATCTCCTCACCCTCCACTGTAGGCTCAAGTCTCAGTGCCCCTCCAGTCTACCATGTGTGCAGGGCACGGAGGTGTCACGCAGTGCTTCACATGGTTTGTCTTGGCGAACGGAGTCACACAGGGGAGGAACTGCTTAAATGTATTCATCAGGAAATCCAAACATGGCTTACTCCGAGAAAACTTAAAATGGGAATCATGGTTACCGACAATGGGAAGAACATTTTGTCTGCGCTGCGCCAAGGAAGCCTGACCCATGCCCCCTGCATGGCTCACGTCTTCAATCTGGTTGTCAAGCGGTTTCTGAAGTGTTCCCCCCATCTGCAAGACATCCTAACAACTTCAAGGAAACTTTGCATGCACTTCAGCCACTCCTACACCGCCAAACACACCCTTCTTGAGCTACAGCGTCAGAATGGTATCCCCCAACATAGTCTGATTTGCGATGTTTCCACCCGTTGGAATTCCACCCTTCACATGTTGGACCGATTATATGAACAGAGAAAAGCCATCACGGATTTCCTGATGATCCAAGCAGATAGGGGGACTCCCCTGTGTAACTTCAATGTCAACCAGTGGCAGCTCATACGTGACACCTGCCGTTTGCTCAGGCCCTTTGAGGATGCCACTTTATTTGTCAGTCGGCAGGATTACGGGATGAACGACGTGATTCCACTGCTTCATGTACTACAGCACATGTTGGAAACCATGGCTGGTCAGGGCACTGGAGACATGGCGTTTACATCTTACGGCCACATGAACCCCGCTGGAGCTGAACTGGAGGAGGAGGAAGAGGAGGAGGAGGAGTTGCCCAGCGAAACACAGTTTAGGCTTGGCGAAATGGCTGGTTTATCTAGTCAGCGGACAGGAGAGGAGGAGCAGGAGCAGCCAGAGGAGCTAGAGGTTTTTGAGGAAGGCGAGACAGAGGACCCGGGCACACCGTGGCAGTATGCAGTGGAGATGGAGACAGGTAGTCCATCCGAGTCACTTGCGCAAATGGCACGAAGCATGCTCACGTGCTTGAGTAGTGACCCCAGAATTGTTTCCATCTGTCGGCGGGATGACTTCTGGCTGTCCACCTTATTGGACCCTCGCTTCCGGCACAAAATGGGGGCATTTTTTAAACCCACCGAGAGGGAGGACAAACTCAACTACTACAAAGACATTCTACGTAGGCAGTTGGCCGATGCCTATCTGCGCCATGGTCCATACTCTCGCAGGTCTGACTCGAGGGGACCTCTGCGCTCACCTTCCACTGCCATGGCCGCTGGGGGGGTTGGCAGCAGCAGCAGCAGAAGCTCCATCAGCAGCAGCAGCCTCAGTCTTCAGTCGCTAATGAGTAGCTTTCTACACCCGCATAGTGAGGCTACTCATGAGCAGCAGGAAGACCTGGAGCAGGACCTGAACCAGCAGGTCATGTCATACTTTGACATGACCATGCCAACACACCTTGAGGATCCGCTGGACTTCTGGGCAGCCAAACTTGATTTGTGGCCGCAACTAGCAGAGTTTGCCCTGGAAAAGCTGTCCTGCCCGGCAAGTAGCGTGCCATCTGAGCGGGTGTTTAGTGCGGCGGGGGCCATAGTTACGGCGAGGAGAACTCGTCTGTCAACTAAAAATGTGGAGAGACTCACCTTTGTCAAAATGAATCAGGGATGGATCAGCCAGGATTTCCACCCACCAATGCCTGATGCATGCGACTAGATTCAGCATGGTGCCACGTTTTACACTTTCCAAATGGTGCAAAACATATTTATGTCTTTAGGCCATTTTTTGGGCTCCTGCTGCTGCTACTGTCAACTCCTGCCAACTCCAGGGTGTGATTCATCCAATTTTTGGGCTCCTGAAGCCAACTCCAGTGTATATTTGGGCTCCTGCTGCTGCTGCTGCCAACTTCTGCCAACTCCAGGGTGTGATTCATCCAATTTTTGGGCTCCTGAAGCCAACTCCAGTGTATATTTGGGCTCCTGCTGCTGCTACTGTCAACTCCTGCCAACTCCAGGGTGTGATTCATCCAATTTTTGGGCTCCTGAGGCCAACTCCAGTGTATATTTGGGCTCCTGCTGCTGCTGCTGCCAACTTCTGCCAACTCCAGGGTGTGATTCATCCAATTTTTGGGCTCCTGAAGCCAACTCCAGTGTATATTTGGGCTCCTGCTGCTGCTACTGTCAACTCCTGCCAACTCCAGGGTGTGATTCATCCAATTTTTGGGCTCCTGAAGCCAACTCCAGTGTATATTTGGGCTCCTGCTGCTGCTGCTGCTGCCAACTTCTGCCAACTCCAGGGTGTGATTCATCCAATTTTTGGGCTCCTGAAGCCAACTCCAGTGTATATTTGGGCTCCTGCTGCTGCTGCTGCCAACTTCTGCCAACTCCAGGGTGTGATTCATCCAATTTTTGGGCTCCTGAAGCCAACTCCAGTGTATATTTGGGCTCCTGCTGCTGCTGCTGTCAACTCCTGCCAACTCCAGGGTGTGATTCATCCAATTTTTGGGCTCCTGAGGCCAACTCCAGTGTATATTTGGGCTCCTGCTGCTGCTGCTGCCAACTTCTGCCAACTCCAGGGTGTGATTCATCCAATTTTTGGGCTCCTGAAGCCAACTCCAGTGTATATTTGGGCTCCTGCTGCTGCTGCTGCCAACTTCTGCTAACTCCAGGGTGTGATTCATCCAATTGTTGGGCTCCTGAAGCCAACCCCAGGGTCTCTTTAAAGTAATGTTTGGGCTCCTGCTGCTGCTGCTGCCAACTTCTGCCAACTCCAGGGTGTGATTCATCCAATTTTTGGGCTCCTGAAGCCAACCCCAGGGTCTCTTTGAAGTAATGTTTGGGCTCCTGCTGCTGCTACTGTCAACTCCTGCCAACTCCAGGGTGTGATTCATCCAATTTTTGGGCTCCTGAGGCCAACTCCAGTGTATATTTGGGCTCCTGCTGCTGCTGCTGCCAACTTCTGCCAACTCCAGGGTGTGATTCATCCAATTTTTGGGCTCCTGAAGCCAACTCCAGTGTATATTTGGGCTCCTGCTGCTGCTGCTGCCAACTTCTGCCAACTCCAGGGTGTGATTCATCCAATTTTTGGGCTACTGAAGCCAACTCCAGTGTATATTTGGGCTCCTGCTGCTGCTACTGTCAACTCCTGCCAACTCCAGGGTGTGATTCATCCAATTTTTGGGCTCCTGAGGCCAACTCCAGTGTATATTTGGGCTCCTGCTGCTGCTGCTGCCAACTTCTGCCAACTCCAGGGTGTGATTCATCCAATTTTTGGGCTCCTGAAGCCAACTCCAGTGTATATTTGGGCTCCTGCTGCTGCTGCTGCCAACTCCAGGGTGTGATTCATCCAATTGTTGGGCTCCTGAAGCCAACCCCAGGGTCTCTTTAAAGTAATGTTTGGGCTCCTGCTGCTGCTGCCAACTTCTGCCAACTCCAGGGTGTGATTCATCCAATTTTTGGGCTCCTGAAGCCAACCCCAGGGTCTCTTTGAAGTAATGTTTGGGCTCCTGCTGCTGCTACTGTCAACTCCTGCCAACTCCAGGGTGTGATTCATCCAATTTTTGGGCTCCTGAGGCCAACTCCAGTGTATATTTGGGCTCCTGCTGCTGCTGCTGCCAACTTCTGCCAACTCCAGGGTGTGATTCATCCAATTTTTGGGCTCCTGAAGCCAACTCCAGTGTATATTTGGGCTCCTGCTGCTGCTGCTGCCAACTTCTGCCAACTCCAGGGTGTGATTCATCCAATTTTTGGGCTCCTGAAGCCAACTCCAGTGTATATTTGGGCTCCTGCTGCTGCTACTGTCAACTCCTGCCAACTCCAGGGTGTGATTCATCCAATTTTTGGGCTCCTGAGGCCAACTCCAGTGTATATTTGGGCTCCTGCTGCTGCTGCTGCCAACTTCTGCCAACTCCAGGGTGTGATTCATCCAATTTTTGGGCTCCTGAAGCCAACTCCAGTGTATATTTGGGCTCCTGCTGCTGCTACTGTCAACTCCTGCCAACTCCAGGGTGTGATTCATCCAATTTTTGGGCTCCTGAGGCCAACTCCAGTGTATATTTGGGCTCCTGCTGCTGCTGCTGCTGCCAACTTCTGCCAACTCCAGGGTGTGATTCATCCAATTTTTGGGCTCCTGAAGCCAACTCCAGTGTATATTTGGGCTCCTGCTGCTGCTACTGTCAACTCCTGCCAACTCCAGGGTATGATTCATCCAATTTTTGGGCTCCTGAGGCCAACTCCAGTGTATATTTGGGCTCCTGCTGCTGCTGCTGCTGCCAACTTCTGCCAACTCCAGGGTGTGATTCATCCAATTTTTGGGCTCCTGAAGCCAACTCCAGTGTATATTTGGGCTCCTGCTGCTGCTACTGTCAACTCCTGCCAACTCCAGGGTGTGATTCATCCAATTTTTGGGCTCCTGAGGCCAACTCCAGTGTATATTTGGGCTCCTGCTGCTGCTGCTGCCAACTTCTGCCAACTCCAGGGTGTGATTCATCCAATTTTTGGGCTCCTGAAGCCAACTCCAGTGTATATTTGGGCTCCTGCTGCTGCTGCTGTCAACTCCTGCCAACTCCAGGGTGTGATTCATCCAATTTTTGGGCTCCTGAGGCCAACTCCAGTGTATATTTGGGCTCCTGCTGCTGCTACTGTCAACTCCTGCCAACTCCAGGGTGTGATTCATCCAATTTTTGGGCTCCTGAAGCCAACTCCAGTGTATATTTGGGCTCCTGCTGCTGCTACTGTCAACTCCTGCCAACTCCTGGGTGTGATTCATCCAATTTTTGGGCTCCTGAGGCCAACTCCAGTGTATATTTGGGCTCCTGCTGCTGCTGCTGCCAACTTCTGCCAACTCCAGGGTGTGATTCATCCAATTTTTGGGCTCCTGAAGCCAACTCCAGTGTATATTTGGGCTCCTGCTGCTGCTGCTGCCAACTTCTGCCAACTCCAGGGTGTGATTCATCCAATTTTTGGGCTCCTGAAGCCAACTCCAGTGTATATTTGGGCTCCTGCTGCTGCTACTGTCAACTCCTGCCAACTCCAGGGTGTGATTCATCCAATTTTTGGGCTCCTGAGGCCAACTCCAGTGTATATTTGGGCTCCTTCTGCCCCTCATAGTGATGCCACTTCAACTCTCTGCAATTGTGCCGCTCTGCGATTCTATTAGCGATGCCTCTGATCTGCATGTGATATTTATTCAAAGTATTATTTAACTAACCCAGCACGCATCCTGTGCGTGTTACAGCAAGGCAGAATGGTTTACAACCCTATTGAGGCTCTAGGAGGCTCAGAAATAGCCGTTTTTAATAGCGATTCGTCGCGAATTTATTCGGGTCGAAACGATTTTTGTCGGAAAATTCGGCGAATCAGTCGAATCGAATTTTTCAAAAGTTCGCTCATCTCTAAAAATAATTAAACAAAGCAAAGGTAAACAACTACACCAATAAATTCAAATTAAAAATAATATTCTAGTACATCAATTTAAAAATAAATAACAAAGGACATAAGTTTCTTTAATTAACGCAAATATATGGATGTATTGCAAAATAAAGGTTTACATGCAAAGGACTAATTAAGGTCCACATTAAAATGCTTTTATAAGGCATACATGAAATGTATTGAATCAGGTATGCATTGCCATACAATTTATGGCCTCGGCCATGCTGATACATGCAGTTCATTGGAGCTCAAGACGCGCAGACTCCTCCACATAGCCAAAAAACCTGTTCAAGAACAGCAATCCGACTGCTAAAAGGTGTCGGAAGTGGCTTTCTTTTAAAACGTATTTAGAGGTTGGAAAACTGCTCTCTGAATCACACCTAAACACATCCGATTATCCTAAGTTTTAGGTTTTGATCCTAAGTTTTAGGTTTTGATCCTAAGTTTTAGGATTTGATCCTACAATTTAGGAACAAACTTCCGATGATCGTAAGAGCATATACGAAATCGTACGTAGGCTCGTGCGAGTCGGAAATGGCCAAAAAGCAGGAAAAAATGACAAACACCCACCCAAACTTAGGATTCTAGATCCGAAATCAATTAACTTTTGCTCTTTGAATCGAGGGGATAGGCTGCCTAGTGCAGGTTTGGGATGCCCTGCGGCCTGGTGTTTTTTTTTGTTAAAGGTAGACCAAAAACCAATTCAAAATGCAATACTTTAATTCAGCTGAGGAAGGATCAACAAGCGTATTTAGTATAACAGATAGGCTGCCTAATGCAGGTTTGTTATGCCCTGCGGCCTGGTGTTTTTTTTGTTAAAGGCAGACCAAAAACCAATTCAAAATGCAATACTTTGATTCAGCTGAGGAAGGATCAACAAGCGTATTTAGTATAACAGATAGGCTGCTAAGTGCAGGTTTGGGATACCCAGGTGGGCTGGTGTTTTTTTGGGTAAAGACAGACCAAAAAATATTTAAACTAATCCAGTTATATATTATGATAAATGTTTGTGTGTAACAGATAGGGTTAAATAAGCCACTGCATAGATGGCATGCACAATGGCAAGGCAGATTTACAGCACAAAGAACTGAAATCGAATTGAAAACTGATCTGGCTAATGAAAAAAAAAAAAAAAATCACTGTCACTTCTAAGCTGTCCCTGGCTGGATGGTTCCGTTTTTTCCCTATCTTTCCCTGGCTCTGTCTACCTCTCTGTCTGCCTCTCTGACTCTCCCTACCTATCTCTAACTCTCTGTCCCTGTCTCTAACTAGCTGTGCTCTGGCGCAATGCAAGGCTGAAATGCGCACAAGCAAGATGGCCGCCGCTTTATATAGCACGGTGACGTCACCGGGCTTCGTGGCTGCTGATAGGCTGCATGTAACTTACCCATGATACCTTGCCCCAGGGGGTATATCTGGACATGTTCATCCACCATTTTAGAATGCCTGTAATTGAAATAAATGGAGTCCAAAGGAAAACTTTGATCGATCGAATTGCGGGGAAATTCGGATTCCTTCAGAATCGAATTTTCCATGAAATTCGGAACTAATCCGGGTTCGTCCGGATCGATTGGCTCATCCCTAGTTGCCGTGTTTGTATTTATTGCTGTGACTTATATGGTTCGCTGTGGTTTGCCGTGTATTTTTTTAGTCTGTATAAAGTGTGCTGTGATGTTTTCCCAGATTTTCACATGCTTTAATAGTTTCCATAGAATCTGTGTGCACAAGGTGCTCTAGTAGCTATACACAGAAGCAGGGGCGTAGCTGGGGGGGAGCAGGGGGGGCACTTGCCCCGGGTGCAGCAGGTCAGGGGGGCACCAAAGGGGTCCTGAGAACAGGTGGGGGGGGGCGCCATTACAAATCTTTGCCCCGGGTGCCAGAAAGCCTAGCTACTTCTCTGCCCAGAAGTCGTGTCATTTTTCAGGGTGATACAAGCAAGTCCTCAGTACTTCACAAGATGAACAATCACAGTAGCCCTTGTCTTCATGGTGGTTTAAGCACGTCAACAGGTATTTTACACCAAAAAGATCATTTGCATATGTCCTTGTGTTAGAGCCTGGCAAGCTTTTCAACACCCTGGAAAATGACCACTCAAACGGGGCTGTAACTAAAGTGTGAGGGATTCCTTCACTCAGGTTCTTTATGTATAGTGCAGAAGGTTTTCAAAAATTATATATTCTGTTTCCCCAAAAACAAGCCCTAGCATGATTCAGGATTTCTGAGTATGCTTTAAATATTAGCCCTACCCCAAATATAAGCTCTAGTTACGGGGGGAAAGAGCTAATTGCCCAGGTCACAAGGACCAAAAGATCCACCTGTCACAGTCAGGGCCTTTTCTTTTCCAGGTCACCAGATACCCTTTGCCGTGCCAAAATGGTTCAGCCTGTGTCATATTGCTGAGCCATGCAGATGCCGGGGAGCCCCATGCAAGAGCTAGGACTAAGTAAATAAGTATACAGCGCATCTCACATTGAAGCGACACCCAAGCCCACAACGGGTGCAGCAAATATTAAAGTGATTTTATGCCCAGATAGGAAGTTTATGTCGTCACCTTCTATTCCCAGCTATGTGCCCCATAGAAGTCTGTGTTTTTTACAAAAGCCTTTTACCAGTATTCATAAAAACACTAACAGGAAGCAGTACAATGTCTGAATGGCAGTTGTATGCTAATCATTTCAGCTACAACTAAACTGTCACATAATGACAGTTAGGTTGAAGTGATTCCCAGTGCTGAGCTGTGTGTACTGTAACAATAAATCATTGCTGTAAAGCTCCAGGGTGGGGGGCTGCTCAGCCAGGGAGCAATGTGGATGACTCCATTCAGTTTGTGTTGTTATGAATATTTGTCAGAGGCTTTAGTAAAAAAGAAACACAGACTGTTTTGGGGCACTGGGCTGAAGGCGAAGATAATGACATAAACCTCCTGTCTGGGTATAGGATCACTTTACCCCCACCACGAACATGGCGGGGTGGCAGGGGCAGTTGAGTCGCCATATTATGGTATCTCTATCAATTCTGGAATAGAAATAAAGAACAAATGTAGATTTTTGTAATGCAAAATTAAGACATCTCCTAAAGATAAGCCCTAGTGCATCTTTTGGAACAAATATTAATATAATTCAATATTTTGCTTCGGTGAAACAGTATATGTGTGTGTGTATGTATCACCAGTCTAGACAAAGATGGCCATTAAGCTACATAATAATTGCATTTCCAAGAAGAATACATCATTATCTTAGCCTGTTGGTGGGCAGCCACAGGGAACATAAATATGTTAGTGTGACCTTCTTGAAGTCGGCATGACCCCCTTGAAAACAGAACACAGTTACACATTAATGAGGGCTTACTATGTGTACATTGTAAGGATAAGGTGTAATTTAACGCCAGTTTTAGTCAATGCATCATCAGACTCTCTCGCTTGGTCCAGCATTAAATTAGGCTCTATCATGTAATGTGGCTGTTATATAGTTCTTTGAGTGATATAATTAGGAAATTGATTGCAGGAGGGCATAAAGAAAATGGAAAATGTCAGACCAGCATCATGCATCCAGCCTGTTAAAGGAGCACTGTCATGATAGAAAAATGGCCATTAATAAAATAAAAAAAAAAAAAAAAAAAAAAATATATATATATATATATATATATATATATATATATATATATACTAAAAAGCAAAAGGAGGGGCCACTTATCCCCCCTGCATAAAAAGAAATCCAGCCAAGCATTTCACTTACTATTAATGGAAGGAAAGGTAATTGGGGGTGACATGTTTCGAACCTAACATTCTGCTTTTACAGAAGAGACCTGCTCAACCCGCAAGGTCTGTCCCCTGAGCCAGCCCATGATGGCATAATATATGATTGCTATTGCAATTCTTCTGATGCAGACAGATGTTTTCACCCATCATGCAATGCCATTGGCAGATATTTAGAGGTGACAATGCTGCTGCTCACAGGCACATGCTGGCTTAGAATGTAAATGTGGAAGGGAAAAGGGGTCAAAACCTGTAAGCCCTGGATTTTTTTCTTCCAGAAGAGCAGCCCCATATGCTTGGCTGGATTATTTTTCAGCTGGGGTGCATATGTAGCCCCCCGCCCACTATCTAGCATGTTTATATGGATGTTTCATTTAAAGTGGACCAAAACCCAGGATTTTGACTATCCTGGGTTTTGGTCCTTGCCCTCGGGGCACCCCGATCAGGGATGCTGCGCTGTGTCAAACCCCCCAGGACGCCCGAACAAACTCACTTCTTCCCTGGTCCTACGGTGCATGCGCAGCCCTCTCATCCAATCAGCACATGCTGACGGCAGCATCGCCTGCTACCCACTAACAGGGAGCGTGGCAGCGCTAGCCATTCACAAATAGCGTAGCTGCAGCTAGCGCATTCGCCGTTGCACCAGGAGAGAAGGTAAGTCTCCAGGTGATCTGGGGGGATTCATACAGCAGAATCAGAATGCCCCGCTGGAAATACAGCGGCCCTTGAATCTTACAGATTTCAGGGCCATTGGGACGTGGGTTTTGGTCCACTTTAAGACTGGTGATATGGCTTCTTTAATGTCAGAAGAAATATTTTCAGATGAAGGGCCTTGGGTGGGCAGGGACACACAACTCCAGAGTGCTCCTTGATGAGTGATTATGATAAAGAATATGTTGACTCCCCTACATGGCAGATCTCTTGGTATCTGCATCTTCAGTAACTATGTATGTGAGCTTTCCTGGCAGGTTGCTGAATGAAATATTAAATACCGGCACATACCAAAAATGCAGTTACAGTAAGTATTTCACCAAAGCCAAGGATAAATACAAACATGCATCCAATGTATACTAGCATAAGGTATGAAGCGTAATCTAATTCACCCGACAGACCATCAGGCAGATTGCCCCCCAATCTCAGCCATACACAGTGCTGTATAACTTTTATTGCCACATATGAGATCCTCTTAGCTGGGCAGAATATACCAGTAAATTGCTGTACTCTATATGTATTTCCCTCTCCAATCAAATGTTAATCGGGCAGGCTGATTCATCATTAGCGGCAGGTAGCGACAGATGAGCGTCTGTAGCAGGCATTTTCAGAGCGCCCGCTAGGAGTCACTGTGCTCAGCCGTGGGTCGCTACTTTATAGCGACTCAGTCGCTGTTTAGTAATCTTGAATACATTGTGAGGAGTCGCTATTTGACCAGTACAGCGCTGTATGAGAGCGCATGTTAGCGACTGCTCATAGCAACCGACTCACACCATATTCAGCAAAAAAACAGCCTCACAAATCTCTGGCACTGAAAAATACTTGTTTCAAGCCCAGAGCGCAGGAGGCGGTGTGTTTAAAGTGGACCAACACCCAGGATTTTGACTATCGGGTGCCCCGCTGTGTGAAACCCTGCAGAACGCCCAGAAACACTCACCTCACCACGCTCCTACGCGGACGCTCATCCAATCAGAGCGCTCAGAGCCGCTGTGGTATGCACGTACAAGCGGCGTCCAACCACAGCGGCTCTGAGGCCACATCTCGCGCGTCCCTCTTACAGGGAGTGCGCCCACGCTGGCCATTCACAAACGGCTGGCGCGGGTGCGCGCCCTGCTAGAGGGAAGCACGAGACACGGCCGCGGCCCAAGCATGCTGTTGGAACGGGGTTAAGGTAAGGTTTCTGGGCTTCCTGGGGGGGTTTCACCCCACGGGACATCCCGATTTCGGATGCCCTGCGGGGAGGGATCTATAAGATTCCCGGGCCGATCCCCCCTGGGTGTTGGTCCACTTTAAAGTGTGTTTTCAAGCATCTATCAACTAGTAACAAAGCGAAAACATATGGAATTACATTGTAACAACATTGTAGCATGGACACTTTAATGGCAGACCTGTAATGTCATTTCTGAGGAAATATATAAAAAATGAAAAAAAATATGAAAAAAATGCTTTTTCAAAGCCAGAAGAGGTCACAAATAATTCTGTGACCTCTTCTGGCTTTGAAAAAGCATTTTTTTCATAATTTTTTCATTTTTTATTTTTTGGAAAAAAAAAAAAAATACCCCGTTTAAAGAGAAGAAAAGGTTCATCCATTGAAATGTATGCGAGAGCGACAGGTAGCGAGAGGTCATACCTGGCGCTGTGCAAAGCTGAACGAGGGCGCTGTTCACTGAGGCTGTGAAAATGATGAATCAGACGCTACATGGCGCTATCCCAGTCGCTAAACAGATTCTGCATGATAAATGTGTAATTGCGTGCCGTGTCCGGCGTTCTCCAGTCGCTACCTGTCGCTACCTCTCATTAACCAGCCACTACCTGACGCTATCCCTGTGTATCTTCTTGATCAGAACATTGTCTGGATTGAACCTTTGTTCCTCGGTATTTCAGAAGCAAATGCACTATAATCAAAATGTGCAACATTTGCCACCCGTACCCTAAATATAATCTAATTAATATTACATTAAATTCATGTTATTCCAGAAATGCATAACTTTACCAATATAACTGTAGGGCTTTAGTTAAGAATAGGCACATATTAACTAGGTTATAAGAACCCTGTAAATAGCTTTAAATCCCTTTTATAGTTACCTTTAAAGTGGACCAAAACCCAGTATTTTGACTATCCTGGGTTTTGGTACTTGCCCCTTGGGGCAACCCGATCGGGGATGTCTCGCCTTGTGAAACCCCCCAGATCGCCTGAACAAACTCACCTCTTCCTGGTCCTACTGCACATGTGCAGCCACTCATCCAATCAGCCCGCTTGGATATGCTCGAGCCCCTTCGGTGCTGGGGGCCACATCGCCCGCAACCCTTTAACAGGAAGAGTGCCCGTGGTGGGCATTCACAGATGCCTGGCATGGACAAGCACCCTGCTAAAGGGATAGCAGGGATGTGGCTGCTGCTTGTGCACGTGCAGTTGGACCGGGAATGAAAGCGGGGTACCCCCGATCGGGGTGTTCCGGGGGGAACGAGTATGTCTACCCTGGAGTCTCATAGATTCTAGGGTCCTCTTTAATACAGGTTAGTGAGGCTGCAGTACTTTAAACAGACACAAGATGTCAGAGTGAGAGAAGTCCTTAAAGTGGACCAACACCCACCGGTGATCGGCCCGGGAATCTATAAGATTCCCGGGCCGATCACCTCCCTCCCCGCGGGACATCCGAGATCGGGATGTCCCGCGGGGTGAAACCCCCCCAAACACCCCAAACTCCTTACCTTAGTTTCGGCGGCGGCCGGCTGCCGCCACCTCCCTCGCGCCCCTCTAGACGTGCGCGTGCCCGCGCCGGCCGTCTGTGAATGGCCGGCGCGGGCACGCGCGCGTCAACAGGGACGCGCGGGAGGCGGCGGCGGAGGAGCCGCTTGTCCGCGGCTTGTCCGTCGCCGCGGGGAGAGGTGAGTTCGGGGGGTTCGGGGGGGTTTCACACAGCGGGGCACCCCGATCGGGGGTGCCCCACCGAAGTGGACCAAGACCCAGGATAGTCAAAATCCTGGGTGTTGGTCCACTTTAAGGAATCATTGGGCTATAGGTTAGAATGGAGAATGTTTTAAAAGGAGAACCAAGAGAATAGTGATTGGATAATAGGTTAGAGAGAGAACATTCTAGCACTTATTGGAAGGATTATGAACATGTGACAAAAAGTTCTGGAAAGGTTAGAGAAGGTTATATAAGGGAAAGAGACCCTGTCATAAGTGTAGAAGTTCAATACCACTTGTATTGTACAGGAGCAGAACGAAGAGAGACAGCAGCCAGCACACAGTGGCCACCATTAGGATAAAGGATAATCTCCAGGGAATCCTGTACTGGGAGTAAAACCAGCTGTATTGTACGTGACTGTGAGGAAAAACAGGAATTTGCTGCATATGTTGGAGAATGGATTGTGTTATTGCTGTGTTTTATGTCTATCCTGGAAGAAGTTAATAAAGAGGAACTCTACTTTCTATTGGATTGTCGTTTGTTTAACATGGAGCACACAGTGAGTACTGACAGCCCTTGTGGTTAAGCCCCAGCATCCCCCCCACACACAAACACACTTGGGCCCAGAAGATCTTGCTCCCTGCTATCCTTATCAAGCTGTGTGAGGGCTACATAACTACTGCCATTACTTTCATTCAATATTGATTTATTACTGAATGAGCAGCAAGCATTTCCTAATTGTTGAGTTGTTTTTTGTTTACTATTCCTACAAGTAAATTATTTGAAATCACTTCTAGCTAAAACAATTGTTTAAGTTGATGATGTTAGGCTGTTATTTTTTTGAATACCACTGTATGCACTTTAATAACCGACACAGTTCATTATACACATACTGTATAAATGAATTTAAATGCATAGGGAATGCTGATGTGGATACATACACAAGCGCAATCACAAGGTTATAAGAGGGCACTCACCCCAACATTGCAGGGAACACGTCTCCTTCAGCAAGGAAATACATCTAGGGCACATGGTAACTAACATTAGAAGAGACTATTGTATGGCTGGAGCACAGATGCACAGAAATCAAACCCAGTTTCTAAATGTAGTGGGCGCATGCCTGGCAAAGGGCACACGCTCTGAGGAGCGAGTGGGGTTCTTGGACCTAAGGTAGGGCGACTCAGGTTGATGTGGCATGTGTGGGGTGGAGATGCACTTACTGATTCAGTTGTCGCTGGTCTCCAATCATGATTCTCCTTGATGCAAACAACAGGGTCTTTGTTTGATGGCTTCCATCATCAAACAGCATAATCCAGTACAGGCAACAGTCTTTACAATCCAGTTACAATCCACAGGCTCATTCCCTCACTGTTGCTCAGCTCCTCCACTACATTAACACTTCCCCTCCTCACACCTAAGCAGTACTTAGTAGAACACTCTAGAAGGGTAGGGTTCTCCCTTATATAACCTCTGAAATGTTGCCTTCCCAACTATGTTGTTATGCTCAACCAATGGCAGGGCAGGTAATGTTGCCAATGCCACCTGGCTGAGTCTCTATCCATTTTAAGGGGTACACTAGACTAATTAATATTCTCTAAGTTTATTCCTTAGGCAACACTGCCATCATGTGGATTCATGATGCAATGGTACCTAAGTTCTGTATTTAACTACTATTAGTAAAGTTCCTATCTCTATCAGGGCCTATCCCACTGGCAGGGCTCTAATGTTTCCTAAGTGTAGTGTTGACCATGGTATCCACCCATCACATAAAGCTCACCGTAAATCATTCATGTGCTCATTTGGCTTCCAGAAGCTGTTTGCGAGATATGTTTTACAAATGATGACAATGTTTAATACAACATGCTTTAGCACCTTTGCTCTTGAATATATCTCCTAGTACAGATAACTAGTGATGAGGTCTAGCAGAGTTACTTCCAGGGACAAAACTCAGCATTAGGTCTGTTTGAGCAGCTGCTCTCTTGAAACTGAACAAAACCGGAGAATCTGACTTTCCCGGGTTTTGTTCCATGCTGTTTGAAACCCCTCAGTTCACCCATAAATACTCACCTTTCCACACTCTAACGGCGCATGCGTGGGCTCTTGTCCATTGAGAGCTGCCTGCTGTGACTACATAATTCATCAGACGGCTCTCATTGACATGAACTATCTGAATTGCTGGGGCGGAAGCTCCCTGTTCAATACAATGGGAGCCGCCTGCCAAATGACGTAGTCACAGCAGGTGGCTCTTTTAGATTCCAGGCCGGCGGCTGGTGGGCTTTATTCCTGGCATTAATCTCTCGACTGGGGATTCTGAATTGGGCAAGAGATTCCCTCCTAATTGTTCATACCTGAAGTACAAATGTAACCCACATGCTGCACCAGGGCCGGATAACGTGCGGGGAGAGCTGTCACGAGTTCTTGGAATCCTGAGGGATGATTGGGATATGGCCTGGTGGAATCACCACACACTGCAGATATCTTTCCAAACTTTATTAAAGCAACCACACTTCCAAGTTTAGCAACTGCAAATCCGCAAAGTACTTTAGCACAATAGCAAACAGGCTCACAGGTTCCTGGGGTCACTCTAGGGGTTTGGGACTATGCTACCTTGGTACCTTATACATTGGTCCTCGGTGAACTCCACTCTGCTCCTCCTAGGCCCACACGGATGTCCCTCTGTGGTAGCTCTCTGTCTTGCTCTGCACACTGTAGCTCTTTCTCCTGTGTATAGTAGTAGCTTTCCTCTCTCAAAAGGGTTAGCAGGCTCCATTGGGTACTGCTCGGCAAACTACAACTCCATAGCTCTCTCTCTCAGTAATCCATCTTATCACAACTCAGTACAGGTGACAGCTGCTCAGTAGATCATCTCGAGACAACTGCTCTGCACTGACTGTTCTAGAAAGGTGCCTTAAGCTTATATAACCTCTGTTTATGATGTCACTTTCCCACAGCAGCCTCTAGTGGTTAACTCTGTCACTGCCAGGGGCGGGCTGGCCATAGGGCATACCGGGCAGAATCCCGGTAGGCCGTCGCATGGGCAGGCCGCAGGTGGTGGCCGATGAGCAGAGCAGTGTAACGGGTGGAGGCCGCACTGCCCGCCGCCACATGCCCCGCTGTCACACTCACACACCCAGATTATCTTGCGTGTAAACATTAGTGTGTGTGTGAGAGCAACGGCGGGCAGAACGCCCTCCACCCATTAAACTTCTCTGCGCATCGCCCGCTGGTAGAATGTTGGCTCCGCGCAGGCTCGGCATCAGCAAGTACACTTACAGGACGGGGAAGCAGAGGAGCTGTCATAGATCTGAGTCATGTGACAGAGCAGAATATCTGTGCACGCTGCTGCCCCCTAGTGACAGCCTGTCCCAGGACCTGCAGGTCAGTGGATGCTTCACACTAGGTTCTGCCATTTGTAACTCGGCTGCAGGGAAGTGCTGCTGCTTCTGCCACAAGGTAAAGGCTTCCCTTTGTGTGACCTCCCTCCTGGCAGCTTATTAAGGAAAGTTTAGATGTTCAACCCCCTTTTACAATACAAACAGTGTCCCATGTGCTGTCCATAGACTCGGCTGTGCAGAGCTCCATGTTGCCTGTCCCTGTGTTCTCGGCTCCTTCATATACTATATGTCTGCTAAATGGAGCCTCTCACAGCCCTGTAACAGGAGAGAGGCCGGGTGAACAATAAGAAAACTTCTACAAAGCCACCTCACATCTGTGTCCAAATCTGATCTTCTCCTGATCTGTGTCCAAATCTGATCTTCTCCTGATCTGTGTCCAAATCTGATCTGCTCCTGGTCTGTGTCCAAATCTGATCTGCTCCTGGTCTGTGTCCAAATCTGATCTGCTCCTGATCTGTGTCTCCAAATCTGATCTGCTCCTGATCTGTGTCTCCAAATCTGATCTGCTCCTGATCTGTGTCTCCAAATCTGATCTGCTCCTGATCTGTGTCCAAATCTGATCTGCTCCTGGTCTGTGTCCAAATCTGATCTGCTCCTGATCTGTGTCTCCAAATCTGATCTGCTCCTGATCTGTGTCCAAATCTGATCTGCTCCTGATCTGTGTCTCCAAATCTGATCTGCTCCTGATCTGTGTCTCCAAATCTGATCTGCTCCTGATCTGTGTCTCCAAATCTGATCTGCTCCTGATCTGTGTCCAAATCTGATCTGCTCCTGATCTGTGTCCAAATCTGATCTGCTCCTGATCTGTGTCTCCAAATCTGATCTGCTCCTGATCTGTGTCCAAATCTTATCTGCTCCTGATCTGTGTCTCCAAATCTGATCTGCTCTTGATCTGTCTCCAAATCTGATCTGCTCCTGATCTGTATCTCCAAATCTGATCTGCTCCTGATCTGTGTCTCCAAATCTGATCTGCTCCTTATCTGTGTCTCCAAATCTGATCTGCTCCTGATCTGTGTCTCCAAATCTGATCTGCTCCTGATCTGTGTCTCCAAATCTGATCTGCTCCTGATCTGTGTCTCCAAATCTGATCTGCTCCTGATCTGTGTCTCCAAATCTGATCTGCTCCTGATCTGTGTCTCCAAATCTGATCTGCTCCTGATCTGTGTCCAAATCTGATCTGCTCCTGATCTGTGTCTCCAAATCTGATCTGCTCCTGATCTGTGTCCAAATCTTATCTGCTCCTGATCTGTGTCTCCAAATCTGATCTGCTCTTGATCTGTCTCCAAATCTGATCTGCTCCTGATCTGTATCTCCAAATCTGATCTGCTCCTGATCTGTGTCTCCAAATCTGATCTGCTCCTGATCTGTGTCCAAATCTGATCTGCTCCTGATCTGTGTCTCCAAATCTGATCTGCTCCTGATCTGTGTCTCCAAATCTGATCTGCTCCTGATCTGTGTCTCCAAATCTGATCTGCTCCTGATCTGTGTCTCCAAATCTGATCTGCTCCTGATCTGTGTCTACAAATCTGATCTGTGTCTACAAATCCGATCTGCTCCTTATCTGTGTCTTTTTGGTGTGGGAAATAGGGACAGTTGTTAAATTAAGCCTTTAAAGTGGGATGCCCCTCTCAGCCTGTAAAGTGGGATGCCTCTCTTTCTTTCTTATTTTTGTCCTCCTAAACCCTGGTAAACCATGGAACAAAATAAGGTACGTATATATATATATATATATATATATATATATATATATATAAATTTATGTGACATTAATATACTATACTGGGCCAGGAACAGTAAAGCAGGGGCGGTGTGCCCCAAACAGTCCCGGGCCGTTTTTTAGTCCCAGTCCGCCCCTGGTCACTGCTGTTATTTATTATGCAGCTAGGCTGTTTTACACATGGTTTTCTATGATAGATTAGGTAACCCCAGTTTTTATCTGGGCCACACTAATCTAGCTCAGTCCAAAGTCCTTGGGTAAAAGATACAGCCTAGTTGCACCTTTTTACCTACTCTGAAGTTTTGTTACATAGTTTCCTGGTAGTGCAGATTGCTGTTCTCAGAGTCTGCTTATAAAATAACAGTATGGTCTGAAGTCCATCAAGAATAGGATCTGGAGTTCATTGAGCTGGAGAAGCTATCGTGTAGTTCACATAATCCAGTCCATGGGTCTGCTGCTTACTGCTGATTGGAAAGAGTCTTATGAGGATAGGCATCCACTGGTATTGCATCAGTTGGGCCACAAGAGGTGGAGCTGAAGAGCTGTGTGAGGCGACACAGTACCAGAAGAGCCCTATAGTAGACATACCAATTAGTGTCCAAAGGTGGTCCCATTTTATGTTTGAGATAAAGCTGTTGCTACAAATATGAATAAACTCTACTCTAAAGGCCAGAAAACATGAGCAACAATCAGTTGCCTGTGGTACATGGTATTCACCAGCCATTTATCAAAAAGTAACAGCAAAACTTTAAACCCCAAAGTTTGCGGACTGCCAGCACAGGCCGCAGCAGCCCACCATAGAAAATAGCCGCACAACAGAAATGTGTTCAACAAATTAACTAAACTTTATTAAGGTTTAATCTACAATGACATAGTATAAAATGACGATTTAAAAGATAAAACCCCAATGCGGGTGATGGAAGTGGACATTTATGGACTCACTTCGTCAGGGTGTCAGTAGTGGATGATTCAAGTGGACCTGGACTATTTGAATTGGTGATATACAATCTATTAGATTCTTTCATCTTTTGGCCGATATTGCATTCCACAGTGTTTGTAGGTGACGCTTTAGGCACATTCTTTGCACTCCGTGTCTTGTGGGAATAAACCCAATTTTCTTTACACTTGCATTGCTATTTTTTGCACAGCTGATTTCTACACTATCTGCTTTGTTTGCACATACTGCTTAATTTGCACATATGTATTCATTTCTATACAAATATTAGCGTCATCCCATTACACTGTGTGACGGGCTTTATAAATATATCTATGTAATTTGAGTCCATAAGTGTCCACTTCCATCACCCCCATTGGGGTTTTGATCTTTTTAATCGTCATTTTATACTATGTCATTGTAGATTGAACTTTAATAAAGTTTAGTTAATTTGTTGAATACATTTCTGTTGTGCGGCTATTTTCTATGGTGGGCTGCTGCGGCCTGTACTGGCAGTCCGCAAACTTTGGGGTTTACAGTGTGTTGCCCATTAAGGGCTATCTGCTCACCTAGCCAGCACCAGTAGCATTAGTACCTTAGCTGTGCGGGCCTCTCAATTTATTTGTGTATAACAGCAAAACTTTATTAAAGTGTACTTATATCAAAAGGCCTGTGCAATGCTCAAACTTCATGAAAAAAAGGCCAGGCACAGGAGTGGGCACAGCCACAGGGAAGCTGGGTATGCAGCCACTGATAACGTTACGGGACCTGCTGGGATCAGGTAAGATTAATGGCGCCCCGGGGGGTTTCACACAGCGGGGCATCCGGGGTAGGATGCTCCAGGGGCAGGCTATCAGCCGGGCATGGAATCTTTTAGGTTCCAGGGCCCTGCCACGTTGGCTTTGACCCACTGTAAGGGTTAAGCTTTTGAAAGTGTTTTTTTGTGCAAAAAGCCTGTCCTCAATGTGCTGAGCTAATATAGTATTTTTTCAATCTTTTCAATTTTTTTGCTGTTAGTAAAAGTGTGTTTTATGGATACTCCAAGTCTGTACACCAAGACTGTACACCAATATATACACTTTAATCAAAATTGAGTTGAATGACAGACAGATGCTAGCCACGATTTGCAAGCAGGTGCATAATAACAAACCACAACACACATTTTGTTCAGTCTACTGGAGCTTTGTCAGGGTGACCCTGACGGCAGTCGACTTTGAAGTGGACCTGGCTTCAGCGGCAGTGGTAACGTGACTTGGCAGTAGCCTAGTAGCTAGTTGAGGAGGCAAGCTGGTTGCCTGGTCCGTGAGCAATACATAGGCACCTGACTTGGACCTCCAACAGCTGCAGCACCATATATACTGGTTCCCAGCCATTGTGAATTGTGGCTAGCATCTGTCCCCCATATCAGAGGGACAAAGGAAAAGAGAGGAATGATGAAATGTGGAAATAGAGAGAAAAGGAGGTAGAGAAAAATATGAGAGGGTAGAAAGGGAGGGTGAGGTGGACAAGAGAGAAAAAAGAGTGAGTGTGGAAAAAAATTGTGTAAAGTGAAGGTTGATGAGAGAGGAGCGGGGGATGTGCAAAGGGAAGATACACATATAAAGGTAAATAAAGATGTAGGTGAAGGAAATGCAACAAGCAAGAGAGGGAGGAAAGCTGAAAAAGGGAGACAGAAAGTATAAAGGGAAATAAAAAGACTGAGGTAAGTTAGAAAAGAGAGAGAGCAGAAGGGAAAGTGAAATGATAGAGAGATGGAGAGAATGTGCAAAAGGGAGATGGAAGGAAGGAATAAAGGAGACAAAGAAATTGAACTGTGGAAAAGAGAAGGATGAGGGAATGTGGAAATCAGAGAGAGAGGAAGGCAATGTGGAAAAGAAATGAGGAAGGATAAGGAAAAAAAGATGAAGGGTTCATATAAAAATATGATGCTCCACCAATATGTTTCATTCAATGGTCAAGTCACCAGGCTGTCACCATGCATCTTAGGATAGTGACATTGCTGGCAATTCAGCTTACAATTTCAGGGCAGGTAGAAACACTCAACACACTTATTCAGACTTAGGCCCTCCAGTATTAGGTGGTACTTGAAACTAAGAGCAGAGAGGAATAGACAGCCTACCATAGTCTATCGCTAAGTAACTTAATAATCTATAATGCTACAAAGCTGACTGGTAAACTGAAAAAGCGAATGTATATCCTATATTTTTAAATGACCTTTTCTAGAAACAAGTAATGGTTTGAAAGCTTTTCCCTAGCACATAGATTGAATAGATAAATTTCAGCCTTGAAAATTGAGCAGCAAAAGAGCACCATCACGAAAATTTGCATTTAAAAAGATAGATAAATAAATAGCCACACAATAGCTTTTAACATGTGTATAAATAATGTGGCAAGATCTGCTGGGTTTTATTCAGAGAGGTGATAGCACACAGCCGCAGCATTTAGCCCACTCACCTTTTTTTTACAGGCAGGTGCTGTACACATCGGTAAGATCACTGTGTGTGTGAGGCGCTGCTTCTGTGAAGAGACCACCAGGTAACATAATAAATATATAAAATCTCTACATTAAGAACTAAACTGACTGATAAAAAATCTACTTTAAATGACTATGCAGGTATATATAAATGTATTGAAACAATGTGTAACTATGTAAGTGAAACAAAACCTGGAGTGGCCAACCCTGGAGTCTAAATGACTCCAGTGCTGACCTTCCCCTAGGGCATCACAATAGAAAAAACGCTACCTGGGTCGCCACAAGACCCACCTTTTTCCTGGCTCCCATGGCAATGTAAATAGCTGCAGACACATCCTTAGCATCTCTGGGATGGAATGCGCTCCCACGGATAGCCATTCAGATAGGATAGGCGACCAGGGATGCAGCCGTTCCTGCTCCCCATTGCCGAGCTCTGGGTGCAAACAGAGCCGTTTGCCACTTTGAGGTGGTAAAATTTACCACCAAATGGTGTCCTATAGACCTACAGGCAGACTGCAAAGAGAAAGAACTTCTGGGTTTCCTGTCGCTGGGTATTGTGGGTTATACCAGTTATATACAGGCAGTAGCATGGCTGGGATGCTGGGAAAGGAAGCCGTGGAGGTGCTTCAAGTTGGCCGCAATCTGAAGAAAATCGGTGAGGCCGCGTTTCAGCTTTGAGCGGATGCAGGAGCAAATGTAAGTGCTGACAATGATTCAGTTTAATGCTTGCAGATTGGTGAGTTTTTTTAAATGTGCAAGGTTGTTGGTCTGGTTTAACTACATACCTTCACTGGTAAGTACTCCACTGGCTTTTTCACATATGGCTTCATATTATAAATACATACATACTACACTACTCTTCCTTTTCTGTGTCAGAAACTTCACCAAGTGGTGCCTAGGAACATTAACCTAGACCAGGGGTCCTGGAACAGGAAAATATTCTGCCTTATCCTGCACCTTTCCCCTTCCCTATGTACCTACCATAAGCAATAAACCTAATTCTGATTTCAACCCATCGACTGGCCTTAGAATTCTCAAGTCAGCGCACATATTAAAAATTTAAATGACGTATTGCATTAATGCACTACAGAACCAACAGGATCGAAACCAGGTCCCCCCCGCTGTATGAAACCCTTGAGATCGCTGATAAACACTTTACCTGTGGCTCCCATGATGCTGTCTATGGCATGCTTTTGTGCCCATCCATGCAGATAGGCTTGGGGCAGGAGTGTTCCCCAGTCTACAGGAAAGCCGGAGATGTGACCTGCAGAGTGGGCCAGGTCAACTGGCATTCTTAAGATCAGCCAATTTGGAGATCTCAAAAATGGCATGTGTGCGTGACTCCATCATGCAAAGACTAATTGAAAAAAAAAAGGGTCACCGAGCCAGCTGCATTGTAGGGGGGGGGGGGGGGGAGTTGCGCCACTTTCAGATGCATGCATTCCATGTATTAATCCACTGTCTTTGCCCAGTTTTTTAAAAAATGTCTGCATTATTGTTAAATTTTTCCTCTTACATGTAAAATGCCTTCTCATGAACTTTAACCCTTTAAGTGCCAGCCTACCTGGAGTTTTTGTTACGCTTTGTTGCTAGACCATTTTTCACTATTTTGCACTATGCATGTTCAACTGTGATTTTTGAAGGGATTTCCAGGGATTTCCCAGGAAAATTATATATTGTTTTGAGTCTGGGCTTTAACATAAAATGTCTTGTTTGTCATTTGTTAAGTGTATTCTTAATATTTTGGTGTGAAATATGTGAAAAAAAAAATAAAAAAAAATCTATTTTTTACAATTTGTAGTGTTTTTTTGTAATAAAAAATGTAAGTTTGTCAATAAAATCTTATTGTGTGTGAAATCCAGGAAAGGGTAGACACCCTTTCCTGCCCAGGAGACCCCCCCAAACTGAAACAGCACTTTAAGAGATTTTTAGATCAAATACAGCTACGCTAAGTGCTATGTGCACCGTGCAGTTTTTTAATAAAAACAACCCTTTACATTTGAAATACCCCCCACAAACTATATATTCTCTGGAAATACACACTTCAAGCTTTCTAGGTGTACCAGGCTTGTTGATGTTGCCACAGTTTTCTGGAAGTTCTCCCTCAATGTATTCTTTGGTTACACAGAGCTTCCCTAAAAAAGGATAAAAAAAGCAGGATCAAAGCCACATTTTCCTAAAAAAAAACTATATGCAAACAAGAAAAAACAAGTTAATCTGAAAAAGCAACATCCCCCGAACCGAACGATACCCAACATGCATAGCTATTGTCAAAAGAAAATTTCAGCTCTGCAGACAAAGTGCGCACCTTGCACTTTTTCTACCAAAACAACCCTTTACATTTGGAATACCCCACAAACCATACATTCCTTGAAAGTACACGTGATAATCTTTCTAAACGTACCCAGTTGTAGTGGGCCCATCTTTCTGAAAGTAATCACTCAAAGAATTCTTTGGTCGCACAGGGTTCCCTTAAAAAATGTATAATAAAGCAGAATAAAAAATGAGTTTTCCTAAAATATCAATATGCAAACAAGAAAAGACAAGCTAAATCTGAAAGCACAAGGCCCCCCGAGCAGAACGATACCCAACATGCATAGGTACTATTAACCATTTTAACTGCCAGCCTACTTGAGGTTTTGTCACCCTCTCTTGACAGGTAATTTTTCAGCATTTTGCGCTATGCTTAACTGTGATTTTTGCAGGCATTTTCAGGAAAATGATGTATTTTATTTTTGCGGCAGAGTTTAGGCTTTAACATGAAATGTCTTTTACTGTTTTTTTTAAATATTTTTGAGTAAATTAAACAAAACAAAATAAAAAAAAATATTTTTTTAGAAAATTGTCTCCTTTATTTCAATTAAAACTTTTTTTTTTAAAGAAAACCATATTGCATGTGAAAGCCCAATTTCTCCCGATTACAACGGTACCACATATGTATCGGTAGCCCCCCGTTACTGTTCAGAAGACCCCCCCCCAAACTGAAAAGAACACTTTATAACATGTAAAAATAAAATACAACTACAATCCACACTATAAAGGGTTAAATCAAGAAAAAAATTGGCATGGGGTTCCCAAGGGGGGGGGGGGGTAATCCCCATTTTTTTTTTTAATTTTAAGGGTTAAAAACCCTTAAAAATTCCCATAAAAATGACATGGGGTCCCCCCTACCCAGCATAACCAGCCCGGGGATCAGCTATGCAGGGCTTGTAGAACTGGGCGCAGGGGCCAGCTTTGGTGGCCCCCCGCCCTGCCAAGTACAAGCCCGCACCGCCTAAATCAGCCCGGGCCCTTCTGCCCCCCCCCCGGGCTTCGGGGAGGCAGGTAATAGGGGGGCCGGGGTTAATGGCAAGTCGCCCGCTAGCCGCAGGTGACTTGACAGCCCCCCAGCCTTGTGAACTGGTATAGGGGTTTCATGGACTTCTTATAAGTTCACAATGGGTTAAAGTGGACCAACACCCAGGGCTGATCGGCCCGGGAATCTATAAGATTCCCAGACCGTTCTATTCCCTCCCCCCGGGGCATCCAAAAACCCCTCTGTGTGAAACCCCCCGGAACACCCGCTACCACTTACCTGAATCCCGGTCCTATGGCGCATGCGTGGGCCGCATCCCCGCCGGCGCGGGCACGCTCCCTGTTAGAGGGAAGTGGGGGATGCGGTCTCCAGCATGCTCAGAGTGGCTGAGCTTAGACGTCTCTTAGACGTCCATAACTCAGCCGCTCAGAGCGCGCTGATTGGACGAGCGGCCGCGCATGCACCATAGGATCGGGGTGAGATGAGTTATTGTGGGCGATGGGGGGGTTTCACAGAGCGGGGCATCCCCGATCGGGATGCCCCGGGGGAAAGGACCAATACCCAGGATAGTCAAAATCCTGGGTGTTGGTCCACTTTAAATATAAAAAAAAAAATACACCACACCACACCACAAAATGCTGGAAGCATTTTATACCTGCTGTGTAACAGGACATAAGTGGTTAATTTAAAAAAAATTTGACATAGGGTCCCCCCTCCCAGGGGGGGGAGGGAACCCCATTTTTTTTTGGAATTTTAAGTGTTAAAAACCCTTAAAATCCCCCAAAAAATGACGTAGGGTCCCCCCTACCAAGCATTACTGACCCGGGCCAGCTATGGGGGCTTGTAGAACAGGGCGCAGGGGCCAGCGTCGGTGGCCCCTGGCCCTGCAGGCTACTAGCCCACTTAGCCACTAAGTGGCCCGGGCCCTTCTGCCCCCCCCCGGCCGTTGGGGAGGCAGGTAATGGGGGGGCTGGGGGTTAATGGCAAGTCACCTGCGGCTAGCTAGACCCAGAGCCTTGTGAACTGGTATAAGGGGTCTCTTGGACCCCTTACCAGCTCACAAAGGGTTAACTGTTCAAAAAAAAACAGACACAAAAGAAAATTTTATTAAAAAAAAAAAAAATTTTTACTGTACTTCCAATTGTAAGCTCTTGTCCCTCGCCGCTCTGATGACAGATGCCGGTGATCGGCATCCAGAGAAGGGGGAGGCAGGAGATCAGAGATCTCCTGCCACCTCCTTCCCCGGGCACCGATCACCGGCATCTGACAGCTGAGAGAGCTGAAGCTGGTGATCGGGGCCGAGATGACGTCATTAGCCCCACCCAAAGCCAGCTGCGGAAGCGGGGGGGCGGCCTATTCCGGGGGCTCTCCTGGAGCCATCCGAGCCCCCACGGGGGATCAGATGGCACCAAATTAAAGAGGAGACCCGGCCGGATCCAACAAGGGGTCAGGTGAGTATTTTTTTTTGCCCGCTAGCAGGGGTAAATGCCAGGCACGTGAATTTTACGTGGCTGGCACTTAAGTGGAGGAGAAGCAACCACGTAAATTTTACGTGGCTGGCATTTAAAGGGTTAATGGCTTTTCGATGGTATTGGCAGCTTTTCTATGTGTACTGTACAATGTACTCTGAAAAGTCTGCCGCGTCACCAATTCCTTTTGTAAAGCCTAAATGAAAATGCAACACACCAGTGTCAGCCCCACACTGAGAACATCACAGAAAGATGAATAGACGCAGATGAAAATTGCTGATTGTGACCATGGTGGGTTGACTTGAGCCGATAGAGGAAAATCTCCTTTTATTCCATTTGCACAAGTTGCTTTAAATGGAGCAAAAGAAACTCATAATCAACAGAAAATCAAAAGAAAGTTATTGTGTTAAATCACTGTAAAATTAAAAGTTTTGATGTTAATGGTCGGCTCCAGGTTTATGCGGGCTCTTGTGCGCTCCTTGCAGTGTGGTATGACTCTATACATGGTGAAAGTTACATATATGGTGAATATCGACAAAAATTCTAAAGAAAAAACAAATAGAAGCAATGACAAAGTATAGAAGGAATACAGAATAGAAGGAATTATAGAAAGAAATAAAAAAATGAAAAAATAGAAGTAATCACAGAAAAAAGTGGGAAATAAAGAGAGAATAGGAAAAGAACAGATAGAAAGAAATAAAAGTCTTAAAGGAGCCACAGCACTCAACCCTGTTAGCTTGCAGACCAACCTAAAATGTGTTTCTAAACTTTGTTAAAAACAGAGGGCTTGGTCACACACATCTGCAGAAGTATGCTTAAGCTGCACCACCAGCGCCACGGTGCCTCTGTGGGGTGCAGTCCTAAACCTCAAGTGCAGCCCATGGGGTGGAAGGGTCGAAGACCTTGCAATACAGCCTAGACCACACACCCCATGTGCTGGCACAAATTCAAAAGAAACAAAGGAGGGGTGGCAGCCACTCAGACCATTTTATAACTAACCAGGGAGGTGCATGTTAGCAGGGCAATTAGGATACAAAAGTCTTAAAGGAACCGCAGCACTCAACCCTGTTAGCTTGCAGACCAACCTACAATCTGTCTCTAAAATTGGTTACAAACAGAGGACTTGGTCACACACAGCCCCATGGGCTGCACTTGAGGTTTAGGGCAACCTCAAGTAAGCCTGCTCCAAGTTTATCTATTGCATTGTATGTCCCAAATGGGGCTCTCAGAGATTAGAGTTAGGACTGCCCCCCACAGAGACACCTTGGCGCTTGGTGGTGCAGCTTAGCATACTTCAGATGTGTGTGACCGAGCCCTCTGTTTTTAACCAGATTTAGAGACAGATTTTAAATTGGTCAGCAAGCTAACTGGTTTGAGTGCTGTGGCTCCTTTAAGACTTTTGTATCCTAATTGCCCTGCTAACGTGCACCTCCCAGGTTAGTTATAAAATGGTCTGAGCGGCTACTACCCCTCCTTTGTTAGATAGAAAGAAATAAAATCTTACATCTTCTGTTGCAATGAGTGCAGCTGTAGACATGTAACCACGAATGACTGGAGACAGTTATGATGAGCTGGCTACATAATGAGAAGTGGACCTCAAATCTTACTGTTGACAACCCCATCAGATCTGTATCTGTATCATGATCATATAATGCTTAATTCAGCACAGTTCGAGATTTCTCGGTTCTGTGCATGATCATTCTCGCATAGGAGAATTCTCACTGTTCATGTTGTTCAGGAACAATCTCACATGTACAATATGCATGCAAGAATTCTCCCTTCTATGTGATGTTTTTACAACTCGCATGACAGCTTACTGAATCACTGCATGCATCACTAAAGTGGATTAAAACCCACTGAACTTGTAAAATACATTTGGTCAATATTCCGCCGATACTACCTTCTTAGGGTGCAGAACTAGATGGATATTATTGCTTTTCGATTGTCCTTCGACTGTCCACTTATTTTTTGCTTTTCTTCTCTGTAAGATGGCAGGCGATCAGTCATTTCATAGGTGAGGCAATGACATCACAAGTCACAATGTAACTCCTGTACCAAAAAATGTGGGGAATATGAATTATAAGCATAAAACATTTCAATCCAGTTTTGCCTATTGTTCTCTATGGGAACTTGACCTACAGCGCCTACTTTCAACTGGCGCTGCTTAAACCAGAGCTCCCGGCGCTGCAACCTTTCTGGCACTAGTGTTAAATAACATGCTAGCTGGTGGCTGCAACAACATAGCCTGTTTTTTTTATATCTTAAAAGGCAAAAAAAAGTTGTGCTGTGTTGCGCTGATGCTTCATAAATAAGGCTCCCGTGTTTTTGAAGATATTTGACTTTTCATTCACTTGGCGGCTGCAATTTGTCTCCTAAAATGATAATATGGCGAAATGAAAATGTTTGCATTATCAGCCACTAACCGGAAATTATAGTTAAACACCGATTTGGGGAGAAGCGCTATTCTCATTTCAGTCATTTTTTTATTTAACAGTTTTGCCGGCGAGGTGTCAGGGGATACAATGCGTCCACATGATTGTGGTAAATGCTACAAAATAGCACTCTGCGGCTGTGGAGGTTGTTTGTTGTGTGTGTTACTATACCGCGCTAAGAAAACAGAAATCTGTGATGGCACGCTGCTGACACCCTCTATTGTGGGGTTAGAAGTTATTCACAAATAAAGCTATTTTATAGGACAATAGTCAGAAAAGAGAGAGTAATTAAAGTATGGTAAAAAAAAATGAGAAACAAAAGCATACACTGTATATGTATGTGGCCCGGCTAAATAGAGGGATACTTAAAACACTATAAACATCTCTGTGTAGTAAACAGTTAAGCTGTATGTAAGAAGGGACAGCAGCTACACAGTTAATAAGCAGAAGCAGCTGGAGGTCACATGACAGTGAGAGGCCCAATGCAGCCTGGGTAAACAGTAGGGGCCTGGGTGTAAATAGGAACATGCCAGTTAGTTAATAAGAAACTCTTGTATATAGAGTTAACAATACATTAAGCCCTTTTGTGGTTTCCAACCATTAAAGTGTATAGACATTGTAGTACCCTTAATTAGACTCAAGATGGCAGCAGTGGAACTAGGCTATAGACAATCACAGTCTATAGCAGGGGTACTCAACCCCTTCTTGTAAAGGTCCACATACAGGCATCCAGTGAGAGGTGAAGGTTCGGGCGGCGGGGTGGATAATTAGAAATCCGCGCACTGGAGCGGGAGGGCAATAGATTCCACAGGCAAAACTAAAAAAGGCTAGGATGGATGGGGAAGGAATGGATAGGGCTGACATGGGGGAACGGAGATGGATGGGCATAGATGGCGAGACAGGGATGGGGCAGTGGGATAGGATTGGATGGGGCAGAGAGATTGAGAAACAAAGTTTGTGTGCACCTTGCAATACCACTTTCCACCCATACAGTACTTAATATTGCAATGCCAGGTGCCAGGGAGCCATGACACTGGCAGAGAGACTAAGCACTACATCAACTATCAAGTAAAGGGGGCAGCGCTGAGCATGGCAACACAGTGCAAGTCTGTCAGAGCAGGGGTCCGGAAATCTGGTACCGAGGTCCGCATTCGGACCCCGGTCCGCTAGTTGAGTACCGCTGGTCTATAGGCTCGATTCAGAGAGCCAAAAAAAAACTTCCATTTTAGTGCTGCTCTGCTCTTTTTTAAATGTTTCCTTTCTCGTATGAGTGTACGAGCGATTCTATGCATGCATTGCAATCCTTCTGTAAAGTTTCCGTCCGTTCGTACGGCAGATTACGAATACGAGGATGTCATTTTCCAGCGTGACTTTTCCATTTAATTTTCACATGTTACAACATAGGCTTTCATTTTTGCCCTTTTCCTATCGTATCCTCCCACGAATCCTTTACGTTTCCCGTTAGATTCTGTTTCCCTTTTTCAATAAATATTCGTCCAGACGGAAATCCTAACGATCTTGCGCCTGCGCACTACAAACTTAACTCATTAAAGTGCTCGCTTACATATTTGCCACCCTCACTTCTACTACAATGTTTAGCTAAATCACTTAGCACTATCCTCCATCTTCCCTTTTGGACCCTTAAAGCTCACCCAAACCACTTCGCAGTTAGGTTCTTCTTCCATTTTAGCCCCCTAAAACGTACCCAAATCACTTCTCGGTCATGTGAATATTCATCTTTAAATATTTCTGGGCCCATTAGTTTTGTGTTAATTAGTCTGTTAAAAACGTAAATTAAAATATTGGTATAACCTTGTTGGGGTCATACTGCAGTGCCCCCCCCCCCCCGTATGGTCCAAACACCTAAATCTCGACAAAAGCCAGAGGGCCCTCGCCACCACGGCCCGGGTTTTGCATAGTGCCCGATTAGAGAACCCCTGGCCCGCATTCTGCAGGCAAAGAACGGGCATCAGGAGCAAGGGCAGGAGTGGATATCCAGAATCCCCTGAAAGAATTTAAAAATACTAACATAAAATACACATTCTAAGCTACAATATTGTTTAACATGTCATCAAGGGCTAAAAACAGCCATAGGTTAAGACATGAGTCATCAAATATATTCATTGCCATACAGTGAAAATGGATTGATGGAATGTGAGCAAACTTACCCAGGAGCCATCCACCAGATAATTCTCCTGACTCAAACTGACGAAATAAGCTGGAGCTCTGAAATATATAAGCATCATAGGACGACCCTGGATGCCCTGCAAAAACACTGGGGAATCGCATAGCTGGACCAAACACTGCTTGTATGTTGTGTGAGTGGCACATCTTGCGGTTCCTGCAACCAAATATAAAATAATTACACAAAGCAAAGGTAACCGACTAAAACAATAACTCCTACAACAAATGAAGATTCAAGTTCAACAATCCAAATATAATTCACAAAGGACATAAGTCTAAAAAAACATAGCAATTATATGGATGTGTGGGAAAATAAATGTTTACATGCTAAGGACTAATTAAGGTCAGCATTAAAATGCATCTATAAGGCATACATGAAATGTATTGATTCAGGTATGCATTGCTATACAATTTATGGCCTCGGCCATGCTTATACATGCAATGCCTTAGTGCTAAAGGTGCGCAGACTCCTCCACATAGCCACAAAACATGTTCAACAATAGCAATCCGAGCCCTCAAAGGTCCCGTAAGTGGATCGGAAATGAAACGGATTTATAGGGTGGTGGTCCGTCGGAAATCAGCTCTCTGAACCAGACGTAAGCCCATCCCAACAACGTAAGTTATCTGAACGAACGAAAAATATCAGATTTTGTTTGGAAAATGATCCAAACTAACGGAAATGATCCAATTTGCCTCCGTTCATCGAAAGCGCATATACACATTTTCCCGAACGTTCGTACGAATGAAAAATGAATGAAAAAAAGCAAAAAAAAAAGACTAACACCCACCCAAACTTTCACAGACAGCTACGGAAGTCCGGACGAATGTGTCTTTGAATCGAGGCTTATATGCTGTTTGGAAGATCACCAAGATTACCAATCGACATCATGTTTGATGTTCCAGTTTCAGAGACTTAAAGTATGTATCCTGAATATGTTCTGGTATGGAAGGAATGCATGACTGAGGTCTGCAACATTTCTTCCAAAGTTGTTGCAAAGGGACAGAACAAAAGTAAAGAACACTATGATAGAAGATGGGGCAGAATTGACACCAGGTAGCTATGTGTTAGTCAGAAACCTACATGAAAAAGGTGGACCTGGAAAATTTCAGTCTACATGGGAAGACAAAATCTATGGGCCTGATGCAGAGCCTCCTCTGAACTGCCCTTAAAACCCTCCGATTGTCCGGGGCTTCCGTTTGAATCGTGGCTCAAATGTGATGCAGAGCCTCCGTCGGAATGGCTCCCTAACTGATCCGTCAATTTCACTTTACTCTGAAAGCTTTTTTTGCTCTCTCGGGTGCCTTCAATTTGATCGGGGCTCCCGGTCACGTTCACACGGGCGGCCCGTTTTTCCCTGATTTTTCCTGCCTTTTTGAACGTACCTGCTTGGTTTCCGTCGTATTTGACCTTCCATTTTGGTGGTTTTAGCAAGTATACTTACATCTCCATGGCTCTTCAGTTGCCAATCTGGCTACACGCAAGCGCACATCCCGCAAACTCCATTGGAATATGCATATGGCCACAAATGCAAATTTGAGCCATTTTTTTTTTTTTGGTTGCTTTTTTAGGTGTGAGTTTCCTTGTCCATAATGCATACCTAAATCATCTAGTAGTTCCTTCTCCCTTGTCCTTAATGCATACCTTTATTGTTTTTTTTTTTTTTCTTTTTATTGTCCCATATCTAAACCTTTGGTGTGTAATGTAAATGTGTGCTGATGTTGTGTGATGGTACTTTTGCAGGAAACACAACTCTCGAAATATTATTAATTATTTATTATTATTATTTTTTTTTTTTTTTGAGTTTTTGTAATAAAATTTTTTTTTTTTGGAAAACGATAAAAAACATATTTACATTTGGTTTAAAACATTAAAAAATTAGGCCTCGGGGTCTGCAGCCTGTGTTCTTTGATCTGTTAATGAAAAACAACATTACTTTAGCATTTTTTTTTTGGTTTTGTTTTTTGATTGTTTGTGCACTTATTAAATGGGACCTTCTGCGTGTTTTAATGAAAAGGCCAAACTCTTCAGAAACGTTGCCCCAGCATCTTAAACTAATATATATTAATTTTGTAGTCAATAAATTATTATTCTTTCCCCCACTGGGCTGCAACTCAGTTCAGGAATTTAGGATACGTGCAACGCCATGTTGACTCTGAAGCATCACACTTACTGAGGAGAGGAGAGTGAGATAAGGTACAGGGGGTGGGTTATAGCTGTGCTTTGCTCACACAGAGCCGAGATGTGCTCTGGAAAAGGTTGGTAACATGATTTGTAAGGTGGACAATCTGTATGTACAGGATGTGGGAACTATCTAAGCTAGCCTCTTATTCATAGTTAAGGTCCGCTTTAAGGGCTTTTTTGGATACATTTTGAGGGAACTGTTAAATTTGTTTTTTGGTAAAATGGAAATGTTTGCTCATTTACTTTAGTTTAAATAAACACCACTTACAAGGTTTAGGCCACACATTGCGTCGGGAGCGGAGTCTCACTTCATACTCCCTCTGTGGCAGTTGGGAATCTGTATGAATGACAAACACACTGATATTAGAGACTGTTGTTCTTTCATTAATATAATATTATGTTAGGCTTCTAGGTATCAATCTACTCACCTTGCCCAGCAACCTCTTCCTCCTCGCCCCCTTCCTCACTCATCCCTTGGGATGTTCCAACGACGTCTGAATCTACAACAATAGTGCACATGAGTATCTGTATTTAATGCATGTCTTACCACAGATCTAACTATATTTCCCTTACCGGAGTCATGTTGAGGCTCTGTTCTGCTCGACTCCCTGCTGTCAGATTGCCCCCTCCCCTGCATGCTGAGGTCCAGCGGCTCCTCCGAGTCACTTACAGAAGAGGGGGTGGCCGTTGACCCTGGCAGTGGGCCACCTACACCTTCACCTGTTTCGCCCAACACTGGGCTGCGTGTCCTGGTCCGGGTGGGGCGGAACCGCAAATTCCATTCATGAGCTGAAATACAAACACAATCATTAAACCACGCCCAGGCGATGCCAGGGTTAGAGGTGCATTGACATTTTCTACACTTACATGGGAAATGTGTGGCGAAGTACCGCCTCACCCGGGGCTTATGTCTTCTTTTTAAATCAGACCAGTGTTGGGCGATCTGAGTGAAGGTATAGGTGGTTTGGGATCTTCTTTCAATCGCGTCCACCACCGCCAGGGCCAACCTCCGCTTGTCATAATCTGACGGCAGGAAGTCGTAGCGATTCCTCAGCATCATCTGTTAGAAAAAGAGACAAGGACACACCATTAATCCACAAAATACATTAACAAGTTTCCTGGCCTAAATCAAGTCACTTTATTAACCTCTTGCTGCCTCACATTGCCCTAGTTCTGCTATCTGCATGTAGGCTAGTTTGTAGCTGCGTACATGGGTTAAACTAAGGTGGGCTGGTCTGTAACGTGACAAACTAAGTTGTTTCAGACTATTCTTGTGTTTTTTTCTTTTTTTATTACAAGGAATGTGTGCGCGCACATAAACGCACGCTCGCTTGCTCGCATACTCACATCCATGATGAGCTCGTCCTGCTCCGTTGTAAAGACGGCGGGGGACATCTTGGCTTCTTTTTCAAATTCTAGCTCTGACGTTCCCCCGCGGTGACGTGCGTGCGTGCGCGCAGGCGCGCAACCGCAGTTGTAAAAATATTTAAAGTTCAAGGCACTCCGCTTGGTGTGGGATACCATATCAATATGGGCAGACCTAAAGGGAGCACAAAGAGCCAACCAAGGCCAAAGCCACATAGCAGCCGCACACATGCCTCATCCTAAATAAAACACAAAAGCAGGCACAAGACACATGTAGAACATGCACCAACTAAAATGGTGGGGACTCCACAGACACAGGCACATTCCCCAAAACGCAGGAGCAAGGAGACATTAACCCATTCTCAACCACCGGCCCAAAAACCACACACGACTCCCCAGATAGCCAACCATCTATTTCAAGTGATGCAGGGGACAACACACACCCATGTGGGCGATAACCACGCCGTGGGTCCCTAACAGGCCGTTTTTGATAAGCACAAAGCATGGCTGTTGCCAATGCTGTTTGGGTACATTATGGTGTTCTGTCCATCGAGATACTGAACAAATCAAGCGAACAGTTGTGGACCTGAAATCATATAGTTGCCCAAAAATGGACATGCGCCAGCAGCAGAGGTAAAGCCCAAATGCATTTAGAGTCGCTTTGTGACCAGCATGTAACACTTATTAGGTGTGATTTAATCTTCCCCAGCCTGCAGACAGGGGGTGGTTTCAAGAAAATACATTGGCCACAAGGTCAGCACGGATTGTGTGTGCTGGCCCACTTTGTGTACCAGTGTAAGGAGGGGTCTGCTCGTCAGAAATAGGGAAAGGTTCTGCACCCAGGTCAGTATATCGAGCAATCCTGCTTCTAATGGCAAGGTTGTGCAGGACCCCACAAGCAATAATTATTTTGATAACCTTGCCAGGCTGATACTGAAGAGAACCCCCACTGTGATCCAGACATCGGAAACGCATCTTCCACAACCCAAAGGCACGTTCCACCACAGAGCGAGACCTCCTATGGGCTGTGTTGTAGCGCTCCTGTGCCTGGGAAGATGGGTGCAGGATGGATGTGAGCAGCCATGGTAACAAGGGATAGCCTGAGTCACCTGCAAAAATACAAAAGACAAACATAAGGTGGATGCCTAAAAAAAGGTTTAGGTGTGCATAGAAACATTAGTACACAGGGACAAATAGGTGAGCTAGGTATGGTGGGAGGAAGTGACATTTTTAATGAGCCTACAAACACATGCAACCTGTACACTCCTTAAAAATGTCTGCGTAATGCTACTGAGATAAGAGGGCCAGAACATAAGCCAATAGTGGAGAATACTTTCACCCATTAATTAAACCAAAAACCTTTTCAAGTTTCCAGGAAAGGTCTCACAGATTAGTGGAGTAGTGGCAAATCCACATTCAAACCTGGGGGCCAAGAAATACAACTTTAATACACATACCCAGTAACCATCCTCCAGAAATATCTCCAGATTGAAACCGTTGATAGAGGCTGGAGTTCCTCAAAATGTGCGCATCATGCGTGGACCCAGGAAAGCCAGCAAATAGACTGAAAAATTGAAGATCAGGGCCCGCCACTGCCTGAACATTGATGGAATGGCCCATCTTCCTGTTCCTGCACCAAGCAAAACACAAGTGTAATTAGTGTGAGCCATAAAAAATGTGTGATAACCAGAAAAAAAGCAGACCCAAACCACATACCTGAACAGATATTCCTGGTCCGCAGGGGGGATGAGCGAGACATGTGTGCAATCGATTGCACCAAGGACGTTGGGCATGTCGGCTATGTTATAAAAGCCCAACTTAACCGCATTCCAGGCTTCCCCTGTTTGAGGGAAAAAATGTAATTCTGTGCCAGGGTAGCCATGCCATCCAAAAACTTGGTTAGGCTGCGGCTCAGCGTAGACTGGGACATCCCCAGTCCCCAGTCTCTGGAACGAGCCGTTCGCCAAAAATTGCAGGCAGCCAACCAATTTGGTCATACCTGCAATTGCATGCCCCTTTCTTGTGGTGGGGGCTAACCATGGCCACAGCTCGCTATACAAGGCATGGAGAGAAACACGGTTAAGGCGGGTGAGCTCGAATAGGTCAACGTCACTCATGCCATCGATGTCCAAAGGCGTGCGCTGCAGCCTGGTTTCTGCCATACTCAGAACTACCAGACGGCGTAGCTGGCGCCTTTGATGTTGGCCCACAGAGGAATGCATTCCCAAATAGCACGGAGCTCCAATACGGCTGGTCAGACTTGCCGTAAGTGAAGGCTCGGCGGCCCCGTTTTATTAGGGTGTTTTCAATCGGAAATCAAGGCTCTGCATCACTGAAAAAAACGGACCAATGAACGAGGCGTCCGGTTTCCCGGCAAACAGCCTCGTGCGAGCCGACAATCGGAAAGGCGGCTGAGCGCACACCTGAGCGCATAAGCGCACACTAAAATCAATGTAGCACCCTTTCCTGACCCAATCAAAGCCCAAAACCAACGGGAAAACGCACGGGGGAGCTGAACGGGGAGGCTCTGCATCAAGCCATATGTGGTGGTGAAGAGAAAAAGTGAAGACAGCCCAGTTTCCCAGATTCCCAGAATCTTACATAGAAACGTATTACCTTGTGACTACTATCCATCAGACAAACTCAACCTTGAAGTATGAAATCAATCAAGACCTTCAAGAAGACAGCAAACTTGAAGAACCACCAGTTATAGAAACCAATTTTGACAGTTCAGATGAGGAAGATAGAACCTATGTATTGAGAATGCCAACAAGAAGTAGCCGCTATCAACGTAATAGAAGTTGTGTTAGACCCTAGAGCTATAGAGTTTATATCACAATTACCAGCAGATGAGTGTGCCGAAGCAACTCCAGAGTTAGCCTTGGAAGAACCAACAGTAAACCCTGAAACAGTTGGTCCAGCTATGGAATTAGAACCTGTTGACGCAATAACTGCTGAACTGGAGAATTAACCAACTTTAGAAGTTGAACCTGAGGATGAAATTGAGAAAACTGAGACATCAGAATTGCCAAAGATTTTTACTCGAGAAAGAAGACCTATGAGTTTAACCCTTTTAGTGTAAGCTACATGAGTCTCACGTAGCTGCATCTCAACCATTAAGTCCTAGTTCATGAGACTCACATAGCTGACTTTAAAGCCCAATAAAAAACTATAAAAGATAAAAACTCAAATGACCCCTCAATTAATCTGTCCAGGTCTTTTCTTCACTGGAGTGCATCCAATCCCCCCCAGGGACTTTTCCGGCTTCACGAGAGGGCTTGAAAAAGCCTCCCGCTTCTGCTACTGCCACCACTGACATGCCTGTGAAGCCTATGTACACCTCATGAAAATGCCTGTTTAAGTAGGGAAAGATTGTAGAGGGTCTCCACTTTCCCTCCAACACTATTGACAAACAATTTTCACTGCTTATGATGCAATTATGCATTTAACCTTAACCTTTTGTACCACTCCCACATGGTTTTTTTATACTGGATGGGGCAAGTATAAGTTGTATCAGTGCCATATCAAAGGTGCCCATAATACAAAGCAGTTATTTTATGAGGCACTCCACCAAAATTATACCCTCCACCACACACTCCCCAAGCCTTCCACAGTCTGCCCCCACAACTAGAGACAAAAAATTCAACAGTCACTTACACCACATCGGACCACACCGCACTACACCACACCAAACAATATTGTGGGGGCCTTCCAAATTTTGGTTTAGGGGCCTATTGCGAACAAGTGGTAGAGACCCTTAAGCTGTGGAGGGTTTGGGGCATGCATCTCTCCCTGGTGATGGAGGCCCCCTGAGCTGTATGGGCCTAGAGCTGGTGCTCCATTGTACTAATTATAATCTGGACCTGAGTGCCGGGCTTCAACCTAGATTATTAAGACCCCCTTCAATGCTGTTTTTGAACATTAGATTTAATGTCCTGAAACCTGTGTTCCATTTGATTGTTTTACATTTCTGCTACAGAGTTTATTTACATAGGCTTAGCAATATGCTTTTTACTAGTTCGTGCCTTCCTAAGCTTCTATAGTCTAGCTGTGATGTAAGCAGCTCCTCGCTTCCCTGCTTTGGAATGTTCTTTATACATTTCCAGTGTTCTTTATGCATTTCCAGTGTTCTTTATACATTTAGAGCTATCTGATAATCTTTTTGGGGTAAGCGCACATCTCATACAGACACAGACAAGGTGAAGCTGTCTCCATGACCCACATTACTGCCATTTGATGAATGATTATTAGAGCTGACAATTCAATTAAGCTATCACACAATTGTATTGGGATTGGAGCTTTCGTGTGGCGGTGCAATAGCTTGATCGCATCAAGACACATAAACAAAAAACAGGGACATCACAGGCTGATTTTTTTTCCCGCTCCAGGCTCTTACCTAATCAGAATAGCTGAAGATACAATAGAGAAATGATATGTCTTCAATAAATATGCTGCCATTCTGACAGCACACAGGGTATGTCAGCTTGATATGAGACCCGCTGTAAGAGAAGCTGCACCTATATATATTTATATATGCAATGCAGATAGGCTTTCAAGTGGACCTACACTGATTGGTTGCACATGCCTATTAACTGAAACCACCCAGAAATGCACAAAATGTGACAGTTTTGCTCGCTCCTTTCAGGCTGCCCATGTAACCTCCAGCAACCAGTGTAGTTCATGGTTACCATTTAAATTATGTCTGTTAACAACACTTTATTGACTGTGTACAACTTGCCTAGTCAAAGTTCCCATATTTTTGCAGCCAAAGTGTATAAATTATATGTTATATATTGTTATATAAATTAAAGATGAAACTGCAAAAATATTCTTCATAGTGTAAAGGTTGTCAGTGCTTGGTGAGTAAGCCATCAGACCTTGAACAAACTAGACAGAACAAAATGTTCTCAGTTTCCTTTTCTTTCCACAAAATAGACAATTGTTGTTTAAGATGAACAACTGTTTTACTCATTACTGTGTGAAACACAGGGATTACCGAGTAAACTCACCCATCCAGCGATTCCACAGTGCATGTGCGAGCTAAGCCTGCAGCGCCACTAAACCTGTAGCTGAGGCGTATACTATTTATGAATGGCTGACGCCGGAGCAGAGTAGTGGGGGTGCAACCAGCTGTGTGCTTGCTCCATTCAGCTTGCTCGGCGCTCTGGTGTTGGAGCGGCTAACAGAAGCTGAATAGAGTGAAGCGAAGCATGCTGACTCTTTGCCTGCCTGCCCATGTGCCATGAATTCACTGGAAAGGTAAGTGTGGTGTGATCCACAGGAATACAAACAAAATAGGGATGCTCCGCTGGAGACAAACAATGCCCTGTAGAGTGAAAATTACTAAGAAAGATGTTAACTCTTTCTTATAGGCACAGTCACTTGTATAAAGTATCAGACCAATGAAGATCAACTACAAACCTAGAGTATAACGCCTCCAGGGCTTTGTGGGGTATCTTGGTTTGGGATGGCCTGATGTGTGAAACCCCTGGGTCACAGTAAAATTTACCTTTCTGGTGATGCCATGCAGGCTGTGAAGCATCCCTCCAACTGCTGCATACTCCTGTACTAGGCCTAGCTGCATGGCTGGTGCAGGTACGCACAGCCAGAAGAAACAAACTGCAGGGATGCTTGTCACTTGCCTTCTATTATGCTTTCTATGCTGCTCATTAAAGGAGCACTATCACGAAAAAATGTCTCAATGATAAAAATCCATATTACTATGCTGGATGGCGGGAGGATGGGTCGCTTATACACCCGACATTAAGAAATATCCAGCCAGATTTGTTTTTTTTACTTTAATAGAAGGAAGAGGACATCTGGGGTGAAAGTCTCTGTCACCCCTGATAGACTAAACCTGTCACCCCTGTATTTTATTCCTACCATTACAGAATAAACCACAAGCTTGGTGGGAGTTTTATTCAGTTCAGGTGTATAAGTGACTCCTCTCATTAGCTGAAGTGTTTTTATGGATTTTTAACATTATCCAATTTCGTGATAGTGCTCCTTTAATATGCATGGCATAGAACACTAATTGTAGAGAAGCCTGCACATGTGGGATCCTTGGAGCGTTCCTTGGGGTTTCACACAGTCCCTCACACAGAAACCGGTAGCATGAAAATCCCTGTTTTTTTAGGTTTCAATAGATTTTTATTAAATAAAGTATTCAAGAAAAACGGGGGGCCTAATCACATTTCCAATCATTGCCATAAGGGATGCTCTTATATTTATAATTGAATGAAACCCTAGGTTTCATTACTTAATCAATCATTCTAACCTTATAACTTTATAACAAGTTGATGAAACCCCTCTTTAGCCTATAATATTGTACAACGAGGTATAATTGTAGTCAGCATAGTTTATGGACCTCAAACAGTTAAATAAGGGACCCAAAACACAGAGTAAGAGGGGAAAAATGAACCAATAAAAAACAAAAACAAATATTTTATGGCCAACAACAAAAGGAGACACACTTATACACAATTAACAACATCCACATTCATTTGGGCTGATTTGACACCATGAGAATTTTTTTTCTCACAAAAAAATATCTTGAATTTTTTCCTCCATGCAATTCAGCACCATTTTTAGCTGTGCAAATGTTTGAATAAATTGCACAGCTAAAAAAATTCTGAGTTGCACAGAGGAAAAAAAAGATTTTTTTCTTACAAAAACAAAAGGGGGAGGGAGCAGGGACAGAGGAAGGGAGCCCTGTCATATTTAAACAATCAAAGTAAGACATACTCGATCTGACGATTTGGGATATATAGGGCATACCATGGCTCCTAGATCTTTGTGAAGCGAGGGACCGAGTCAGACAAGATCAATGCCATTTTCTTATAAATCAGAGAGAGTCTATCATTAACCTGCTTGAATTGCAAGGCTGGTAACCTCCAAGCTTTGGCTATAGTCTGTTTGACAGCAGTACATATAAACATCATAGAAAATTGGGCATTTGTAAGTTCTACCAGTTTCCTATTGAGGAATGCTTCAAAAGGACTCTTTCTAAATATCTGCCCCAAAATGCAATAAATGAATTGGTAAGCCCCTGTCCACAAGGAGCGAACCTTTGGGCAATCCCACCATATGTGACGGAATGAACCGCCTGTATCACATACTAGAAAACACTTTGAGAAGTAATTTGGGACACATCTTGCCTATGAAGAACCTTCAGATTAGGCCCATCTAGCCCTGCAATAATGATGATCTAGCTGAACTTTTCCAAATTTGCTCCCAGTCCTCATACTCATGCTCTCACCCAATCCGCCCCCCATTTATGTGTATAAGATGGAGTGAGGGAAAGTTCTGAGAATATCAAAGATATCATTTCTCTCTGACTCGGGTCTGACAAGTCACGACGCTCAAATGCTGAACTGTTGTCCAGAGAATTTTTATCCTTAGTGTAGGTCTTCACAAAATGTTTAAGCTGGAGATGATGAAACAGCTCAGAGGTAGGAATCTGATTTTCAGAAACTTCTGTCTGGAAGTGCATCATCAGCGCCCAAAAGATGAGTGAAGTGGGTGAACCCAGCTTCCGTTCAGCTCCTGAATAAAGTAAGGGAATGACACCCAGGATAGAACATCAGGGTATGGACCAATTATATAGATATATAGGGGGATACTAAATTCGATGAGAATTTAACAGAATCCCACAACTTCAGAGAATTTTTTAAAAATGGGGTTGATGAATTTAGACCTAAAAGAGGGTATTTTCCATAAAAGGCCGTCAACTGTTAACGGATAACAAGCTGCCACCTCTAAACTGACCTATAGTGGTGGTTTAATGGTTGCATGATACTGAAGTAACTGTGCCAGCTGCGAGGCAATATAACATCATGAAAAGTCTGGGACCCCATTAGGTACATTAGGGATTCAACATTAACAATTCGCTGATGATTTCTGTCCTAATGAAAAACAGGGCCATTGATTATGCTGAATGCAAAAACTATGAAAATACTGGTATTGAGAGGTGTCAGGGAACCGTGGGTCACATGATCCCACTATCAACCAGGGACCTCTGGACACACAGACCGCATTCCCAAGAAGCCCTTGTCAGGGTCCTCTTTCAGGAATACCAAGCCCCAAGCCTGCGGACGCACAGATTCTTGGTTTAAGGCAAACTCGCTCAAGTTAAAATTTAAGTTTTAATGCTATAAGCACACTAGGCAGTGAAAACAAACATTTGGCTATGATGGAATATGAAATGATACAAATTATACAAATGCTGTTCTGAGAAGGTTACAGGATAGAGTGAGTTACACAGAGAAACAATAGTCAGTTACCTTAATATGCAGTTGCAGAGTAGTAGTGATGGAGCTCCCACAAGAGGTAAGTGGCAAGCTGGGTGGATGGACACCTCCAGCACGCGTGAATCATGACCTCTCCAGATAAGTGACAATGTTCTCATCCCCTTGGCTTACTTTTAAGCAGGTGTCAACCCCCCACCCCCTCCCATCTGTGGGACGGGTTGTCACCTCCCACTGTTCTGGAGAATGCTTTAGCCCTAAAACCCTTTAGGGGTTATAATTTTGGGCCGGGGGTCATATGGCTTTGGATACGGCACCAAATGATTGGGCTGGATGCCGGGCATCCAATGAGTCCAGAAATGGGGTCCCTAAGTGGGTCAGAACCTTAGATCTCTGTTTTCCTGGTTTTCCTTTATTGTCGAGCCCGGAGTAACCTACCTCCATGTGCGGTTTTGTGAGCCAGTTCTGATTCTGTACCTGGCTTGGTGCTGGGACACATGATGGCGCCGCTATGGTCCGATTTGTGTTGGTGCCGGTTATCTGCGGCTCCCATCTTTGATGTGACAAATTCACAGCCAGGGGTCCAGCTAGCTACAGACCCATTGGAGTCTTCTCAGGCTAGAGGTCAGAGAGTCAGCAGGAGAGCAGCCAGGGGGGGGGGGCTTTGAAGCTCAAACTGCCTTTCCTGAGTGTCAGGACCCCATGCCCATATATGGACTTCCATTTCCTGCTGGCCTTGTAATGGCAGACATTTAAAGGGGGATGCCGGGCATCAGCGATAAAATGCAATGTAATATTTGTCCTATTCCTCACAGGAGGGTTCTAAATAAATACAGGCAGGTTCAGGCAGAATAGGCATTTTGACTTCTGCTATGCGTCCCAGCCAGGAAATATGGTATCTGTGCCAAGATTTCAACATGCTTCTAATAGATCTAAGAATTTGTGAACCGTTAACTTGGAACAAGCTACTATAGTCAGCAGTGATAAAAAAAATGTAATGCCTTGGATTTGACCACCACCCTTAAGGTCTTCCAAAGAAAGTAGCATGCTCAGGATCTTTTGCCACTAAGATTCATGGATTAGTGAGAGAAGGTGCCTAACTGTTATTAATCCAATTGGCCAGAATCTTTGCCAGCATTTTGACAGAAATTGGCCTGAAAGTTAGTTAGTTTAAGTGGTCCAAGCCAGGTTTTGGAATCATTCTAATGGCAGCATGTGATGATTCAATAGAACATTTTCCACCATCCAACAGAGAATGAAATAAACCAACCAGACATGGAGCCAGTAGATTTGAAAACTTTTGATAATAGATAGATAGAAACCCATCTGGACCTGGTCTCTTGTTTGGTTTTAAAGTGGACCAACACCCTGCAGGATCCAATCCCTCCCCACGGGGCATCCAAAATCGGGATGCCCCGCTGTGTGAACCCCCCCAGGACGCCGGCAAACCTTACCTGAATCCCGTTCCAACGGCGCATGCGCGGGCCGCATCTCATGCTTCTCAAGACGTCGCTTTGACGTGCATACCTCAGCAGCTCCGAGCGCGCCGTAGGGGTGAGGTGAGTTTTATCGGGAGATCTGGGGGGTTTCACATAGCGGGGCACCCTCGATAATCAAAATCCTGGGTGTTGGTCCACTTTAAAGATTGTATGGCCATTAACTTCATTAAACATAATTTATTTTTCTGTTCGATCAGCATCCCATCTATATTAGGAAAGTCAATGTCATAAAATCATGAGTATGTCACTATAGTGAGCCATTTGGTCTTCCATAAACTTTGGACATATTGGGGTTGGTTCAATTCAGAGCATGGTGAGAAAACTCACTTCTTTTTTAAGGAGAGAAAACTTTTACTTGAATGAAAGCATTTACTTTCATTGTATACCGGGTGTAAATTTTCACCTGGCTCTGAGTCAGTCCCAAGGTAGACAATGTAAATCAATGGTAATTTTCTGTACCAGGCTTTGAATTGACCACATAGTCACTGAATTCAGCCACTACTTCTTTTGGATTACTAGTATTTATGCGAACACAAGTATTTAGTCCAATTGCCTTGGAGTTAAATTTACAATTTAATTTATTAGCTAAAACAGAGCTATGTTTATTTGCATAGAGATAGTAAAGCCCCTTAGTCCATCTAATTCTTTTCTTAGCATTGGTAGCTAAACTATACATTTAAATCTAATCTAGTTGCATCCAAGTGCCTCTTAATTTCAGGGGTGGGCATAGCCATATGCTGTTTGGTCAGCATTTTAAAATCCTGCTCAGTAATACGTTTCCTTATGATATGCTTAACTTGTGAACTAAGCTGAATGAAAAGACCCATTAAGGTTGCTTTATCGAATTCCCACATGGATACCGGAGAGTCCACAATGCTCTCATTCTCTATAAAATGGAGTCCCGTATTTTAGAGCAGAGACCTAGGTTAGAGAGCAATGATTCATTTAGGGACCGGCAGAATGTTCTGCGCCTTGGGACAAGGGAATAAACTGTAATAATATTGGCATGGTGATCAGACCATAAAAAATAGGCTTTATACTTGCATCTATCAAGGAGGGTAAGTCTGTTTGGGAGAAAAATATAATCGAATCTAGAGTGAGAGTTATGTGGATGAGAAAAAAGGTGTATTCCCTTGCTGAAGGGTTCCTTTCCCTCCAACATCCACTAAGCCTTCCAATTCTCTATAGAATCAAGAGTTATCAGCATATTGGACATCGGTAGTGTTAGAGGGATCTTTTTTTTTTATCTAAACAGGGGTACAAGACAAAATTAGAATCTCCCTCCCATAATCAAAATGTCTTTCTTCAGTAAACTGGCCTGTGTGGAAAGCTCAATGAAAAACTGAGACTGGTCAGTATTGAGTGCATAGAAACCACTCATCTGTCTGCTCCTGGATGACGGTCCTGGGCGGTGTGCCCACACAGATGAGCTTACCGACTGATTTCTAGCAATCCTGAATGGTGGAAGGATACGTGCCACAGTGCTTCCCGCCTCGGTCCCAGCTGCCATTACATTACCCCAGTGGACAGAGAACTCTAATGTCCCTGCCCCTGCTTACCTCTCCATGTGGCAGTGGTGAGGTGGACACTGGAACTGATGGCATTGCCCAGTGAACATCTTATTTTTTTCAGGGCAGAGTCTGGTGATAAAAGTAGTGGCAGAACAGTGGGAACAGTATATCATGGGACAGCCACCGCTATGAGATCTTTAAAACTGTCTGTCTCCACCAGGTGGAATAGAGGCATTTCAAAGGCCATCAATTCGGAAATGCTCGCATTCAGGGAGGGATAGGCCCAACTTCCGACCTTCTGTCCAAAGTTTGTGGGATGGAAAGGTGAACGCTTTCCTGGGATGGTGTGGATTGGTTTGGTGATGGTGGTAGTAGTGCTGCTGCTGCTGGAGGTGGTGGAGGTGGTCCCACATGCTCCCTTTGGGGGCCTTGTCGTTGGTTGTTGAGGCGGTGGTAGCTCTGATTCAGATGAAGCAGCTTTAGTGTTTAGCATTTAATGTTTTGTGTTTAGTGTTTCTGCCACTGCAGCTCATGTTTGCCTTGCAGGTGTCTGATCATGGATGTGGTGCTGAGGTTCTTAAGAATTTTACCTTGTTTCAGGCACTGCCGGCACATCTTGCAAATGACTTTTGTCTTGTCCACTGTGGACCATGCCATGCCAATGCCATGCTGGTGAGATCCTGTGAGCCTGCCTTGGCACGCTCTGTCTCTGGGCATGGTGGGCAGTGCCAGCAATGGGCTGACCTCTGACTGCTGGCACCCTTCTCCCTCTTCTGCTGACTGCCTGGGGCTGTGTGACCACCACCTCTTCCTTCGAACTCTGATGTCCTTCAGTCCACTTTTGGTCTAGAACCTTGTCATCCTCCATTTCATCTTCTTCCACCCACTCCTCCCTGCTAGCCTCCCTCTCAGCCTCAACATTGCAAAAAGCTGCAGCAGTTGGCATTAGGGTTTCATCATCATCGAGTGTGTCCTGTAATGGTCCGCTGACCACTTCCTCATCCTCCAACATAAGTTGTTGAGCATCGGTGGACCCTAGGTCTGCAACTGGGGCAGGTGGATGGCCAATGGTATGCCAGTTAGGAGTGTCATCCTCGAGCATTATGGACTCCATGACTTGTGGCTGGGACAGCCTTGCTGATTTCGAGGGGAGTGTGAGGTACAGAGCTCAGCACTCCGGGGAGAAGTGGAGTGGGGGGGGGGGGGGGGGAGACAATCCCATTAAACTGGTACCACTGTGTGACATATAATCTACGACTGCCTCAACTTGTTGGACAATAAAAAAATTAATTAAAATGTCCCTTAATTGCACTGAACCAGTGGATACTCCACACAGAGTTGCCTTGAACTGTTACTATAAATAGGCACTATCTGTCCAACAGCAGCAGCACCTCTCGCTAACTAACATCCAAAGCGAGCAGCAGCGGTGTATGGCGTGACACGAATCCCGCCTTTTATACAGCCAAGTCACATGTCCAGTCGTGCCAATGCAGGGAGGGGAACCAGCCAATCAGTCTTCTTCTGGGTTCGGGACGAGAGCAGAACACGTACACAGATTTCTAGCTGCAAAGGTTAGCACGAACCTGAACTTTGCAGTTTGGAAGCACACAACCCCAATGGTTACCAAAAACAAACCATATATCAAATCATATAAAGAACACATATGTAGTTCTCATCGCCTAGACATCCGGCCACATGTCATTTGTAGAAACAATTGATCCTGATAAAGAGTTTAGTACTCTCCCCCCTCTCTCTAAGGCAAACCTAGCCATAGGCAACCTGCTGTATCATGCTCAGAAAAGCCCTGAGTGCAGGACCTCCTGAGACGTAACTGTAACTCCATGTCAAAACCTGTTATATATAAGCAATTGGGTACCTGTCTTTCCCAATTTTAAAACTAATTAAACCTCCCCTCCACCCACTGTAAATGTAATATATCTCAACTTATTAAGGTTATTTTTCCACCGCCCTTCTCCCCCATAGGGTAGGAAACAGGTTAGAAAGGGGCCATGTTGGGAAAACAAATAATAAAAGAAAGGTAAGGCAGCGCAATGCAATGCAAATGCTGCACCATATAAATCCATGGAAACACAGAGCAAATGTAAGATATAAACATCCATTCTTTAGAACACTTGAGTTAACCAATAAAGGATGGAGTCATCCTGAAGCAAAAAAACAAAAAAGACAGCCTAGTACAACACCACCAAACACTACTATAATGACATATAGGTGGCAGTGCTTGTGGGTAATAAATGACTGACCCCCTGCGACTTGGTAGTCTGATCGTTTAAAGTGGATTTTGACTTTCCTGGGTTTTGTTCCATGCCCCCCAGGCCATCCCGAATTGGGACACAAATTGAAGCCCCCCAGTTTGCCCATAAAAACTTTTCACAGCACCTGCACAGGCTCTCATCCAATGTGAGCTACCTGCTCTGATGACGTAACTTGGCAGACAGCTCTCATTGACTTGACGTCACTGGACGAGAGCCCACGCATGCACCGTTGGGGCAAAGAAAAGTGAGTTTTTAAAGCCAAACTGCGGGGTTTCACATAGCGGGGTACCCCGATTCAAGATGTCAATGGCTGACCCTCAAAATATTTTAGATTCCAGGTCGGCCGTGGGTAGGGTTTTTTCCGCTTAAAGCTCAAACACGGTTGATTGCAGATCCTCTAAAGTGAAAGCCTCATAGGATTAAATTTGATGTGAAAATATCAAACCAAATGGGAAGATCCATCTGTATCTTTCAACACTTAAATGTGGGGTGTAAATTCCTGCCGCTTCTAAATAGTGGCAGGTACCACATCATTAAAGATTTGTTAAGAATGCTCTTGAAAGGACCAAAGGTCCTCTTTGTTGTGTAAAGCCTGAAGGAGTCTCTCTTTTGTGCTATAAAAGTGGAGTTGGACCACCACTTCTCCGGATATCCGGTCAAGCTCCTGAAACAACGCTGTAACTGCTGATTGTAACTCCAGTATGCTTTCAGGTAATTTCCTAATTCTCAGGTTGGACCTGAGAGGGCCCAGTTCTCCTGATTCTCCCACTAAGATTTCAGAAATTGTATCTCAGATTGTAGTCATTCCAAATCCTCCTCATTTCCCATGTCCCACGGGCATTTCATTCAGCTTGTGTTTTGTCAGCGAGATTCTCTTCCCCCGGGTCAGCCATGTCTTCAGAAAAGTTGCTTGTAATCTGTGAGGTGATTTTCTGGGCCATGGTATCTAGAGCTTGATCCAGGAGTACCTGGAATCTGTTAATTGTAAATGATTCTTCCAGAAACGAAGGTGAGCACACAAAATTGCTGCCCCGGTCTTCGCCCAGGCTCTCCTTTGAGGACTGAGACTCTTTTGAGGTAGTGGCTGCCATTTTGGGGACTCTCCCTGCAGCCTGAGGTAAATGCACTGCCCCTGAAATTCAGCAATTCTTCTTTGCATGAGGGTTCACCATCCCCTTCAGTCTGTGGCGAGGGTATTCCACATTGGCTTATAGCTTCTGGTCGGTGCAGAGCTCCGCTCTCAGGTATCCATTTTTTCCTCTTTAAAAGGAAGCTTGTATTTTGCCTTTTAATAAAGGTTTTTAAAAAGGCAAACTCAAGTTCTTGAATTCTGTCCCCGTCTTTCAAATCTTACAGTGTAAACCTAAATGAAGGACAAAGGTAACAATCGTTGCTACAAAACATGATTTTGATGACCCAAGAGCTGCTTAGAATTCTGTCTGTGTTATAAAGTGTTTCACTGACCGACCATCAGCCTCTCTGTAAACTCTTCGTCAAGTGTTTTAGAATCATCCATGAATGGCGTCAAGTGTTCTTCAGCTTCTTCATGACATTACAAATGACACAATTACAGGCTGAGGTTCAGGATCTATTGCAACTTCCATCCTGCAAAAAGGATGTTGCCCTGGGAACGGCCCTTATTAAAGTTAATTAAACAGAACCCCCCCACCCGGACCCCTGGAAATAAAGAGTAAACTAAAAGCTGCTCCTTTTCTACACTCAATAAATCTGCACAACACTCATCACTTTTTGAGCAAGCAAAATGATCCGCCCTGGGTTGCGCACATTCTTAAAGCGTCCCATTTATCTTGTGGCCTAGCCAAACACAGCTTGTGTTTGGCATACAAGCTACACCAGGGTAGAGTTACAAACAAATATGGTACTAACTGAGTAAACCAAAAAGAAACCTCTGAACAAAAAAGCCACCCAGTGACCAATATTGTGATGCCCCCAAGGCAATGATCAAAACCCAGGATAGTGAAAATCCAGGGGTTTTGTTCTGCTGTAAAGTGGACCTCTCAATATAAATAGGAAGCCTAAAAAATATTCTCTAGGCCAGAGTTTGCAGCGTTTTTTGTAAGTATTAAAGCCTCATCTCAGGCTTTCTATTCATTTTTGAACACGTGATTCCCTGGGGTTAAAGGAGCACTATCGTGAAAAAAAATGGCCCAATGAAAAAATCCATATAAATATGCTGGATGGCGGGAGGAGGGGTCACTTATACACCCAACATCAAGAAATACCCAGCCAGGTTTGTTTTTTAAATTTTAATGAAAGGAAGAGGAAATCTCTGATAGATTTAACCTGTAGCCCCAGGATTTTATTCCTACCATGAGAGAATGAACCACAAGCTTGGCGGGAGTTCTATTCAGTTCAGCTGTATAAGTGACCCCTCCTCTCATTAGCCGATGTGTATTTTTTTTTTTTTTTTTAATATTACACAATTTCGTGATAGTGCTCCTTTAAAGGGTTAAAGCAGATCAACAGGCAAGAACGACCACTGTGCCTAGCCTAGCAGACCTACTTTCCCACTTTCACGTTCCTTTGAAGTTGCCTGTTAGTTTGTCCCTCCATGGAACCCCTGGCGGCCACTGGGGTTCACTGGGCAAAATCTGAATCAGAATGCCTGTCTCCCTGCTTTGGGGGTAAGTCATTTTTGACTGTTGATGTGTCCTGTAGAGGGATTTTCTGTTTACATTATATTGTTCAAAGGGGACTTCCAGAATTATATACAAATACACTTCTATACACTAGTTGGCTAAAGGGTACCACCGCCAGTATCCATCAGTATCCATTGATAAATACTGGAGTTACATGTATTTTTTTTCAATAGAAATGGACACAATTCAAAGATATTTCTACAATATTTTGTTTTTCATTGGTTTTAAAACTGAGTAATATTTGGTCTTGACCCAGATCTGACCAATAAGACCAATAAATATAGATTCACCTCCAGGTGAGAAAAGCCACTCCTTTTTTAAGGAAACAAAACTTCCTCTCACATTCATTGTGGGCTGATTCAGCACCAGGTGAAAATTGACATCTGGTTGATGAATCAGCCCCAAGGTAGACAATGGAAGTGAGAGGAAATTTCTCACCTGGTGCTGGATCAACACCTATGTACATGATACTGGGCAGACTTTTGATCTGTAAGCTTCTTAGAGTTTCTCTGAGTAATATGGGAAAGCCTTGTTTCGAGTTGCTTGTGTATCATTTTTGCCACTTCCCTTTTCTCCAGCTCAAACACGGCAGCAATCTCTGCAGATAATTCTGAGGGCAGATGGGAATGATCCAAGTTACCGACTCCCAGATATCTTCTCAGCGAGGAATAAAAAAGAACGATTCAGCAGTGTCTGAAGATATAACAGACCTTTATTCTTCTCTACATCAATAAATCTTCAGTCACGATGGGTCTGACCTTTCATCGGGCACCAGAAGGGAGGCTTCATGGGGGGGGTATTGTTAGTTTAGATTCCGAGCTGAGAAGAACCCCTTTTATATGCAATAGCTTCATCTTCCTGCTGCATCTGTCTACGATTTTCAGTGGTGAGGGAAATCGCTCCAGCTTGTATCAAAATATGCCACTGGTAAATAAATAAGATGGAGAAAAGTCCAACTCCAGGCAAACTATTTTTATTTATTTTTGTCTCAGCGTTTGAAGCATGTGCAATGTATTTTTACTGTCCTTGGGTCAACAACCTCACTTGACCTGCTGGGTTAGCATGCAGAGCACATTCATTTATAGGGCATCTGTGGCCAATTTAACAAAAAAAATGACATAGGCCTTACATAGACATTTACCCTTGCTCTATAATTCATTTGGTAAAGAACTGCAATTCATCATGAAACCCATTCTGCACCATAACATGAAACGTCCGGAAAAGTCCACATATACTTAAAGAGACTCTCCATGCAAGACGTTAATAAAACCTACAGCTTTCTCACCTCTTAAACCGGACCTCCAGTCAAAAAAGAAAGCATAATCAATTGCTTCCACTCTTATGATCAGTGGCATAAGCAGTTTGAGAGAGATGAACAATATGCAGATGTTCTGGAATGGCATAAATATTATTCACTCTTGAATTACATGGGGGCGTCCATCTTGCCACACACCTGATAATCCTGCTTACACAAGAGATATAGGGGCGTGCTGTGCAAGCAGAAAGTCAGGCTAAACTGAGAGAGAGATATATGCCTTGAAAACAAGGAAAAGCTTGCCTGTTATTTTCCACACAGACAGACACTGAATAAACAGCTAATGTAGCAAAAGTAATCTGTGTGAGGGAAGCTGTTACAGTGTACAGTATTTCTATGGCAGCAGCTTCAAAAGCATTCAGTCAGGGGATACAATGTATTTAGAAGATTTTAGCTGTTACCAAAGTAATGATGAGTCATTACAGCTGGTGGCTTACTACTTCTGGCACATAGCTATGATGCAATTTTGACAACTGCCATGTATGTTTAATAGTGCAGAATCTGCCTGCTATTCCAAACATCTACATGGTGTTAATACCTCGCAATAGGCTTATGTCACTGACTGCCAGAGGGGGGCTTTAGGGGAGCAATTTACTAAGCTTTGCTTTTTGAGGCCCGCTTTAAGTGAATGTTGTTTAGCTGTCTTTAGTGCTTCTTTTCAGCTTGGAGAACAATTTACTTTATTTTACTTTATCTTCTCCTCTCTATGGGCTCTGCTTTGATGGTTACTAAAACATTATCCTTTGTCTCCTGTGACCAAGAACCATCCCCAGCTTCCTCTCAGCTTGTGCAGAGCACACCATTACATTCCCCCTGCTTTGCATGGCCATACCCACTATCCATCTGCTCTGCATGGTCATGCCCACTTTCCATCTGCTCTGCATGGCCATGCCCACTCTCCATCTGCTCTGCATGGCCATGCCCACTCTCCATCTGCTCTGCATGGCCATGCCCACTCTCCATCTGCTCTGCATGGCCATGCCCATTCTCCCTCTGTTCTGTATGGCCATGCCCACTCTCCATCTGCTCTGCATGGCCATGCCCACTCTCCATATGCTCTGCATGACCATGCCCACTCTCCATCTGCTCTGCATGGCCATGCCCACTCTCCATCTGCTCTGCATGGCCATGCCCACTCTCCATCTGCTCTGCATGGCCATGCCCACTCTCCATCTGCTCTGCATGGCCATGCCCATTCTCCCTCTGTGTGTGAAAAAGAGAAAGTAACAAATTTAACTGTATATCTCAGCAATAGTTTTGGGCAAACCCGAACCTCAATGTTTTTGTTCATACCAAAACGTTGCAAAGTCAGTGTTCGAGTTTGGCGCTTGGCCCGAAAATGCCCATCAACTAGCTTCACATAAAGTGTGAACAACTTACCTGAGCCGCACAATTGTTCCTGTCAGCGGTCAGAGTTCCTTACAAATGGGCTTGGGCCAGGGCCTTAGAAAGATGGCCACCATTCCCACGAGTGAGGACATTCCTAGTGCCAGCACTGCCGAACTTGCCAAACTCGAACTTTGGGGGGTTCACTCATCCCTACTCATCCCTAATAATGGAAACATGTTTAGGACCTTGCCAGGGTTAGCTCTACACAATGGGCCAATGCTTGCTACTTAGTGCGGAATCCCTTTAAAATAGACTAAAATTAGAGATTACAACTTTGGTCCAGGTGTCACAATATCATGCTGTGAAAACATGATCTCCCGTGATACATCTCTTTAGATGCATATTTGAAAATACAAAAGGGTTTTAAGGAGATTAGGAAATAAACTGAGATGTACACCATAAAGTTGAGCGAAAACAAAGTGAGCGAGCACAGCAGTGGAGCAGAGCCGCATTTTCAATATAGAACTGAGATGTATTCTAGGTGGTGCTGGAGGTGAGCAAATATATAGACATAATAGGGTATCTATAGGGATTTTAAGGTGGATTCAGAGCCCCCACGTATGAAATGAAAGCAAACTCGCATGGTGATAATTCCCAAATGCTTGTGTGATTCACAGTCACTTGTGAGATTAAATTGCCCCTGCGAACGCCATCGAAAGCGTTTGACGCAGACTTCCGTTCAAGACAAGCCTTTACGATTTTTACCTGCGAGAGGGCATCTTAAAGACATGTTTCAGGCAAAAGCATTTGTTACACCATTGTGTCGGACTACATTTGGCACTGTCCTAAACTATTTTCCGTTTTTAAGCTGAAGAAGAAATAGGCGAGATATTGAGGTTTACAGGTTCAGCTCATGATTTCTCTTTTTTTCTTTTCTGAAAAAGTGGGCATGGCCCTTGAATCTGTGATGCTGCATAATAATCAGCATAATAGTGCTGGGTCTGTAAGATTCCCAGAATTTGTTTAAGACACTCTGGGTATTCTTTCCCCCTCTCCCAACATAGTAGGCACTACCAAAGTGTATGTGCGTACTCCCAAAAGCCCATGCACGCACTCCCAAAGGGGAGTGGGGAGTACACACAGGGGAGGGGTGGGACTAAGGCGAGGGGGAGGCTACATATGGTGGATCAGAGAGCTCTGATAGCTTTACGTGCGTGGCGAGGAAAGCAGGGATGATGGAAGAATGAGGTCATGTCTCCCCTTCTGCCCTAGCCGGCTGAAACACCACTGAGAGGCAGCAGGTTAATTTTTATCTAATGAAAAATAAGATGACTTTTTAGTCTTTTTTTAGTTTTCAGTGTTTATTGCAGGGCTGTGGAAGTCGGAGCTAGTTTGGGCTGGAGTCGGAGTCGGAAAAAAGGTACCAACTCTGACCTCAACATAAAAAAGAAAATCTCTTACTAATATTGTATAATGAATGTAACTTTCATAGAAAGTTTAGAAACATTAAATCTAAGGTCCTTGTAAATAACCTTGTAAATAACAATCATTGATAAGCAGCAGCAGATTGATCTAGTGGTAACAGATGAGCTCTCCAGTCTTCCCTGTTCCTTGAGCTTAGGGTCTTCATGTTGCCCCAAGCATTAGATATAATGCTTGAAACTTACAGGAAAGAGGGGCGCAGTCCCCTAAAAAGAGGCGCCACATGACTGGCTGAGCTCCTAACGGGAAGTGGGACCAGTGTAACCAATGGGAGGTGGGGGAAGTGATAAGGCTTTATTTGTGTTGTGCAGTTTGAGGTGCTAATATATATATATATATATATATATATATATATATATATATATATATATGATAGTGTGAGGTAATGAACTGCGACAAAACTTTTTTTTTTAATATGTTGATAAAAATTGTTAATAGCAGAGACCACTCACAGTAGCACCCACCGGATGTTGCATGAATTGAGTCGGGGGAGGGGCACAGCCGTTGGCGGCTCAATGCAGGGAACTACCCCTGCCCAGAATGGCAAAGCAGGAGGTACCAAGCAGCACGCACCCGCACAAGGGTGGTACAAGGGACTCTATCTGATGTTCCAATAAGTAGGCAGGTGCCAGACAACCACCAATCAGTTACTTGGCTGGACTATTATTATAAAGGCAAACAAATAATGTATCTGGGGCCTCCACCAGATTTTGTGCCCAGGGGCCTCCACAGCACTTAATCCGACCCTGGTGAGCACATATATAGGCATAATAGAGATTTTGACAAATGAAATATGGCGAAAGTTTTGCTTCAGAAAAAATTCTATTTGTGTCTCCGGAAAGAATACAGTGTCCGTGGTAAATTTTGTATTCATTTAAAAGTGCAACACTTGTACCATAAGGAAGGTGTTATCAGCTTCGGAACAAATTAATTGATATAATTATCACTTCCATTTCTTGTTATGAGTCCTAATTATCTGAACAAAAGCAGTGAGGGTACATCAGCTGCTGTGCTAGCCTGAGTATGGACGCGCTCATCATAAGGAGAGGATGGGATGAGAAATGAACATATAAATTGTAGAGGAGTTAAAGGTGGATATTCTCTTTAAAAGTTACCAAATCCCAGGATTTTCACCCCCCCCCTGCCATTTCACCATGCACTATCCTCAATCTGAGGATCCCACAGTGCATGCACAGGCTCTCCTTCAGTCATGATTAATTGCTGTGGATATTAAAAAAAATATTTAAAAAATCAATCATGAATGAAGGGATTGCCAGGTTTCTTCCACCGGCCTCAATCTCTGGCTGAATACACCTGTACCAGATATTCGGGTATGACTGACATGGGAGAATGCAGAGTTAAAGCAAGGATTGAGATAAATTTACAGGCCAACAGGAGGGTTTTACATTGCTGGGTGTAGCTAATTAAGATACTCTGGCCTTGGAGTCTTTTGGGCCAATATTTATCATGGCTTGTAAACTAAGGGGACATGGTAATGTGCAACCCGTTCTAGTTTTTTCATTTAGTTCATAGGATTGTAAGACTATGTCCAAATCATATTGGCCTTTTTTATTTTTTTAAATTAAAAAAGAAGGTGCAGGTGGAAGCTTGGATTACCCACAATGAAGATATAATGAATACCAGCCCTGTACACCCTTTGGCATTGGTCCAGTATGCTGCCAGAGGCATTAATTGTTGCCCAGAGGCATAACTCTACATGTGTCACAATTTCAGCTTCCCCACATGCTGGTTAATCACCTTCTTGTGTGCTTTAGCTGTTAGTATGGCTGCAAATTCACGGCATAGCTTTAGGCATGCTGTCTCCTTGTATGGCTAGGTTTTTCTAGTTTTGCAGATCAGCAACCCCGCAGGCATTTCTGGGGTTAGGGTAGTGGGCTAACTCCGGCCTGCAGTCCTGATTGGCCAAAGGCCACATAAAACCTTGTCTCTCCCAGCATTTTTTTCCTGTTATAGATTTTTGCTGGGTGTTATAGTACCACATTTAGCTGAATTCTGATTACCTGTTGCTGACTTTCACTTTATCTGACCCTCATCTGATCGCTGCCTGGCCTGACACCTGCCTGACCTCGAGCTTATCTACACATCTGTACCATGAACCCTCTGACAACCCAGCTTGACCTTTGACCATACTCCTGTGTATCCCCTGGGAACCTCGAATCGGAGGAACTGTCATTCCGGTGTATGACCCTGGCCATCCCGACTTCCGCCTCATCTTCCTTCACCCTGTAAGTCTGAATTCTTTGTGCTATCTAAGTCCTGGGGGCAACCATGTCCGGTGAGGAGTATCCAGCATTCTGCCAAATGGGGCTTGTCTATAGGCAGAAGCAGCAGCGAAGATTGGTGGTTCCGGACTCACCTGAAGGCAGGTCCCACGGGACCTGACAACATGACAGTTGGAGTTGGGCACACAGCTCATTTCTAGACATGTGAGGTATCACTGAAAACTTCTCTTGCCTTAGTTACAGGTGTATTGGGAATTGTTTAGACTTCCAATGCCATTTACTATAACAACAGTGGGTACCCTTAAGCCCTCCTGCCTTCATCATACGCATTCGTCACCTATCCTTATCCCAACGGAAAACCTGTAAAATTGCTTTGCATGTACAAGTGATGTTTTGGGAAAAAAATGGGAAGAACTTTTTTATTGCACTTTCTTATGTGCTAAAACTTAAAAGGCTCACCGAGATGCAGGTGACAATTTACACTGCACCGGAGGTGCTCCTTGCTTCAACAAATATTTAACATGACCCACAATGTTTTGCCCTAGGAAGTCAAAGAAATGTAATTTAAAGCGATCCAAAACACCTTTTTAAAATAATGTCACCCACACCTCTTGCCCCACAGGCAGGACCTTGGAATGTTTTGCCATCCTGCCTCCTTTCCCAGCATAAGATTTGACAATTTCCCCTATGTACTGGCCACCCAGGAGATTGCAGGGAGGACCAACCATTGCCAGGCCGCATCATGACCCAGCACCTGGGATTTGAGGAGAGGAAGAAATGAAGGAGGAGGAAAATGTATAGGTTTCCAAGATTCAAAGCAGACCTGTGTGGCACATCGATCTGATGACGTAGGAGCCCCGGAATAGAACACCAACAATATAGTTATTTATTTTTATACACCTAGGATGCCCTAAGTTAAGAGGACCAAAAGTCTTATAAAACTTTAGATTCAATATAGAAGTCACTGTTTTTGTTTTTTAAATCTAAGCAACTGAGATTTATGGGGAAAAGCTTCTTTAGAAGACCTTTGGGTCTATGTTACTACTTCTTGGCATTTACCTTGGATGTAGACAGCAGTGAGTGGCATGTAGTACCATGCACGGGCCAAGGTAACGGTGATACTACAAATGTTACAATTTGTATTGATCGATGAAACTATTTCCATCCTAAAATAACATGTAGCTTTTTTTATGTACCTCTTTGAATATTCCAATGTGGAGGTTTCCTCGGCCTGTGATGGGCTTTGATGAAAGGTTATCAGTAATGACCGAATTCGTCACTGTTAGGAATAACTTAAAGGTCACCACGAGCACGTTTTTCTTCTTTCAATTAAACCTGCGTATTTTAAAAATAAATATGTTCTACTTTCATTTCATGAAAATATCAAATGTGTTTGCGTTGTAATTTACTTTTCGCTGCTCCTGACATTTACAGCCCCGGCAGCCTTAGAAGAATACTGGTTGTCTGGGCTAACAAAAATCTTTTTGCAAAATGAAAAAAAAAAACTGTCAGGTACAAGTTATAAATGTGTTCAATGCAAAGAACCCAGGCTCAAGAAGACAACAGGTGACCTTTTTTAAGTGTGATAGCTTTCTAAACAAAAACGCCCCCTTCCTATCGCTTATTGAATGAGCCTAGACCAATGTTTTCACACTTAAAGCAGAACAAACCAACCCGAGAATGTGACTTTCCCGGGTTTTGTTCCGTGCCTCTGGGGCATCCTCAATTGGGATGTACCGCTGTGTGAAACCATTCAGTTCGCCCAGTAAAATGTACCTCTCTACCTATCAGGGGCCTTTGCTGTGTCTACCTCCTTCAGCAAAGGGCTTCGATTGCCTTCAATGGGAAGCATGCACTGCCGCATCCTCCCACATTTCCGGCGGCACATGCGCTCCTGCTCCGACCTCTAAATAGCTCGGACGGGAGCATGTGCACGCTTCCAGGGATACAGGGAATGCGGCCTGAAGGCAAATGGCTTTGACTGGATGAGAGCCTGAGCATGTGTCGCTGGAAAGGAGAAAGGTGAGTCATTACTGGCACCCTGAAGGTTTTCACACAGTGAGCATCCTGATTCAGGATGCCCCGGGGGCGAAAGCCAATGGCCGGCCCTGGTTTTTGTAGATTCCAGGCCAGCTACTGGTGGGTTTTGTTACACTTTAAGAATTTAGTTTAAAATGGCCTTCACCATCCCTGAAACACACCAAGAAAGGTATAGGTCACTGTATTTTATTGGGAGCTTAAAGAATCCTCTCATTTTATTACTTTGACCTAACGTAAGCTAGATTTAACTCTTTCAGGCTGGATCTCTGTTTTACAAAGCTGAAGTAAATCATATGCTGCAGCAAAAGAGGCTTCTGGTCAGCTACTGGTAAACATACAGTAGCTTACTGTAAAACATCATAAAAAGAGGATTAGCTCGTCATGGCACAAACTACAATCCATAGTCAAGTGGGTGATTTAAATCCCCGGGAGCCCAGGATCATTGTGTGTGTTGGGTTGGTGGCTCTGTAATGTACAGTGGTGACAGTTTAGGATGGGTGAGCAGGGAGCAGTTAAACCGGACCAGCAGCCTGCACAGTTGGAAAAGAAAGGTAGCAGCCATTTTGGAGCTTTCTCTCCCAGCATCTCAGCCATGCTGCTGCCTGGATTCAACTGACATAACTGACAATGCCCGGCGGCACTTCCTGTTTGAAGGTGGCCTGCAGATGCATGCATCGCCAGCAGGAGTTAGAAAAAGGTAAATTAATTTTTCTATGCAGTGATTTAAATTGCCCATGGGAGGGATGAATATGGGCACTGTTTGCTGTGTTGCTCTGGTTTCAGTCATTTTTGACTGCTGGTCCACTTTAAAGTGGACCAACACCCAGGGGGGATCGGCCCAGGAATCTATAAGATTCCCGGGCCGATCAAATCCCTCTCCCGGGGCATCCGAAATCGGGATGTCCCACGGGGTGAAACCCCCCAGGAAGCCCAGAAACCTTACCTTAACCCCAACGGCGCATGCGCGGACCGCGTGTCGCGCTTCCCTCTAGCAGGTTGTGAATGGCCGGCGCGGGCGCGCTCCCTGTTAGAGGGAAGCGCGAGACGCGGCCTCCAGCGATCAGAGCCGCTGTGGTTGGACGTCGCTTGTACGTGCATACCACAGCGACTCTGAGCGCTCTGATTGGACGAGCCCCCACGTAGGAGCATGGTGAGGTCAGTGTTTCCAAGCGTTCTGAGGGGTTTCACACAGCGGGGCACCCCCGATCGGGGTGCCCCACCGAAGTGGACCAAAACCCAGGATAGTGAAAATCCTGGGTGTTGGTCCACTTTAAACTCACCAACACGCTTTGCATGCTGCTCTCCGTCCTACGCAACTAAGAAAAGTGACACAGGTGTCACTTGACAACTTACCTCACTTGTCTGAGCTGAGTAGGACAGGAAGTAGCATGCAGAGACTGCTAGTAAGTAGGGATGGGGGAACCAGAACTGCAAAGTTCGGATTCGTGCCAAACTTTGCGAGATTGCATTCCAGACCCCGAACGCAGCTTTCGATCAGAAGTCCATGCTGGGGTTCGGCATTCAGCCTCAACACTGAAGCTTAATGATGAACTGCTGAGAAGCCCATCAATCAGTTTCTAGCTCTCCCCGCAGCCAATCAGGTCGGCCAGATCGGGCCGTGAAAAGGCGATGGCTGCAAGCTAGGAGGAGAGCTCCCAGCCCGGCCAGAGAATGATGGAGGGCTCTGTCACAGTCTGCTATGGGATGATGGGGGTTGTCCTGCAACACAGTCTGCTATGGGATGATGGGGGTTGTCCTGCAACACAGTCTGCTATGGGATGATGGGGGTTGTTTTGCAACACAGTCTGCTATGAGATGATGGAGGTTGTTCTATGACAGTTTTCTATGGGATGATGGGGGTAGCTTTGCAACACAGTCTGCTATGGAAGATGATGGGGGCTCTGCCAAAGTCTACTATGGGATAATGAGGGTTATTCTCCATCACAGTCTGCTATGGAAGAGGATGGGGGGCTTGTCACAGAATACTATGGGATGATGGGGGTTGTTCTGTAACACAGTCTGCTATGTTATGACAGGGGTTGTTCTGCAACACAGTCTGCTGTGAAAGATGATAGGGAGGCTCTGTCACATTCTGCTATGGAAGATGATGGGGAGCTCTGTCAAAGGGGGGGGGGGGGGTTGTTCTGCAACAGTCTGCTATGGAAAGATGGGGTTGTTCTGCAACACAGTCTGCTATGGAAGATGATAGGGGGAGCTCTATAACAGTCTACTATGGAAGGTAATAGGGGGCTCTGTTGCAATCTGCTATGGGATGATGGGGGTTGTTTTGCAACAGTCTGCAATGGGATGTTGGTGGTTGTTCTGCAACAGTCTGCTATGGGATGATGGGGGTTGTTCAGCAACACAGTCTTCTATGAGAGATGATGGGGGCTCTGTCACAGTCTACTATGGGATGATGGGGGTTGTTCTGCAACATAGTCTGCTATTGGATGCCAAAGTCTACTATGGGATAATGAGGGTTATTCTCCATCACAGTCTGCTATGGAAGAGGATGGGGGGCTTGTCACAGAATACTATGGGATGATGGGGGTTGTTCTGTAACACAGTCTGCTATGGTATGACAGGGGTTGTTCTGCAACACAGTCTGCTGTGAAAGATGATAGGGAGGCTCTGTCACATTCTGCTATGGAAGATGATGGGGAGCTCTGTCAAAGGGGGGGGGGGGTTGTTCTGCAACAGTCTGCTATGGAAAGATGGGGTTGTTCTGCAACACAGTCTGCTATGGAAGATGATAGGGGGAGCTCTTTAACAGTCTACTATGGGATGATGGGGGTTGTTCTGCAACATAGTCTGCTATTGGATGATGGGGGGTTGTTCAGCAACACAGTCTTCTATGAGAGATGATGGGGGCTCTGTCACAGTCTACTATGGGATGATGGGGGTCATTCTGCAACATAGTCTGCTATTGGATGAAGGAGGTTGTTTTACAACACGGTAAGTTTTTGGTGATTGCCGGTATTTTTGTTGCTGTTAAGCAACAGGGCCAGGGGTTGAATCCCAGCCGGTCTGTTACTTTAGAGCTCTCTGGAGAAGCATGTTGTGTGTGTTTGTCGGCTGCTGCACATTGGAAAGTGAAAAAAAGGTATTTTAAGTGAAGAAGTATAGTTAAACTTATATTTTACAAGACCCTCCCCTACAATACCACACCCTTTTACCCCTGAGAAGGCTGGTATTTTTTGTTGGGAAAGGTGTCAACCATATGTATTATATATACAATTATGAGTACTTTCCCTACCCCATTTTGTGCAGGGCAGTCACCCTGGTGTTCTCCTCGATTTGCAGCCCTCTAGCCCTTGGTATCCTCCTTTTACAGCTATTTTTGGGCCCCCGAGTTTGGGTCCCTATTGATTTCAGGTTCGGGTTCAGGTCAAGCCCGGTGACCCGAACCGAACCTTGGGGGCAAGTTTGGCCGAACTTGGCGAACCCGAACTCCTATGGGTTCGATCATCCCTATTTGTAAGTTTAATTGCTCCCTGTCCACGCGTCCTCCACTGCCTCTGCTCTGTACATTACAAATCCACCCCACACTGCTGCTGGGTTCTTTTGGGGGGAGACTCTGCCACACTGCTTGTTATGGGGTTCTTAAGGGGGGGTTCTGCCACACTGCCTGTTATGGGGTTCTTGGGGGTGCCATACAGCCTGTTATAAGGTTCCCTGGGGGGGCTCTGCCACTCTGCTTCTGCGCATATAAATATGCAGCTGAACAAGCGGAATGGAATCCCCAGCTGCACACATCAGTAGGCCATGCACAGCCTTTCACTTTTGGCCACACACAGCCGAGTAGGAAGGTTAGTGATGCTGGACCTGCCAGCGCATAAATATCGGGTGCCCTGGGTGAGTTTCACACAGCGGGCATCCCAGTTCGGGAGGGAGTAAGCCTGCCCTAGACTCTAGGACGGGTTTTGGTGCACTTCACTTCAATACTGAGTTGGGGAAGCATCTGTGGTGCTTTGAGAATTATGCAGCAGCTGGTTGGCAGGGTTTCAAAGCAACAACTGTATCATTGGATGGGAAACATTGGTCTACATCCTTAAAACACATGAAAACAAAACTAGTTAGAAAGAGTCTAGAAGATTCTAGTCTAAAATATTCTGGGCATTCTGGGGGTTTTCACACAGCGGGGAATCCCAATTTAGGCAACAGAACAAAACCCGGGAAAGTAAAATTCTTGGGTTTTCTTCTGCTTTAAATGTCTATCTTTTGGGCCACGCAAGCCGGAAGGAATAAGGATGTTAGCTGGGGCTTAGGAGCAGCTGTGTGTTTGAGGATCGAGATGAGTTTTTGGGGAAACCAGAGGATAAACTATGTGGGATATCTCTTCGAGAGGGCCAACTCATTTTTTTAATGAAGGTATTTTTATATATTTTTTATATGAAGGTATTTTTTTCTAAATACTATTTAGAAAAAAATATTTTAATCTTGTTTGTTACCTCCCTATTGGATAAATAACTAGAGATGAGCGAACTTTTGAAAAATTCGATTCGACTGATTCGCCAAATTTTCCGACATCGTTTCGACCCGAATTTATTTGCGACGAATCGCAAATAAAAAAACGGTTATTTCTGAGCCTCCTAGAGCCTCAATAGGGTTGTAAACCATTCTGCCTTGCTGTAACACACATAGGATGCGTGCTAGGTTAGTGAAATAATACTGTAAATAATTATCACATGCAGATCGGAGGCATCGCTAATAGAATCGCAAAGCAGCACAATTGTAGAGAGTTGAGGTGGCATCACTATGAGGGGCCCCTAAAGTGCCTGAAAAACACACCCTGGAGCTGGCAGCAGCAGGAGCCCAAAAATTAGCTGAATCACACCCTGGAGTTGCAAGCAGCAGCAGCAGCAGCCCAAACATAGCTTGAAAGAGACACTGGAGTTGGCAGCAGGAGCCCAAAAAATGGATGAATCACACCCTGGAGTTGCAAGCAGCAGCAGCAGCAGGAGCACAAACATTGCTTTAAAGAGACACCAGAGTTGGCTGCAGGAGCCCAAAAATTGTATGAATCACACCCTGGAGATTCAAGCAGCAGCAGCAGGAGCAGGAACCCAAACATAGCTTGAAAGAGACACTGGAGTTGGCAGCAGGAGCCCAAAAATTGCATGAAACACACCCTAGAGTTGAGAGCAGCAGCAGCAGCAGGAGCCCAAACATAGCTTCAAAGAGACACTGGAGTTGGCAGCAGGAGCCCAAAAAATGGATGAATCACACCCTGGAGCTGCAAGCAGCAGCAGCAGGAGCTCGAACATAGCTTGAAAGAGACACTGGAGTTGGCAGCAGGAGCCCAAAAATTGGATGAAACACACCCTGGGGTTGCAAGCAGCAGCAGGAGCCCAAACATAGCTTCAAAGAGACACATGAGTTGGCACCAGGAGCCCAAAAATTGGATGAATCCCACCCTGGAGTTGCAAGCAGCAGCAGCAGCCCAAACATAGCTTGAAAGAGACACTGGAGTTGGCAGCAGGAGCCCAAAAATTGGATGAATCACACCCTGGAGTTGCAAGCAGCAGCAGCAGGAGCCAATACATAGCTTTAAAGAGACACTGGATTTGGCTGCAGGAGGCCAAAAATTGGATGGATCACACCCTGGAGTTGCAAGCAGCAGCAGCAGCCCAAACATAGCTTGAAAGAGACACTGGAGTTGGCAGCAGGAGCCCAAGAATTGGATGAATCACACCCTGGAGTTGCAAGCAGCAGCAGCAGGAGCCCCAACATAGCTTTAAAGAGACACTGGATTTGGCAGCAGGAGCCCAAAATTTGGATGAATCACACCCTGGAGTTGCAAGCAGCAGCAGCAGCCCTAACATAGCTTGAAAGAGACACTGGAGTTGGCAGCAGGAGCCCAAAATTTGGATGAATCACACCCTGGAGTTGCAAGCAGCAGCGTCAGCCCAAACATAGCTTGAAAGAGACACTGGAGTTGGCAGCAGGAGCCCAAAAATTAGATGAATCACACCCTGGAATTGCAAGCAGCAGCAGCCCAAACATAGCTTGAAAGAGACACTGGAGTTGGCAGCAGGAGCCCAAAAATTGGATGAAACACACCCTGGAGTTGCAAGCAGTGGCAGGAGCCCAAACATAGCTTGAAAGAGACACTGGAGTTGGCAGCAGGAGCCCAATAATTGGATGAATCACACCCTGGAGTTGCAAGCAGCAGCAGCAGCCCAAACATGGCTTAAAAGAGACACTGGAGTTGGCAGCAGGAGCCCGAAAATTGGATGAATCACACCCTGGAGTTGCAAGCAGCAGCAGCAGCAGGAGCCCATACATAGCTTTAAAGAGACTCTGGATTTGGCTGCAGGAGCACAAAAATTGAATGAATCACACCCTGGAGTTGCAAGCAGCAACAGCAGCCCAAACATAGCTTGAAAGGGACACTGGAGTTGGCAGCAGGAGCCCAAAAATTGGATGAATCACACCCTGGAGCTGCAAGCAGCAGCAGCAGGAGCCCGAACATAGCTTGAAAGAGACACTGGAGTTGGCAGCAGGACCTCAAAAATTGGATGACTCATACCCTGGAGTTGCAAGCAGCATGAGCCCAAACATAGCTTGAAAGAGACACTGGAGTTGGCAGCAGGAGCCCAAAAATTGGATGAATAACACCCTGGAGTTGCAAGCAGTAGCAGTAGGAGCCCAAACATAGCTTTAAAGAGACACTGGAGTTGGCAGCAGGAGCCCAAAAATTGGATGAATCACACCCTGGTGTTGCAAGCAGCAGCAGCAGCAGCCCAACCATAGTTTGAAAGAGACACTGGAGTTGGCAGCAGGAGCCCAAAAATTGGATGAAACACACCTTGGAGTTGCAAGCAGCAGCAGGAGCCCAAACATAGCTTGAAAGAGACACTGGAGTTGGCTGCAGGAGCCCAAAATTGGATGAATCACAGCCTGGAGTTGCAAGCAGCAGCAGGAGCCCAAACATTGCTTTAAAGAGACACTGGAGTTGGCTGCAGGAGCCCAAAAATTGGATGAATCACACCCTGGAGTTGCAAGCAGCAGCAGAAGCAGGAGTCCCAAACATAGCTTGAAAGAGACACTGGAGTTGGCTGCAGGAGCCCAAAAATTGGATGAATCACACCCTGGAGTAGCAAGCAGTGGCAGGAGCCCAAACATAGCTTGAAAGAGACACTGGAGTTGGCAGCAGGAGCCCAATAATTGGATGAATCACACCCTGGAGTTGCAAGCAGCAGCAGCAGCAGCAGCAGGAGCCCATACATAGCTTTAAAGAGACTCTGGATTTGGCTGCAGGAGCACAAAAATTGAATGAATCACACCCTGGAGTTGCAAGCAGCAACAGCAGCCCAAACATAGATTGAAAGAGACACTGGAGTTGGCAGCAGGAGCCCAAAAATTGCATGAAACACACCCTGGAGTTGAGAGCAGCAGCAGAAGCCCAAACATAGCTTGAAAGGGACACTGGAGTTTGCAGCAGGAGCCCAAAAATTGGATGAATCACACCCTGGAGCTGCAAGCAGCAGCAGCAGGAGCCCGAACATAGCTTGAAAGAGACACTGGAGTTGGCAGCAGGACCTCAAAAATTGGATGACTCATACCCTGGAGTTGCAAGCAGCATGAGCCCAAACATAGCTTGAAAGAGACACTGGAGTTGGCAGCAGGAGCCCAAAAATTGGATGAATAACACCCTGGAGTTGCAAGCAGTAGCAGGAGCCCAAACATAGCTTTAAAGAGACACTGGAGTTGGCAGCAGGAGCCCAAAAATTGGATGAATCACACCCTGGTGTTGCAAGCAGCAGCAGCAGCAGCCCAACCATAGTTTGAAAGAGACACTGGAGTTGGCAGCAGGAGCCCAAAAATTGGATGAAACACACCTTGGAGTTGCAAGCAGCAGCAGGAGCCCAAACATAGCTTGAAAGAAACACTGGAGTTGGCAGCAGGAGCCCAAAAATTGGATGAAACACACCCTGGAGTTGCAAGCACTGGCAGGAGCCCAAACATAGCTTGAAAGAGACACTGGAGTTGGCAGCAGGAGCCCAAAAATTGGATGAATCACACCCTGGAGTTGCAAGCAGCAGCAGCAGCCCAAACATGGCTTGATAGAGACACTGGAGTTGGCAGCAGGAGCCCGAAAATTGGATGAATCACACCCTGGAGTTGCAAGCAGCAGCAGCAGCAGGAGCCCATACATAGCTTTAAAGAGACTCTGGATTTGGCTGCAGGAGCACAAAAATTGAATGAATCACACCCTGGAGTTGCAAGCAGCAACAGCAGCCCAAACATAGATTGAAAGAGACACTGGAGTTGGCAGCAGGAGCCCAAAAATTGGATGAATCACACCCTGGAGCTGCAAGCAGCAGCAGCAGGAGCCCGAACATAGTTTGAAAGAGACACTGGAGTTGGCAGCAGGACCTCAAAAATTGGATGACTCAGACCCTGGATTTGCAAGCAGCAGGAGCCCAAACATAGCTTGAAAGAGACACTAGAGTTGGCAGCAGGAGCCCAAAAATTGGATGAATAACACCCTGGAGTTGCAAGCAGTAGCAGGAGCCCAAACATAGCTTTAAAGAGACACTGGAGTTGGCAGCAGGAGCCCAAAAATTGGATGAATCACACCCTGGTGTTGCAAGCAGCAGCAGCAGCAGCCCAACCATAGTTTGAAAGAGACACTGGAGTTGGCAGCAGGAGCCCAAAAATTGGATGAAACACACATTGGAGTTGCAAGCAGCAGCAGGAGCCCAAACATAGCTTGAAAGAGACACTGGAGTTGGCAGCAGGAGCCCAAAAATTGGATGAAACACACCCTGGAGTTGCAAGCAGCAGTAGGAGCCCAAACATAGCTTTAAAGAGACACTGGAGTTGGCAGCAGGAGCCCAAAAATTGGATGAATCACACCCTGGAGTTGCAAGCAGCAGCAGCAGCCCAAACATGGCTTGAAAGAGACACTGGAGTTGGCAGCAGGAGCCCAAAAATTGGATGAAACACACCCTGGAGTTGCAAGCAGCAGCAGGAGCCCAAACATAGCTTTAAAGAGACACTGGAGTTGGCAGCAGGAGCCCAAAAATTGGATGAAACACACCCTGGAGTTGCAAGCAGCAGCAGGAGCCCAAACATAGCTTTAAAGAGACACTGGAGTTGGCAGCAGGAGCCCAAAAATTGGATGAATCACACCCTGGAGTTGCAAGCAGCAGCAGCAGCCCAAACATTGCTTTAAAGAGACACTGGAGTTGGCAGCAGGAGCCCGAAAATTGGATGAATCACACCCTGGAGTTGCAAGCAGCAGCAGCAGCAGGAGCCCATACATAGCTTTAAAGAGACACTGGATTTGGCTGCAGGAGACCAACAATTGAATTAATCACACCCTGGAGTTGCAAGCAGCAGCAGCAGCCCAAACATAGATTGAAAGAGACAGTGGAGTTGGCAGCAGGAGCCCAAAAATTGGATGAATCACACCCTGGAGTTGCAAGCAGCAGCAGGAGCACAGACATTGCTTTAAAGAGATACTGGAGTTGGCTGCAGGAGCCCAAAAATTGGATGAATCACACCCTGGATTTGCAAGCAGCAGCAGCAGCACAAACATTGCTTTAAAGAGACACTAGAGTTGGCTGCATGAGCACAAAAATTGGATGACTCATACCATGGAGTTGCAAGCAGCAGGAGCCCAAACATAGCTTGAAAGAGACACTGGAGTTGGCAGCAGGAGCACAAAAATTGTATGAAACACACCCTGGAGTTGCAAGCAGTAGCAGCAGCAGGAGCCCAAACATAGTTTTAAAGAGACACTGGAGTTGGCAGCAGGAGCCCAAAAATTGGATGAAACACACCCTGGAGTTGCAAGCAGCAGCAGCAGCAGGAGCCCAAAACATTGCTTTAAAGAGACACTGGATTTAGCTGCAGGAGCACAAAAATTGGAGGAATCACACCCTGGAGTTGCAAGCAGCAGCAGCAGCAGCCCAAACATAGCTTGAAAGAGACACTGGAGTTGGCAGCAGGAGCCCAAAAATTGGATGAATCACACCCTGGAGTTGCAAGCAGCAGCAGCAGGAGCCCAAACATTGCTTTCAAGAGACAATGGATTTGGCTGCAGGAGCCAAGAAATTGGATAAATCACACCCTGGAGTTGCAAGCAGCAGCAGCAGCAGCCCAAACATGGCTTGAAAGAGACACTGGAGTTGGCAGCAGGAGCCCGAAAATTGGATGAATCACACCCTGGAGTTGCAAGCAGCAGCAGGAGCCCAAACATAGCTTGAAAGAGACTGGAGTTGGCAGCAGGAGCCCAAAAATTGTCTGAATCACACCCTGGAGTTGCAAGCAGCAGCAGCAGCCCAAACATAGCTTTAAAGAGACACTGGATTTGGCTGCAGGAGCCCAAAAATTGAATTAATCACACCCTGGAGTTGCAAGCAGCAGCAGCAGCAGGAGCCCAAACATTGCTTTAAAGAGACACTGGATTTGGCTGCAGGAGCCAAAAAATTGGATAAATCACACCATGGAGTTGCAAGCAGCAGCAGCAGCAGCAGAAGCCCAAACATAGCTTGAAAGAGACACTGGAGTTGGGAGCAGAAGCCCAAAAATTGGATGACACACACCCTGGAATTGCAAGCAGCAGCAGCAGGAGCACAAACATAGCTTGAAAGAGACACTGGAGTTGGCAGCAGGAGCCCAAAAATTGGATGAATCACACCGTGGAGCTGCAAGCAGCAGCAGCAGCCCAAAGATAGCTTGAAAGAGACACTGGAGTTGGCAGCAGGAGCCCAAAAATTGAATGAATCACACCCTGGAGTTGCAAGCAGCACCGACAGGAGCCCCAACATAGCTTCAAAGAGACACTGGATTTGGCAGCAGGAACCCAAAAATTAGATGAATTACACCCTGGAGTTGCAAGCAGCAGCAGCAGCCCAAACATAGCTTGAAAGAGATACTGGAGTTGGCAGCAGGAGCCCAAAATTTGGATAAATCATACCCTGGAATTGCAAGCAGCAGCAGCAGGAGCCAAACATTGCTTGAAAGAGACACTGGAGTTGGCAGCAGGAGCCCGAAAATTGGATGAATCACACACTGGAGTTGCAAGCAGCAGCAGGAGACCAAACATAGCTTGAAAGAGACACTGGAGTTGGCAGCAGGAGCCCAAAAATTGGATGAATCACACCCTGGAGTTGCAAGCAGCAGCAGCAGCCCAAACATATCTAGAAAGAGACACTGGAGTTGGCAGCAGGAGCCCAAAAATTGGATGAATCACACCTTGGAGTTGCAAGCAGCAGCAGCAGGAGCCCCAACATAGCTTTAAAGAGACACTGGATTTGGCTGCAGGAGCCCAAAATTTGGATGAATCACACCCTGGAGTTGCAAGCAGCAGCAGCAGCAGCCAAAATGTAGCTTGAAAGAGACACTGGAGTTGGCAGCAGGAGCCCAAAAATTGGATGAAACACACCCTGAAGTTGCAAGCAGCAGCAGGAGCCCAAACATAGCTTGAAAGAGACACTGGAGTTGGCAGTAGGAGCCCTAAAATTGGATGAATCACATCCTGGAGTCGCAAGCAGCAGCAGCAGGAGCCCAAACATAGCTTGAAAGAGACACTGGAGTTGGCAGCAGGAGCCCAAAAATTGGATGAATCACACCCTGGAGTTGCAAGCAACAGCAACAGGAGCACAAACATAGCTTTAAAGAGACACTGGAGTTGGCTGTCGGAGCTAGGGATGAGCGAATCGATCCGGACGAACCCGGATTCGATCCGAATTTCATGAAAAATTCGATTCGGATCGAATCCGAATTTCCCCGCGATTCGATCGCTCAAAGTTTTCCTTTAACATCCATTCATTTACATTACAGGCATTCTAAGATGGTGGACGGGACATGTCCAGACATCAACCCCGCGCCAGTGCAAGCTGGGACAGTCACATGCAGCCTATCAGCAGCCAGCAAGCCCGGTGACGTCACAGCGCTATTTAAGTCGGCCATCTTGCTTTTCCTTCCTCATTTCTCTATTGCATTCGTGAGAGACAAAACGCTGTAGTGAGGGAGAGGCAGTTAGACAGGCAGGGACAGACAGGGACAGGCTGGAGACAGGCAGGAGACAGGCAGGAGACAGACAGAAAGTCAGCGAAAAACAGGGAAAGTTAGGAAAAATCGGAGGCAGTCACAGGGAGATTTTTTTTTTTTCATCCATGAGTGTTACTGGCTGGCTGACAGGCTTCGTTAGCGTTTTCAGGCTGCTTATACTAACTAACTGTGCATATATACTGAACTGATCTTAAGTCTGCTGTGAGGCATCCCATTCTGTGACTACACCAGCCTCTATTTAAGACCATATAACCATTTGCACTTATTCTAATTGAAATTAGGCCTGATAAAGACACTTTTGCTGTGCATAGCACTACTGGTCCCTGCCAGGTGCACTCCTGTTGTGGCATCCCATTCTGTGACTACAGCAGCCTCTATTTAAGACCATATAACCATTTCCACTTATTCTAATTGAAATTAGGCCTGATAAAGACACTTTTGCTGTGCATAGCACTACTTGTGCCTGCCAGGTGCACTCCTGTTTGGGGCATCCCATTCTGTGACTACAGCAGCCTCTATTTAAGACCATAACCATTTGCACCTATTATAATTGAAATTAGGCCTGATAAAGACACTTTTGCTGTGCATAGCACTACTGGTCCCTGCCAGGTGCACTCCTGTTGTGGCATCCCATTCTGTGACTACAGCAGCCTCTATTTAAGACCATATAACCATTTGCACTTATTATAATTGAAATTAGGCCTGATAAAGACACTTTTGCTGTGCATAGCACTACTTGTCCCTGCCAGGTGCACTCATGTTGTGGCATCCCATTATGTGACTACAGCAGCCTCTATTTAAGACCATATAACCATTTGCACTTATTCTAATTGAAATCAGGCCTGATAAAGACACTTTTGCTGTGCATAGCACTACTTGTCCCTGCCAGGTGCACTCCTGTTTGGGGCATCCCATTCTGTGACTACAGCAGCCTCTATTTAAGACCATAACCATTTGCACCTATTATAATTGAAATTAGGCCTAATAAAGACACTTTTGCTGTGCATAGCACTACTGGTCCCTGCCAGGTGCACTCCTGTTGTGGCATCCCATTCTGTGACTACAGCAGCCTCTATTTAAGACCATACAACCATTTGCACCTATTATAATTGAAATTAGGCCTGATAAAGACACTTTTGCTGTGCATAGCACTACTTGTCCCTGCCAGGTGCACTCCTGTTGTGGCATCCCATTCTGTGACTACAGCAGCCTCTATTTAAGACCATATAACCATTTCCACTTATTCTAATTGAAATTAGGCCTGATAAAGACACTTTTGCTGTGCATAGCACTACTTGTCCCTGCCAGGTGCACTCCTGTTTGGGGCATCCCATTCTGTGACTACAGCAGCCTCTATTTTAGACCATAACCATTTGCACCTATTTTAATTGAAATTAGGCCTGATAAAGACACTTTTGCTGTGCATAGCACTACTTGTCCCTGCCAGGTGCACTCCTGTTGTGGCATCCCATTCTGTGACTACACCAGCCTCTATTTAAGACCATAACCATTTGCACTTATTCTAATTGAAATTAGGCCTGATAAAGACACTTTTGCTGTGCATGCTACTACTGGTCCCAGGTGCACTCCTGTTGTGGCATCCCATTCTGTGACTACACCAGCCTCTATTTAAGAACATAACCATTTGCACTTATTCTAATTGAAATTAGGCCTGATAAAGACACTTTTGCTGTGCATATTCTTACTGCTGCCTGCCAGGTGCACTCCTGTTGGGGCATCCCATTCTGTGACTACACCAGCCTCTATTTAAGACCATATAACCATTTGCACCTATTATAATTGAAATTAGACCTGATAAAGACACTTTTGCTGTGCATAGCACTACTGGTCCCTGCCAGGTGCACTCCTGTTTGGGGCATCTCATTCTGTGACTACAGCAGCCTCTATTTAAGACCATATAACCATTTGCACTTATTCTAATTGAAATTAGGCCTGATAAAGACACTTTTGATGTGCATATTCTTACTGCTGCCTGCCAGGTGCACTCCTGTTGTGGCATCCCATTCTGTGACTACACCAGCCTCTATTTAAGAACATAACCATTTGCACTTATTCTAATTGAAATTAGGCCTGATAAAGACTCTTTTGCTGTGCATGCTACTACTGGTCCCAGGTGCACTCCTGTTGTGGCATCCCATTCTGTGACTACACCAGCCTCTATTTAAGACCATATAACCATTTGCACTTATTCTAATTGAAATTAGGCCTGATAAAGACACTTTTGCTGTGCATATTCTTACTGCTGCCTGCCAGGTGCACTCCTGTTGGGGCATCCCATTCTGTGACTACACCAGCCTCTATTTAAGACCATATAACCATTTGCACCTATTATCATTAAAATTAGGCCTGATAAAGACACTTTTGCTGTGCATAGCACTACTGGTCCCTGCCAGGTGCACTCCTGTTTGGGGCATCCCATTCTGTGACTACAGCAGCCTCTATTTAAGACCATATAACCATTTGCACTTATTCTAATTGAAATTAGGCCTGATAAAGACACTTTTGCTGTGCATATTCTTACTGCTCCTGTTGTGGCATCCCATTCTGTGACTACACCAGCCTCTATTTAAGACCATAACCATTTGCACTTATTCTAATTGAAATTAGGCCTGATAAAGACACTTTTGCTGTGCATGCTACTACTGGTCCCAGGTGCACTCCTGTTGTGGCATCCCATTCTGTGACTACATCAGCCTCTATTTAAGACCATATAACCATTTGCACTTATTCTAATTGAAATTAGGCCTGATAAAGACACTTTTGCTGTGCATAGTAGTACTGCTCACAGGTGCACTGCTGGCTGTTGGGGCATCCCATTCTGTAACATAGCATACCCCTCTTTATTTACACTAAGCAGCTCTCTTATTTACACTAAGCAGGCCTGTTGGAGGCTGAGTGTTACTGCTCACTTTTGGTGTGCATTATATTCTGCTTCATATAGACCCACCTCTGCCCGGGGGTTCTTAAAATATCACCTACTACCACGCCAGTTAGACTATGTCGGGCAGACAAGTGCCTGGAAGTGAAAAGAGGAGTGGCAGAGGCCAAGATTCCGCAGGCAGAGCTCGCATCAGACTGGGGACCAGTAGCAGCAGGAGTCACGCTGAGAGACCTAATCTGCCAGTATCTGCTAGCGGTCGGGTCTCCACCAGTAACGCATCTGCCGTGGTAGATTGGTTGACGCGCTCATCAACAACATCATCACAACTTACGTCTGAGACCCCCAGTCTAGGGTCGGTAGGTTCCTCTGACACAACCCTGAGTTGGCATGCCCCGAGAGCAGTCCCTGTCCTCCCATTGCCTCTGTCCTACGCCGTTCCCTCCCCCAGCGACGTATCCTATGCTTTGGGTTCAGCTCCACTCTTTAGTGAGGAGGACCATCAGATACAGGAGGACAGTCAGCAGCTACTGCCCAGCCAAGAAATGGAGGTGGCTTCTTTAGCTAGGCAGACAAATAGTGATGTGGACAGTGTCGTGGGTGCTGCGAGCGTTCCAGCTCCTGCGCCAGACACTGTTGACGAATCCACAAACATCAGTGACGTACAGCCACAACTCGGTGATAATGATGATGACGATGAAGCCGATCGCACTTGGGAGCCGGGTGATGAAGGGGCTTCATCGCCATCATCAGGAGAAGAGGGGCGCAGGTTGCCCCGGAGTCAGCAGCTGAGGCAGCAAGGGGGTAGCAGTCAGCATGGGGGCACAATTCCAAAGGCTGGAGCCGGCCGGGGCCGGGGTAGAGCACCTGCTGTGCGGCAGTCTACCTTATCGGGAGGTAGTGGAGCAGGGGTTCCTGGAGTTGGCAACAGCAGCAGTGAATCAGTGAGGCCAGGGGGTGGGAAAAGTAGCTACTCGGCAGTGTGGCAGTTTTTCCTGAAGCATCCGCAGGAGGGTAACATGGCCACATGCAAGATATGTAGGCAAAAGGTGAAGCGTGGCCAGGGTCCAAATGTTGGCACCACGGCCCTGCGTCAACATATGATGCGTCACCATAAAGCGACCTGGTAGAACCGAGGCTCCCAAGGGGTGGTCCAGTCTGCTTCCTCACCAAGTGAGCTCCCAATTTCTGCCAGCCAAGGCTCCAGCACCTCAGCCGAAGGCAGCTGTGCGTCATACCCATCCTCTGTCGCTCCTGCTCCTCCTCCTCCTCCAAGTCATGCATCCCGCCAGCAATCCATCAGCGAAGCCATGTCCAAGAGACAGCAGTATGCGCCCACTCATCCTACGGCGCAGAAGCTGAATGTGCTCCTGTCCAAGTTGCTGGTGCTGCAGTCGCTCCCTTTTCAGGTGGTGGAATCTGCACCTTTCAGAGAACTGATGGTTTGTGCCGAGCCGAGGTGGGGAGTCCCATGCCGTCACTTCTTTGCCAAGAAGGCAGTACCAGCGCTGCACACTTTTGTTGAACAGAAGGTGGGCCAGTCCTTGAGCCTGTCGGTGTGTAGCAAAGTGCATGGCAGCGCCGACATCTGGAGCTGTAACTACGGTCAGGGACAGTACATGTCGTTTACGGCCCACTGGGTGAATGTGGTCCCTTTGCAGCAGCAGCAGCAACTTGGACAGGTCACGCCGCTTCGGCCTCCGCGCTCCCTGCCCGTTGGGCCTGTGACACCGTGCGACTCGGCCTCCTCATCCTCCGCCATCTCCTCACCCTCCACTGTAGGCTCAAGTCTCAGTGCCCCTCCAGTCTACCATGTGTGCAGGGCACGGAGGTGTCACGCAGTGCTTCACATGGTTTGTCTTGGCGAACGGAGTCACACAGGGGAGGAACTGCTTAAATGTATTCATCAGGAAATCCAAACATGGCTTACTCCAAGAAAACTTAAAATGGGAATCATGGTTACCAACAATGGGAAGAACATTTTGTCTGCGCTGCGCCAAGGAAGCCTGACCCATGCCCCCTGCATGGCTCACGTCTTCAATCTGGTTGTCAAGCGGTTTCTGAAGTGTTCCCCCCATCTGCAAGACATCCTAACAACTTCAAGGAAACTTTGCATGCACTTCAGCCACTCATACACTGCCAAACACACCCTTCTTGAGCTACAGCGTCAGAACGGTATCCCCCACCATAGTCTGATTTGCGATGTTTCCACCCTTTGGAATTCCACCCTTCACATGTTGGACCGATTATATGAACAGAGAAAAGCCATCACGGATTTCCTGATGATCCAAGCAGATAGGGGGACTCCCCTGTGTAACTTCAATGTCAACCAGTGGCAGCTCATACGTGACACCTGTCGTTTGCTCAGGCCCTTTGAGGCCCTCTTATGGCCACATGAACCCCGTTGGAGCTGAACTGGAGGAGGAGGAGGAAGAGGAGGAGGAGGAGTTGCCCAGCGAAACACAGTTTAGGCTTGGCGAAATGGCTAGTGGACAGGAGAGGAGGAGCAGGAGCAGCCAGAGGAGCTAGAGGTTTTTGAGGAAGGCGAGACAGAGGACCCGGGCACACCGTGGCAGTATGCAGTGGAGATGGAGACAGGTAGTCCATCCGAGTCACTTGCGCAAATGGCACGAAGCATGCTCACGTGCTTGCGTAGTGACCCCAGAATTGTTTCCATCTGTCGGCGGGATGACTTCTGGCTGTCCACCTTATTGGACCCTCGCTTCCGGCACAAAATGGGGGCATTTTTTAAACCCACCGAGAGGGAGGACAAACTCAACTACTACAAAGACATTCTACGTAGGCAGTTGGCCGATGCCTATCTGCGCCATGGTCCATACTCTCGCAGGTCTGACTCGAGGGGACCTCTGCGCTCACCTTCCACTGCCATGGCCGCTGGGGGGGTTGGCAGGAGCAGCAGCAGCAGCTCCATCAGCAGCAGCAGCCTCAGTCTTCAGTCGCTAATGAGTAGCTTTCTACACCCGCATAGTGAGGCTATTCATGAGCAGCAGGAAGATCTGGAGCAGGACCTGAACCAGCAGGTCATGTCATACTTTGACATGACCATGCCAACACACCTTGAGGATCCGCTGGACTTCTGGGCAGCCAAACTTGATTTGTGGCCGCAACTAGCAGAGTTTGCCCTGGAAAAGCTGTCCTGCCCGGCAAGTAGCGTGCCATCTGAGCGGGTGTTTAGTGCGGCGGGGGCCATAGTTACGGCGAGGAGAACTCATCTGTCAACTAAAAATGTGGAGAGACTCACCTTTGTCAAAATGAATCAGGGATGGATCAGCCAGGATTTCCACCCGCCAATGCCTGATGCATGCGACTAGATTCAGCATGGTGCCACGTTTTACACTTTCCAAATGGTGCAAAACATATTTATGTCTTTAGGCCAATTTTTGGGCTCCTGCTGCTGCTGCTGCCAACTCCAGGGTGTGAATCATCCAATTTTTGGGCTCCTGCTGCTGCTGCTGCCAACTCCAGGGTGTGAATCATCCAATTTTTGGGCTCCTGAAGCCAACCCCAGTGTCTCTTTAAAGTAATGTGTGGTCTCCTGTTGCTGCTGCTGCTGCTGCCAACTCCTGCCAACTCCAGGGTGTGATTCATCCAATTTTTGGGCTCCTGAAGCCAACTCCATTGTCACTTTCAAGTAATATTTGGCCTCCTGCTGCTGCTGCCAACTCCAGGGTGTGATTCATCCAATGTTTGGGCTCCTGAAGCCAACCCCAGTGTCTCTTTAAAGTAATGTTTGGGCTCCTGCTGCTGCTGCTTGAAACTCCAGGGTGTGTCAGTCAATTTTTGGGCTCCTGCTGCTGCCAACTCCAGTGTCTCTTTCAGCCAATGTTTGGGCTCCTGCTGCTGCTTACAACTCCAGGGTGTGATTCATCCAATTTTTGGGCTCCTGAAGCCAACCCCAGGGTCTCTTTAAAGTAAAATTTGGGCTCCTGCTGCTGCTGCTGCCAACTCCAGGGTGTGAATCATCCAATTTTTGGGCTCCTGAAGCCAACCCCAGTGTCTCTTTAAAGTAATGTTTGGGCTCCTGCTGCTGCTGCTGCTGCTGCCAACTCCAGGGTGTGATTCATCCAATTTTTGGGCTCCTGAAGCCAACCCCAGTGTCTCTTTAAAATAATGTTTGGGCTCCTGCTGCTGCTGCCAACTCCAGGGTGTGATTCATCCAATTTTTGGGCTCCTGAAGCCAATCCCAGTGTCTCTTTAAAGTAATATTTGGGCTCCTGCTGCTGCTGCTGCCAACTCCAGGGTGTGATTCATCCAATTTTTGGGCTCCTGAAGCCAACCCCAGTGTCTCTTTAAAGTAATGTTTGGGCTCCTGCTGCTGCTGCTTCTGCCAACTCCAGGGTGTGAATCATCCAATTTTTGGGCTCCTGAAGCCAACTCCAGTGTCTCTTTAAAGTAATGTTTGGGCTCCTGCTGCTGCTGCTGCTTGAAACTCCAGGGTGTGTCAGTCAATTTTTGGGCTCCTGCTGCTGCCAACTCCAGTGTCTCTTTCAGCCAATGTTTGGGCTCCTGCTGCTGCTTGCAACTCCAGGGTGTGAATCATCCAATTTTTGGGCTCCTGAAACCAACTCCAGTGTCTCTTTAAAGTAATATTTGGGCTCCTGCTGCTGCTGCTGCTGCCAACTCCAGGGTGTGATTCATCCAATTTTTTGGGCTCCTGAAGCCAACTCCAGTGTATATTTGGGCTCCTGCTGCTGCTGCCAACTCCAGGGTGTGATTCATCCAATTATTGGCCTCCTGAAGCCAACTCCAGTGTCTCTTTCAAGTAATATTTGGCCTCCTGCTGCTGCTGCCAACTCCAGGGTGTGAATCATCCAATTTTTGGGCTCCTGAAGCCAACCCCAGTGTCTCTTTAAAGTCATATTTGGGCTCCTGCTGCTGCTGCTGCCAACTCCAGGGTGTGATTCATCCAATTTTTGGCCTCCTGAAGCCAACCCCAGTGTCTCTTTAAAGTAATATTTGGGCTCCTGCTGCTGCTGCTGCTGCTGCCAACTCCTGCCAACTCCAGGGTGTGATTCATCCAATTTTAGGGCTCCTGAAGCCAACTCCAGTGTCTCTTTAAAGTAATGTTTGGGCACCTGCTGCTGCTGCCAACTCCAGGGTGTGAATCATCCAATTTTTGGGCTCCTGAAGCCAACTCCAGTGTATATTTGGGCTCCTGCTGCTGCTGCTGCCAACTCCAGGGTGTGAATCATCCAATTTTTGGGCTCCTGAAGCCAACCCCAGTGTCTCTTTAAAGTAATACTTGGGCTGCTCCTGCTGCTGCTGCCAACTCCAGGGTGTGATTCATCCAATTTTTGGGCTCCTGAAGCCAACCCCAGGGTCTCTTTAAAGTAAAATTTGGGCTCCTGCTGCTGCTACTGCCAACTCCAGGGTGTGAATCATCCAATTTTTGGGCTCCTGAAGCCAACCCTAGTGTCTCTTTAAAGTAATGTTTGGGCTCCTGCTGCTGCTTCCAACTCCAGGATGTGATTCATCCAATTTTTGGGCTCCTGAAGCCAACCCCAGTGTCTCTTTAAAGTAATGTTTGGGCTCCTGCTGCTGCTGCCAACTCCAGGGTGTGATTCATCCAATTTTTGGGCTCCTGAAGCCAACCCCAGTGTCTCTTTAAAGTAATATTTGGGCTCCTGCTGCTGCCAACTCCAGGGTGTGATTCATCCAATTTTTGGGCTCCTGAAGCCAACCCCAGTGTCTCTTTAAAGTAATGTTTGGGCTCCTGCTGCTGCTGCTGCCAACTCCAGGGTGTGAATCATCCAATTTGTGGGCTCCTGAAGCCAACCCCAGTGTCTCTTTAAAGTAATGTTTGGGCTCCTGCTGCTGCTGCTTGAAACTCCAGGGTGTGTCAGTCAATTTTTGGGCTCCTGCTGCTGCCAACTCCAGTGTCTCTTTCAGCCAATGTTTGGGCTCCTGCTGCTGCTTGCAACTCCAGGTTGTGAATCATCCAATTTTTGGGCTCCTGAAGCCAACTCCAGTGTCTCTTTAAAGTAATATTTGGGCTCCTGCTGCCAACTCCAGGGTGTGATTCATCCAATTTTTTGGGCTCCTGAAGCCAACTCCAGTGTATATTTGGGCTCCTGCTGCTGCTGCCAACTCCAGGGTGTGATTCATCCAATTTTTGGCCTCCTGAAGCCAACTCCATGTCTCTTTCAAGTAATATTTGGCCTCCTGCTGCTGCTGCCAACTCCAGGGTGTGAATCATCCAATTTTTGGGCTCCTGAAGCCAACCCCAGTGTCTCTTTAAAGTAATGTTTGGGCTCCTGCTGCTGCTGCTGCTGCCAACTCTTGCCAACTCCAGGGTGTGATTCATCCAATTTTTGGGCTCCTGAAGCCAACTCCAGTGTCTCTTTAAAGTAATGTTTGGGCTCCTGCTGCTGCTGCCAACTCCAGGGTGTGAATCATCCAATTTTTGGGCTCCTGAAGCCAACTCCAGTGTATATTTGGGCTCCTGCTGCTGCTGCTGCCAACTCCAGGGTGTGAATCATCCAATTTTTGGGCTCCTGAAGCCAACCCCAGTGTCTCTTTAAAGTAATATTTGGGCTGCTCCTGCTGCTGCTGCCAACTCCAGGGTGTGATTCATCCAATTTTTGGGCTCCTGAAGCCAACCCCAGTGTCTCTTTAAAGTAATGTTTGGGCTCCTGCTGCTGCTGCCAACTCCAGGGTGTGATTCATCCAATTTTTGGCCTCCTGAAGCCAACCCCAGTGTCTCTTTAAAGTAATATTTGGGCTGCTCCTGCTGCTGCTGCCAACTCCAGGGTGTGATTCATCCAATTTTTGGCCTCCTGAAGACAACCCCAGTGTCTCTTTAAAGTAATATTTGGGCTCCTGCTGCTGCCAACTCCAGGGCGTGATTCATCCAATTTTTGGCCTCCTGAAGCCAACCCCAGTGTCTCTTTAAAGTAATATTTGGGCTCCTGCTGCTGCTGCTGCCAACTCCAGGGTGTGATTCATCCAATTTTTGGGCTCCTGAAGCCAACTCCAGTGTATATTTGGGCTCCTGCTGCTGCTGCTGCCAACTCCAGGGTGTGAATCATCCAATTTTTGGGCTCCTGAAGCCAACCCCAGTGTCTCTTTAAAGTAATATTCGGGCTCCTGCTGCTGCTGCTGCCAACTCCAGGGTGTGATTCATCCAATTTTTGGGCTCCTGAAGCCAACTCCAGTGTCTCTTTAAAGTAATGTTTGGGCTCCTGCTGCTGCTGCTGCTGTCAACTCCAGGGTGTGATTCATCCAATTTTTGGGCTCCTGAAGCCAACTCCAGTGTCTCTTTAAAGTAATATTTGGGCTCCTGCTGCTGCTTGCAACTCCAGGGTATGATTCATCCAATTTTGGGGCTCCTGAAGCCAACCCCAGTGTCTCTTTCAGCCAATGTTTGGGCTCCTGCTGCTGCTGCTGCTGCCAACTCCAGGGTGTGATTCATCCAATTTTTGGGCTCCTGCTGCTGCCAACTCCAGTGTCTCTTTAAAGCAATGTTTGGGCTCCTGCCCCTCATAGTGATGCCACTTCAAATCTCTTGAATTCAATTGTGCCGCTCTGCGATTCTATTAGCGATGCCTCTGATCTGCATGTGATATTTCTTCAAAGTATTATTTAACTAACCCAGCACGCATCCTGTGCGTGTTACAGCAAGGCAGAATGCTTTACAACCCTATTGAGGCTCTAGGAGGCTCAGAAATAGCCGTTTTTAATAGCGATTCGTCGCAAATTAATTCGGGTCGAAACGATTTTTGTCGGAAAATTCGGCGAATCAGTCGAATCAAATTTTTCAAAAGTTTGCTCATCTCTAGTCGGAGCCCAAAAATTGGATGACTCACACCCTGGAGTTGCAAGCAGCAGCAGCAGGAGCCCAAACATAGCTTGAAAGAGACACTGGAGTTGGCAGCAGAAGCCCAAAAATTGGATGAATCACACCCTGGAGTTGCAAGCCGCAGCAGCAGGAGCCCAAACATAGCTTTAAAGAGACACTGGATTTGGCTGCAGGAGCCCCAAAATTGGATGAATCACACCCTGGAGTTGCAAGCAGCAGCAGCGCAGCAGCCTAAACATAGATTGAAAGAGACACTGGAATTGGCAGCAGGAGCCCAAAAATTGCATGAAGCCCACCCTGGAGTTGCAAGCAGCAGCAGCAGCACAAACATTGGATGACTCACACCCTGGAGTTGCAAGCAGCAGCAGCAGGATCCCAAACATAGCTTGAAAGAGACACTGGAGTTGGCAGCAGGAGCCCAAAAATTGGATGAATCACACCCTGGAGTTGCGAGCAGCAGCAGGAGCCCTGCTAGCCGCAGGTGACTTGCCAGACCCAGAGCCTTGTGAACTGGTATAAGGGGTCTCATGGACCCCTTACCAGTTCACAAAGGGTTAACTGTTCAAAAAAAACGGTATTTTTTACTTACTTACTTACCTCCGATTGTAAGCTCTTGTCCCTCGCCGCTCTGCTGACAGATGCCGGTGATCGGCATCCATAGAAGGATCTCCTGCCACCTCCTTCCCCTGGCACCGATCACCGGCATCTGACAGCTGAGAAGGCTGAAGCCACGGGGGATCGGATGGCACCAAATTAAAGAGGAGACCCGACTGGATCCAACGAGGGGTCAGGTGAGTATTTTTCTGTTATATTTTTTTTACTGTGGGGGTTTAAAATCAGCTACGTGAGTCTCACGTAGCTGGCACTTAAAGTGGACCAACACCCAGGGGTGATCGGCCCGGAAATCTATAAGATTCCCGGGCCGATCACCTCCCACCCCGCAGGACATCCGAGATCGGGATGTCCTGCGGGGTGAAACCCCCCAGAAACCCCAAAAAGATCTTACCTGATCCGCCGCCGCTTCCGCCACCGCCGCCTCCCGCGCGCCCCTCCAGACGTGCGCACGCCCGCGCCGGCCCTCTGTGAATGGCCGGCGGGGGCGCGCGCGCGCCGAGGGTGACGCGCGGGAGGCGGCGGAAGAGGCTTGTACGTTCCTGTCCCCCGCCTAGACGTTGGCGGTGATTGGCTGCGGTGTTCATGTGGGAGCGGGGAGAGGTGAGTTTTTGGGGGTTTCTGGGGGGTTTCACACAGCGGGGCACCCCCGATCGGGGTGCCCCACCGAAGTGGACCAAAACCCAGGATAGTCAAAATCCTGGGTGTTGGTCCACTTTAAGTGGAGTAGAGGCTGCTATGTGAGACTCATGTAGCTGGCACTAGAAGGGTTAATAGTTAACATTTATCTTATTTGAACATATTTATAATAATAACATATAACTTAGCAACAATAACATATAACATAATAACAGTAACATATAAAATGTATCAACTTTTTTTTTTTGGTTAATTTAGTATTGTTTTTTTTTTATATTTTTTAGAAACATATATATATATATATATATATATATATATATATATATATATATATATTCTTTTTTCTATATTTAATTCTTGTACAAATTTATTTTTTCATTTTTTAATTTTTTTTTGTTTTTTTTTCGAAATATTTATTTTTTCTCTTTTTTTTTTATTTATTTATTTTTTTTCCCAGTGCCCTTCCGTGTGCAGGACACGGCGGTTTCACGCTGTTCTTCACATGGTTTGCCTTGAGCAACAGAGTCACACATGGGGGGAACTGCTAAAAATGTGAACTCAATACATGAAATCATGGCTTACTCCACGAAAACTGCAAATGGGACCCATGGTGACTGACACTGGGAAGAACATCTTGGCTGCGCTGCGACAAGGAAGCCTGAGCCATGCGTCCTGCCATGACAGACGCGTTCAATCTAGTTGTCAACCGTTTTCTGAAGTCTTCCCCCCATCTGAAAGATATCCTAAAAACGGGAAGGAAACTTTGCATGCACTTCAGGCACTCCTACACCGCCAAGCACACCCTTCTTGAGCTTCAGCGTCAGAACGGTATCCCCCAACTTAGAGGCCAATTCATTAATAGCGGCAGGTAGCGACAGTTGAGCGACTGTATTTTCACAGCGCCCGCTAGTAGTCGCTGTGCTTGGCCATTGTTCGGTTGTTGATAGCAACTGAGTCGGTGTGCAGTAATGTTGAATACGGGGTGACGAGTCGCTATTTGACAGGTTCCGCGATGTATGGGTGCGCATGATAGCGACTGGTCAGAGAGACCGGCTCCCACCACATTCATCAAAAAATCACGCTCCGAAAATTCTCGCGCTGTGAAATGCATGTTTAAACCCCAGAGCGCTGGCGGCGATGTGTTAAAAGTAGTTTTTTAACCCCCAAACCACCATATTTTTGGAAACCAAAAAAAAAAAAATTTGAAAGAATTTAGTAATATGAATACAATGATATCAGACCTGTAATATCAATTCTGCACAAATTTTTTTTTTGTTTTTTTACCTTAAAAAAATTAACTAACATGGCAGAAGTGGTCACAGAATTTTTCACATTTAAAAACAAAAAAAAAAACATTAATAACAATTAATTATGAATATTTAAAGATTGTTCCATTGAAATGCATTGGAGAGCGCCAGGTAGTGAGAGGTCATACCTGTCGCTGTTCAAGGTCGGACGCTGGCGCTGTGGGCTGAGGCTGGAATAATGATGAATGAGTGGCTATCTGGCGCTATCTCAGTCGCTAAGCAGGATCGGCTTGATAAATGTGTGATTGTGGTGGGGAGCCGGCGTTCTCGTGGCGGTGCCCGTCATTACCGGTCGCTCACCAGTCGCTACCTGTCGCTATTCCTTCATAAATAAGGGCCATAGTTTGATTTGCAATGTTTCCACCCATTGGAATTCCACCCTCCATATGCAGGATCGACTATAGGAACAGAGAAAAGCCATCACGGATTTCTTGATGATCCAAACGGATAGGGGGACTCCCCTGTGTAACTTCAATGTAAACCAGTGGCAGCTCATAAGTGACACCTGCCGTTTGCTCAGGCCCTTTGAGGAAGCTACTTTATTAGTCAGTCGCCAGGACTATGAGAATCCACTGCTTCATGTACTACAACACATGTTGGAAACCATGGCTGGTCAGGGCACTAGAGACATGGCGCATACATTTCACAGCCACATGAAGCCTGTGGGGGCTGAAGTGAAGGAGGAGGGGGTGGGGCACAGCGAAACACAGTTTAGATTTGACAAAATGACCATTTTATCTAGTCATCTGACAGGAGAGGAGGAGTAGGAGCAGCCAGAGGAGCTAGAGGGTTGTGAGGAAGGTGAGACAGAGGACCCAGACACACCGTGGCAGTTTGCAGTGGAGATGAAGACATGTAGTCCCTCAGAGTCACGTGCACAAATGGCACGATGCATGCTCACGTGCTTGCGTAGTGACCACAGAATTGTCTCCATTTGTCAGCGGGATGACTTCTGGCTGTCCACCTTATTGGACCCTCGCTTCTGGCACAAAATGGGGGCATTTTTTATACCCACTGAGAGGGAGGACAAACTGATCTACTACAGAGACATTCTACGTAGTCAGTTGGGCGATGTCTATCTGTGACATGGTCCATACTCTCGCAGGCCTGACTCGGGGGGACCTCTGCACTCACCTTCCACTGCCATGGCTGCCGGGGGGGGGGGGGTGGCAGCAGCAGCTCCATCAGCAGCAGCCTTAGTCTTCAGTCGCTAATGAGTAGCTAACTACACCCGCATAGTGAGTCTACTCATGAGCAGAAGGAAGACCTGGAGCAGGACCTGAACCAGCAGGTCATGTCATACCTTGACATGACCATGCCAACACACCTTGAGGATCCGCTGGACTTCTGGGAAGCCAAACTTGACTTGTGGCCGCAACTAGCAGAGTTTGCCCTGGAAACGCTGCCCTGCCCGGCCAGTAGTTGATTTAAATGGCAACTGGGCTGCTCTATATTATGCTGCAAAATTGCAAATTTACCTCACAATATAAGCTATTGCCCCTCAGATTTACACAGGGCCTGCTCTATATAATGCTGCAAAATGCTAATTTTACCTCACAATATAAGCTATTGCCCCTCAGATTTACACAGGGCCTGCTCTATATTTTGCTGCAAAATGGCAAATTTACCTCACAGTATAAGCTATTGCCCCTCAGATTTACACAGGGGCTGCTCTATATTATGCTGCAAAATGGCAAATTTACCTCACAATATAAGTAGGGATGAGCGAATCAATCCGGACGAACCCGGATTCGATCCGAATTTCAGGAAAAATTCGATTCGGATCGAATCCGAATTTCCCCGCGATTCGATCACTCGAAGTTTTCCTTTAACATCCATTCATTTACATTTACAGGCATTCTAAGATGGTGGACGGGACATGTCTGGACATGTATCCCGCGCCAGTGCAAGCTGGGGCAGTCACATGCAGCCTATCAGCAGCCAGCAAGCCCGGTGACGTCACACAGCGGTATTTAACGGCGGCCATCTTGCTTTTCCTCATTTCTCTGTTGCATTCGTGAGAGACAGAACGCTGTGTAGCTGAGGGACAGACAGTTAGACAGGCAGGGACAGACAGGGACAGACAGGGACAGGCTGGAGACAGGCAGGAGACAGACAGGAGACAGACAGAAAGCCAGGGAAAGGTAGGAAAAAACGGAGGCTGTGACAGGGAGATTTTTTTTTTTTTTCATCCAGCCTGAGTGTTACTAGCTGGCTGACAGGCTTTGTTAGCGTTTTCAGGCTGCTTATAGTAACTAACTGTGCATATATACTGAACTGATCTTAAGTCTGCTGTGAGGCATCCCATTCTGTGACTACACCAGCCTCTGTTTAAGACCATATAAGCATTTGCTCTTATCATATTTGAAATTAGGCCTGATAAAGACACTTTTGCTGGGCAAAGCACTACTGGACCCTGCCAGGTGCACTCCTATTTGGGGCATCCCATTCTGTGACTACAGCAGCCTCTGTTTAAGACCATATAAGCATTTGCTCTTATCATATTTGAAATTAGGCCTGATAAAGACACTTTTGCTGGGCATAGCACTACTGGACCCTGCCAGGTGCACTCCTATTTGGGGCATCCCATTCTGTGACTAAAGCAGCCTCTGTTTAAGACCATATAAGCATTTGCTCTTATCATATTTGAAATTAGGCCTGATAAAGACACTTTTGCTGGGCAAAGCACTACTGGACCCTGCCAGGTGCACTCCTATTTGGGGCATCCCATTCTGTGACTACAGCAGCCTCTGTTTAAGACCATATAAGCATTTGCTCTTATCATATTTGAAATTAGGCCTGATAAAGACACTTTTGCTGGGCAAAGCACTACTGGACCCTGCCAGGTGCACTCCTATTTGGGGCATCCCATTCTGTGACTACAGCAGCCTCTGTTTAAGACCATATAAGCATTTGCTCTTATCATATTTGAAATTAGGCCTGATAAAGACACTTTTGCTGGGCATAGCACTACTGGACCCTGCCAGGTGCACTCCTATTTGGGGCATCCCATTCTGTGACTACAGCAGCCTCTGTTTAAGACCATATAAGCATTTGCTCTTATCATATTTGAAATTAGGCCTGATAAAGACACTTTTGCTGGGCAAAGCACTACTGGACCCTTCCAGGTGCACTCCTATTTGGGGCATCCCATTCTGTGACTACAGCAGCCTCTGTTTAAGACCATATAAGCATTTGCTCTTATCATATTTGAAATTAGGCCTGATAAAGACACTTTTGCTGGGCAAAGCACTACTGGACCCTGCCAGGTGCACTCCTATTTGGGGCATCCCATTCTGTGACTACAGCAGCCTCTGTTTAAGACCATATAAGCATTTGCTCTTATCATATTTGAAATTAGGCCTGATAAAGACACTTTTGCTGGGCAAAGCACTACTGGACCCTGCCAGGTGCACTCCTATTTGGGGCATCCCATTCTGTGACTACAGCAGCCTCTGTTTAAGACCATATAAGCATTTGCTCTTATCATATTTGAAATTAGGCCTGATAAAGACACTTTTGCTGGGCAAAGCACTACTGGACCCTGCCAGGTGCACTCCTATTTGGGGCATCCCATTCTGTGACTACAGCAGCCTCTGTTTAAGACCATATAAGCATTTGCTCTTATCATATTTGAAATTAGGCCTGATAAAGACACTTTTGCTGGGCATAGCACTACTGGACCCTGCCAGGTGCACTCCTATTTGGGGCATCCCATTCTGTGACTACAGCAGCCTCTGTTTAAGACCATATAAGCATTTGCTCTTATCATATTTGAAATTAGGCCTGATAAAGACACTTTTGCTGGGCAAAGCACTACTGGACCCTGCCAGGTGCACTCCTATTTGGGGCATCCCATTCTGTGACTACAGCAGCCTCTGTTTAAGACCATATAAGCATTTGCTCTTATCATATTTGAAATTAGGCCTGATAAAGACACTTTTGCTGGGCAAAGCACTACTGGACCCTGCCAGGTGCACTCCTATTTGGGGCATCCCATTCTGTGACTACAGCAGCCTCTGTTTAAGACCATATAAGCATTTGCTCTTATCATATTTGAAATTAGGCCTGATAAAGACACTTTTGCTGGGCAAAGCACTACTGGACCCTGCCAGGTGCACTCCTATTTGGGGCATCCCATTCTGTGACTACAGCAGCCTCTGTTTAAGACCATATAAGCATTTGCTCTTATCATATTTGAAATTAGGCCTGATAAAGACACTTTTGCTGGGCATAGCACTACTGGACCCTGCCAGGTGCACTCCTATTTGGGGCATCCCATTCTGTGACTACAGCAGCCTCTGTTTAAGACCATATAAGCATTTGCTCTTATCATATTTGAAATTAGGCCTGATAAAGACACTTTTGCTGGGCATAGCACTACTGGACCCTGCCAGGTGCACTCCTATTTGGGGCATCCCATTCTGTGACTACAGCAGCCTCTGTTTAAGACCATATAAGCATTTGCTCTTATCATATTTGAAATTAGGCCTGATAAAGACACTTTTGCTGGGCATAGCACTACTGGACCCTGCCAGGTGCACTCCTATTTGGGGCATCCCATTCTGTGACTACAGCAGCCTCTGTTTAAGACCATATAAGCATTTGCTCTTATCATATTTGAAATTAGGCCTGATAAAGACACTTTTGCTGGGCAAAGCACTACTGGACCCCGCCAGGTGCACTCCTATTTGGGGCATCCCATTCTGTGACTACAGCAGCCTCTGTTTAAGACCATATAAGCATTTGCTCTTATCATATTTGAAATTAGGCCTGATAAAGACACTTTTGCTGGGCAAAGCACTACTGGACCCCGCCAGGTGCACTCCTATTTGGGGCATCCCATTCTGTGACTACAGCAGCCTCTGTTTAAGACCATATAAGCATTTGCTCTTATCATATTTGAAATTAGGCCTGATAAAGACACTTTTGCTGGGCAAAGCACTACTGGACCCTGCCAGGTGCACTCCTATTTGGGGCATCCCATTCTGTGACTACAGCAGCCTCTGTTTAAGACCATATAAGCATTTGCTCTTATCATATTTGAAATTAGGCCTGATAAAGACACTTTTGCTGGGCAAAGCACTACTGGACCCTGCCAGGTGCACTCCTATTTGGGGCATCCCATTCTGTGACTACAGCAGCCTCTGTTTAAGACCATATAAGCATTTGCTCTTATCATATTTGAAATTAGGCCTGATAAAGACACTTTTGCTGGGCAAAGCACTACTGGACCCTGCCAGGTGCACTCCTATTTGGGGCATCCCATTCTGTGACTACAGCAGCCTCTGTTTAAGACCATATAAGCATTTGCTCTTATCATATTTGAAATTAGGCCTGATAAAGACACTTTTGCTGGGCATAGCACTACTGGACCCTGCCAGGTGCACTCCTATTTGGGGCATCCCATTCTGTGACTACAGCAGCCTCTGTTTAAGACCATATAAGCATTTGCTCTTATCATATTTGAAATTAGGCCTGATAAAGACACTTTTGCTGGGCATAGCACTACTGGACCCTGCCAGGTGCACTCCTATTTGGGGCATCCCATTCTGTGACTACAGCAGCCTCTGTTTAAGACCATATAAGCATTTGCTCTTATCATATTTGAAATTAGGCCTGATAAAGACACTTTTGCTGGGCAAAGCACTACTGGACCCTGCCAGGTGCACTCCTATTTGGGGCATCCCATTCTGTGACTACAGCAGCCTCTGTTTAAGACCATATAAGCATTTGCTCTTATCATATTTGAAATTAGGCCTGATAAAGACACTTTTGCTGGCCAAAGCACTACTGGACCCTGCCAGGTGCACTCCTATTTGGGGCATCCCATTCTGTGACTACAGCAGCCTCTGTTTAAGACCATATAAGCATTTGCTCTTATCATATTTGAAATTAGGCCTGATAAAGACACTTTTGCTGGGCAAAGCACTACTGGACCCTGCCAGGTGCACTCCTATTTGGGGCATCCCATTCTGTGACTACAGCAGCCTCTGTTTAAGACCATATAAGCATTTGCTCTTATCATATTTGAAATTAGGCCTGATAAAGACACTTTTGCTGGGCAAAGCACTACTGGACCCTGCCAGGTGCACTCCTATTTGGGGCATCCCATTCTGTGACTACAGCAGCCTCTGTTTAAGACCATATAAGCATTTGCTCTTATCATATTTGAAATTAGGCCTGATAAAGACACTTTTGCTGGGCATAGCACTACTGGACCCTGCCAGGTGCACTCCTATTTGGGGCATCCCATTCTGTGACTACAGCAGCCTCTGTTTAAGACCATATAAGCATTTGCTCTTATCATATTTGAAATTAGGCCTGATAAAGACACTTTTGCTGGGCATAGCACTACTGGACCCTGCCAGGTGCACTCCTATTTGGGGCATCCCATTCTGTGACTACACCAGCCTCTGTTTAAGACCATATAAGCATTTGCTCTTATCATATTTGAAATTAGGCCTGATAAAGACACTTTTGCTGGGCAAAGCACTACTGGACCCTGCCAGGTGCACTCCTATTTGGGGCATCCCATTCTGTGACTACAGCAGCCTCTGTTTAAGACCATATAAGCATTTGCTCTTATCATATTTGAAATTAGGCCTGATAAAGACACTTTTGCTGGGCAAAGCACTACTGGACCCTGCCAGGTGCACTCCTATTTGGGGCATCCCATTCTGTGACTACAGCAGCCTCTGTTTAAGACCATATAAGCATTTGCTCTTATCATATTTGAAATTAGGCCTGATAAAGACACTTTTGCTGGGCAAAGCACTACTGGACCCTGCCAGGTGCACTCCTATTTGGGGCATCCCATTCTGTGACTACAGCAGCCTCTGTTTAAGACCATATAAGCATTTGCTCTTATCATATTTGAAATTAGGCCTGATAAAGACACTTTTGCTGGGCAAAGCACTACTGGACCCTGCCAGGTGCACTCCTATTTGGGGCATCCCATTCTGTGACTACAGCAGCCTCTGTTTAAGACCATATAAGCATTTGCTCTTATCATATTTGAAATTAGGCCTGATAAAGACACTTTTGCTGGGCAAAGCACTACTGGACCCTGCCAGGTGCACTCCTATTTGGGGCATCCCATTCTGTGACTACAGCAGCCTCTGTTTAAGACCATATAAGCATTTGCTCTTATCATATTTGAAATTAGGCCTGATAAAGACACTTTTGCTGGGCATAGCACTACTGGACCCTGCCAGGTGCACTCCTATTTGGGGCATCCCATTCTGTGACTACAGCAGCCTCTGTTTAAGACCATATAAGCATTTGCTCTTATCATATTTGAAATTAGGCCTGATAAAGACACTTTTGCTGGGCATAGCACTACTGGACCCTGCCAGGTGCACTCCTATTTGGGGCATCCCATTCTGTGACTAAAGCAGCCTCTGTTTAAGACCATATAAGCATTTGCTCTTATCATATTTGAAATTAGGCCTGATAAAGACACTTTTGCTGGGCATAGCACTACTGGACCCTGCCAGGTGCACTCCTATTTGGGGCATCCCATTCTGTGACTACAGCAGCCTCTGTTTAAGACCATATAAGCATTTGCTCTTATCATATTTGAAATTAGGCCTGATAAAGACACTTTTGCTGGGCATAGCACTACTGGACCCTGCCAGGTGCACTCCTATTTGGGGCATCCCATTCTGTGACTACAGCAGCCTCTGTTTAAGACCATATAAGCATTTGCTCTTATCATATTTGAAATTAGGCCTGATAAAGACACTTTTGCTGGGCATAGCACTACTGGACCCTGCCAGGTGCACTTTTATTTGGGGCATCCCATTCTGTGACTACAGCAGCCTCTGTTTAAGACCATATAAGCATTTGCTCTTATCATATTTGAAATTAGGCCTGATAAAGACACTTTTGCTGGGCATAGCACTACTGGACCCTGCCAGGTGCACTCCTATTTGGGGCATCCCATTCTGTGACTACACCAGCCTCTGTTTAAGACCATATAAGCATTTGCTCTTATCATATTTGAAATTAGGCCTGATAAAGACACTTTTGCTGGGCATAGCACTACTGGACCCTGCCAGGTGCACTCCTATTTGGGGCATCCCATTCTGTGACTACAGCAGCCTCTGTTTAAGACCATATAAGCATTTGCTCTTATCATATTTGAAATTAGGCCTGATAAAGACACTTTTGCTGGGCAAAGCACTACTGGACCCTGCCAGGTGCACTCCTATTTGGGGCATCCCATTCTGTGACTACAGCAGCCTCTGTTTAAGACCATATAAGCATTTGCTCTTATCATATTTGAAATTAGGCCTGATAAAGACACTTTTGCTGGGCAAAGCACTACTGGACCCTGCCAGGTGCACTCCTATTTGGGGCATCCCATTCTGTGACTACAGCAGCCTCTGTTTAAGACCATATAAGCATTTGCTCTTATCATATTTGAAATAAGGCCTGATAAAGACACTTTTGCTGGGCAAAGCACTACTGGACCCTGCCAGGTGCACTCCTATTTGGGGCATCCCATTCTGTGACTACAGCAGCCTCTGTTTAAGACCATATAAGCATTTGCTCTTATCATATTTGAAATTAGGCCTGATAAAGACACTTTTGCTGGGCAAAGCACTACTGGACCCTGCCAGGTGCACTCCTATTTGGGGCATCCCATTCTGTGACTACAGCAGCCTCTGTTTAAGACCGTATAAGCATTTGCTCTTATCATATTTGAAATTAGCCTGATAAAGACACTTTTGCTGGGCATAGTGCTACTGGATCTTTTTTGGGGGGCATCCCATTCTGTGACTAAAGCAGCCTCTGTTTAAGACCGTATAAGCATTTGCTCTTATCATATTTGAAATTAGCCTGATAAAGACACTTTTGCTGGGCATAGCACTACTTGTCCCTGCCAGGGCATCCCATTCTGTGACTAAAGCAGCCTCTGTTTAAGACCATATAAGCATTTGCTCTTATCATATTTGAAATTAGCCTGATAAAGACACTTTTGCTGGGCATAGTACTACTGGATCTTTTTTGGGGGCATCCCATTCTGTGACTAAAGCAGCCTCTGTTTAAGACCATATAAGCATTTGCTCTTATTATATTTATATTATAAGACACTTTTGCTGGGCATAGGCTTACTGCTGCCTGCCAGGTGCACTTCTGTTGAGGCATCCCATTCTGTAACATAGCATACCCCTCTTTATTTACACTAAGCAGCTCTCTTATTTACACTAAGCAGGCCTGTTGGAGGCTGAGTGTTACTGCTCACTTTTGGTGTGCATTATATTCTGTTTCATATAGACCCACCGCTGCCCGGGGGATCTTAAAATATCACCTACTCCCACGCCAGTTAGACTATGTCGGGCAGACAAGTGCCTGGAAGTGAAAAGAGGAGTGGCAGAGGCCAAGATTCCGCAGGCAGAGCTCGCATCAGACTGGGGGCCAGTAGCAGCAGGAGTCACGCTGAGAGACCTAATCTGCCAGTATCTGCTAGCGGTCGGGTCTCCACCAGTAACGCATCTGCCGTGGTAGATTGGTTGACGCGCTCATCAACAACATCATCACAACTTACGTCTGAGACCCCCAGTCTAGGGTCGGTAGGTTCCTCTGACACAACCCTGAGTTGGCATGCCCCGAGAGCAGTCCCTGTCCTCCCATTGCCTCTGTCCTACGCCGTTCCCTCCCCCAGCGACGTATCCTATGCTTTGGGTTCAGCTCCACTCTTTAGTGAGGAGGACCATCAGATAGAGGACAGTCAGCAGCTACTGCCCAGCCAAGAAATGGAGGTGGCTTCTCTAGCTAGGCAGACAGATAGTGATGTGGACAGTGTCGTGGGTGCTGCGAGCGTTCCAGCTCCTGCGCCAGACACTGTTGACGAATCCACGAACATCAGTGACGTACAGCCACAACTCGGTGATGATGATGATGACGATGAAGCCGATCGCACTTGGGAGCCGGGTGATGAAGGGGCTTCATCGTCATCATCAGGAGAAGAGGGGCGCAGGTTGCCCCGGAGTCAGCAGCTGAGGCAGCAAGGTGGTAGCAGTCAGCATGGGGGCACAATTCCAAAGGCTGGAGCCGGCCGGGGCCGGGGCCGGGGTAGAGCACCTGCTGTGCGGCAGTCTACCTTATCGGGAGGTAGTGGAGCAGGGGTTCCTGGAGTTGGCAACAGCAGCAGTGAATCAGTGAGGCCAGGGGGTGGGAAAAGTAGCTACTCGGCAGTGTGGCAGTTTTTTCTGAGGCATCCGCAGGAGGGTAACATGGCCACATGCAAGATATGTAGGCAAAAGGTGAAGCGTGGCCAGGGTCCAAATGTTGGCACCACGGCCCTGCGTCAACATATGATGCGTCACCATAAAACGACCTGGGAGAACCGAGGCTCCCAAGGGGTGGTCCAGTCTGCTTCCTCACCAAGTGAGCTCCCAATTTCTGCCAGCCAAGGCTCCAGCACCTCAGCCGAAGGCAGCTGTGCGTCATACCCATCCTCTGTCGCTCCTGCTCCTCCTCCTCCTCCTCCAAGTCATGCATCCCGCCAGCAATCCATCAGCGAAGCCATGTCCAAGAGACAGCAGTATGCGCCCACTCATCCTACGGCGCAGAAGCTGAATGTGCTCCTGTCCAAGTTGCTGGTGCTGCAGTCGCTCCCTTTTCAGGTGGTGGAATCTGCACCTTTCAGAGAACTGATGGCTTGTGCCGAGCCGAGGTGGAGAGTCCCAAGCCGTCATTTCTTTGCCAAGAAGGCAGTACCAGCGCTGCACACTTTTGTTGAACAGAAGGTGGGCCAGTCCTTGAGCCTGTCGGTGTGTAGCAAAATACATGGCAGCGCCGACATCTGGAGCTGTAACTACGGTCAGGGGCAGTACATGTCGTTTACGGCCCACTGGGTGAATGTGGTCCCTTTGCAGCAGCAACTTGGACAGGTCACGCCGCTTCGGCCTCCGCGCTCTCTGCCCATTGGGCCTGTGACACCGTGCGACTCGGCCTCCTCATCCTCCGCCATCTCCTCACCCTCCACTGTAGGCTCAAGTCTCAGTGCCCCTCCAGTCTACCATGTGTGCAGGGCACGGAGGTGTCACGCAGTGCTTCACATGGTTTGTCTTGGCGAACGGAGTCACACAGGGGAGGAACTGCTTAAATGTATTCATCAGGAAATCCAAACATGGCTTACTCCGAGAAAACTTAAAATGGGAATCATGGTTACCGACAATGGGAAGAACATTTTGTCTGCGCTGCGCCAAGGAAGCCTGACCCATGCCCCCTGCATGGCTCACGTCTTCAATCTGGTTGTCAAGCGGTTTCTGAAGTGTTCCCCCCATCTGCAGGACATCCTAACAACTTCACGGAAACTTTGCATGCACTTCAGCCACTCCTACACCGCCAAACACACCCTTCTTGAGCTACAGCGTCAGAATGGTATCCCCCAACATAGTCTGATTTGCGATGTTTCCACCCGTTGGAATTCCACCCTTCACATGTTGGACCGATTATATGAACAGAGAAAAGCCATCACGGATTTCCTGATGATCCAAGCAGATAGGGGGACTCCCCTGTGTAACTTCAATGTCAACCAGTGGCAGCTCATACGTGACACCTGCCGTTTGCTCAGGCCCTTTGAGGAAGCCACTTTATTTGTCAGTCGGCAGGATTACGGGATGAACAACGTGATTCCACTGCTTCATGTACTACAGCACATGTTGGAAACCATGGCTGGTCAGGGCACTGGAGACATGGCGTTTACATCTTACGGCCACATGAACCCCGTTGGAGCTGAACTGGAGGAGGAGGAGGAGGAAGAGGAGGAGGAGGAGTTGCCCAGCGAAACACAGTTTAGGCTTGGCGAAATGGCTGGTTTATCTAGTCAGCGGACAGGAGAGGAGGAGCAGGAGCAGCCAGAGGAGCTAGAGGTTTTTGAGGAAGGAGAGACAGAGGACCCGGGCACACCATGGCAGTATGCAGTGGAGATGGAGACAGGTAGTCCATCCGAGTCACTTGCGCAAATGGCACGAAGCATGCTCACGTGCTTGCGTAGTGACCCCAGAATTGTTTCCATCTGTCGGTGGGATGACTTCTGGCTGTCCACCTTATTGGACCCTCGCTTCCGGCACAAAATGGGGGCATTTTTTAAACCCACCGAGAGGGAGGACAAACTCAACTACTACAAAGACATTCTACGTAGGCAGTTGGCCGATGCCTATCTGCGCCATGGTCCATACTCTCGCAGGTCTGACTCGAGGGGACCTCTGCGCTCACCTTCCACTGCCATGGCCGCTGGGGGGGTTGGCAGCAGCAGCAGAAGCTCCATCAGCAGCAGCAGCCTCAGTCTTCAGTCGCTAATGAGTAGCTTTCTACACCCGCATAGTGAGGCTACTCATGAGCAGCAGGAAGACCTGGAGCAGGACCTGAACCAGCAGGTCATGTCATACTTTGACATGACCATGCCAACACACCTTGAGGATCCACTGGACTTCTGGGCAGCCAAACTTGATTTGTGGCCGCAACTAGCAGAGTTTGCCCTGGAAAAGCTGTCCTGCCCGGCAAGTAGTGTGCCATCTGAGCGGGTGTTTAGTGCGGCGGGGGCCATAGTTACGGCGAGGAGAACTCGTCTGTCAACTAAAAATGTGGAGAGACTCACCTTTGTCAAAATGAATCAGGGATGGATCAGCCAGGATTTCCACCCACCAATGCCTGATGCATGCGACTAGATTCAGCATGGTGCCACGTTTTACACTTTCCAAATGGTGCAAAACATATTTATGTCTTTAGGCCATTTTTTGGGCTCCTGCTGCTGCTACTGTCAACTCCTGCCAACTCCAGGGTGTGATTCATCCAATTTTTGGGCTCCTGAGGCCAACTCCAGTGTATATTTGGGCTCCTGCTGCTGCTGCTGCCAACTTCTGCCAACTCCAGGGTGTGATTCATCCAATTTTTGGGCTCCTGAAGCCAACTCCAGTGTATATTTGGGCTCCTGCTGCTGCTGCTGTCAACTCCTGCCAACTCCAGGGTGTGATTCATCCAATTTTTGGGCTCCTGAAGCCAACTCCAGTGTATATTTGGGCTCCTGCTGCTGCTGCTGCCAACTTCTGCCAACTCCAGGGTGTGATTCATCCAATTTTTGGGCTCCTGAAGCCAACTCCAGTGTATATTTGGGCTCCTGCTGCTGCTACTGTCAACTCCTGCCAACTCCAGGGTGTGATTCATCCAATTTTTGGGCTCCTGAGGCCAACTCCAGTGTATATTTGGGCTCCTGCTGCTGCTGCTGCCAACTTCTGCCAACTCCAGGGTGTGATTCATCCAATTTTTGGGCTCCTGAAGCCAACTCCAGTGTATATTTGGGCTCCTGCTGCTGCTGCTGCTGCCAACCTCTGCCAACTCCAGGGTGTGATTCATCCAATTTTTGGGCTCCTGAGGCCAACTCCAGTGTATATTTGGGCTCCTGCTGCTGCTGCTGCCAACTTCTGCCAACTCCAGGGTGTGATTCATCCAATTTTTGGGCTCCTGAAGCCAACTCCAGTGTATATTTGGGCTCCTGCTGCTGCTGCTGTCAACTCCTGCCAACTCCAGGGTGTGATTCATCCAATTTTTGGGCTCCTGAAGCCAACTCCAGTGTATATTTGGGCTCCTGCTGCTGCTGCTGCCAACTTCTGCCAACTCCAGGGTGTGATTCATCCAATTTTTGGGCTCCTGAGGCCAACTCCAGTGTATATTTGGGCTCCTGCTGCTGCTGCTGCCAACTTCTGCCAACTCCAGGGTGTGATTCATCCAATTTTTGGGCTCCTGAAGCCAACTCCAGTGTATATTTGGGCTCCTGCTGCTGCTGCTGCCAACTTCTGCCAACTCCAGGGTGTGATTCATCCAATTTTTGGGCTCCTGAAGCCAACTCCAGTATATATTTGGGCTCCTGCTGCTGCTGCTGCCAACTCCTGCCAACTCCAGGGTGTGATTCATCCAATTTTTGGGCTCCTGCTGCTGCTGCTGCCAACTTCTGCCAACTCCAGGGTGTGATTCATCCAATTTTTGGGCTCCTGAAACCTTCTCCAGTGTATATTTGGGCTCCTGCTGCTGCTACTGTCAACTCCTGCCAACTCCAGGGTGTGATTCATCCAATTTTTGGGCTCCTGAAGCCAACTCCAGTGTATATTTGGGCTCCTGCTGCTGCTGCTGCCAACTTCTGCCAACTCCAGGGTGTGATTCATCCAATTTTTGGGCTCCTGAAGCCAACTCCAGTGTATATTTGGGCTCCTGCTGCTGCTACTGTCAACTCCTACCAACTCCAGGGTGTGATTCATCCAATTTTTGGGCTCCTGAAGCCAACTCCAGTGTATATTTGGGCTCCTGCTGCTGCTGCTGCCAACTTCTGCCAACTCCAGGGTGTGATTCATCCAATTTTTGGGCTCCTGAAGCCAACTCCAGTATATATTTGGGCTCCTGCTGCTGCTGCTGCCAACTCCTGCCAACTCCAGGGTGTGATTCATCCAATTTTTGGGCTCCTGCTGCTGCTCCTGCCAACTTCTGCCAACTCCAGGGTGTGATTCATCCAATTTTTGGGCTCCTGAAGCCAACTCCAGTGTATATTTGGGCTCCTGCTGCTGCTACTGTCAACTCCTGCCAACTCCAGGGTGTGATTCATCCAATTTTTGGGCTCCTGAAGCCAACTCCAGTGTATATTTGGGCTCCTGCTGCTGCTGCTGCCAACTTCTGCCAACTCCAGGGTGTGATTCATCCAATTTTTGGGCTCCTGAAGCCAACTCCAGTGTATATTTGGGCTCCTGCTGCTGCTACTGTCAACTCCTGCCAACTCCAGGGTGTGATTCATCCAATTTTTGGGCTCCTGAGGCCAACTCCAGTGTATATTTGGGCTCCTGCTGCTGCTGCTGCCAACTTCTGCCAACTCCAGGGTGTGATTCATCCAATTTTTGGGCTCCTGAAGCCAACTCCAGTGTATATTTGGGCTCCTGCCGCTGCTACTGTCAACTCCTGCCAACTCCAGGGTGTGATTCATCCAATTTTTGGGCTCCTGAAGCCAACTCCAGTGTATATTTGGGCTCCTGCTGCTGCTGCTGCCAACTTCTGCCAACTCCAGGGTGTGATTCATCCAATTTTTGGGCTCCTGAAGCCAACTCCAGTGTATATTTGGGCTCCTGCTGCTGCTACTGTCAACTCCTGCCAACTCCAGGGTGTGATTCATCCAATTTTTGGGCTCCTGAAGCCAACTCCAGTGTATATTTGGGCTCCTGCTGCTGCTGCTGCCAACTTCTGCCAACTCCAGGGTGTGATTCATCCAATTTTTGGGCTCCTGAAGCCAACTCCAGTATATATTTGGGCTCCTGCTGCTGCTGCTGCCAACTCCTGCCAACTCCAGGGTGTGATTCATCCAATTTTTGGGCTCCTGCTGCTGCTGCTGCCAACTTCTGCCAACTCCAGGGTGTGATTCATCCAATTTTTGGGCTCCTGAAGCCAACTCCAGTGTATATTTGGGCTCCTGCTGCTGCTACTGTCAACTCCTGCCAACTCCAGGGTGTGATTCATCCAATTTTTGGGCTCCTGAAGCCAACTCCAGTGTATATTTGGGCTCCTGCTGCTGCTGCTGCCAACTTCTGCCAACTCCAGGGTGTGATTCATCCAATTTTTGGGCTCCTGAAGCCAACTCCAGTGTATATTTGGGCTCCTGCTGCTGCTACTGTCAACTCCTGCCAACTCCAGGGTGTGATTCATCCAATTTTTGGGCTCCTGAGGCCAACTCCAGTGTATATTTGGGCTCCTGCTGCTGCTGCTGCCAACTTCTGCCAACTCCAGGGTGTGATTCATCCAATTTTTGGGCTCCTGAAGCCAACTCCAGTGTATATTTGGGCTCCTGCCGCTGCTACTGTCAACTCCTGCCAACTCCAGGGTGTGATTCATCCAATTTTTGGGCTCCTGAAGCCAACTCCAGTGTATATTTGGGCTCCTGCTGCTGCCAACTTCTGCCAACTCCAGGGTGTGATTCATCCAATTTTTGGGCTCCTGAAGCCAACTCCAGTGTATATTTGGGCTCCTGCTGCTGCTACTGTCAACTCCTGCCAACTCCAGGGTGTGATTCATCCAATTTTTGGGCTCCTGAGGCCAACTCCAGTGTATATTTGGGCTCCTGCTGCTGCTGCTGCCAACTTCTGCCAACTCCAGGGTGTGATTCATCCAATTTTTGGGCTCCTGAAGCCAACTCCAGTGTATATTTGGGCTCCTGCTGCTGCTACTGTCAACTCCTGCCAACTCCAGGGTGTGATTCATCCAATTTTTGGGCTCCTGAGGCCAACTCCAGTGTATATTTGGGCTCCTGCTGCTGCTGCTGCCAACTTCTGCCAACTCCAGGGTGTGATTCATCCAATTTTTGGGCTCCTGAAGCCAACTCCAGTGTATATTTGGGCTCCTGCTGCTGCTACTGTCAACTCCTGCCAACTCCAGGGTGTGATTCATCCAATTTTTGGGCTCCTGAAGCCAACTCCAGTGTATATTTGGGCTCCTGCTGCTGCTGCTGCCAACTTCTGCCAACTCCAGGGTGTGATTCATCCAATTTTTGGGCTCCTGAGGCCAACTCCAGTGTATATTTGGGCTCCTGCTGCTGCTGCTGCCAACTTCTGCCAACTCCAGGGTGTGATTCATCCAATTTTTGGGCTCCTGAAGCCAACTCCAGTGTATATTTGGGCTCCTGCTGCTGCTGCTGCCAACTTCTGCCAACTCCAGGGTGTGATTCATCCAATTTTTGGGCTCCTGAAGCCAACTCCAGTATATATTTGGGCTCCTGCTGCTGCTGCTGCCAACTCCTGCCAACTCCAGGGTGTGATTCATCCAATTTTTGGGCTCCTGCTGCTGCTGCTGCCAACTTCTGCCAACTCCAGGGTGTGATTCATCCAATTTTTTGGGCTCCTGAAGCCAACTCCAGTGTATATTTGGGCTCCTGCTGCTGCTACTGTCAACTCCTGCCAACTCCAGGGTGTGATTCATCCAATTTTTGGGCTCCTGAAGCCAACTCCAGTGTATATTTGGGCTCCTGCTGCTGCTGCTGCCAACTTCTGCCAACTCCAGGGTGTGATTCATCCAATTTTTGGGCTCCTGAAGCCAACTCCAGTGTATATTTGGGCTCCTGCTGCTGCTACTGTCAACTCCTGCCAACTCCAGGGTGTGATTCATCCAATTTTTGGGCTCCTGAAGCCAACTCCAGTGTATATTTGGGCTCCTGCTGCTGCCAACTTCTGCCAACTCCAGGGTGTGATTCATCCAATTTTTGGGCTCCTGAAGCCAACTCTAGTATATATTTGGGCTCCTGCTGCTGCTGCTTCCAACTCCTGCCAACTCCAGGGTGTGATTCATCCAATTTTTGGGCTCCTGCTGCTGCTGCTGCCAACTTCTGCCAACTCCAGGGTGTGATTCATCCAATTTTTGGGCTCCTGAAGCCAACTCCAGTGTATATTTGGGCTCCTGCCGCTGCTACTGTCAACTCCTGCCAACTCCAGGGTGTGATTCATCCAATTTTTGGGCTCCTGAAGCCAACTCCAGTGTATATTTGGGCTCCTGCTGCTGCTGCTGCCAACTTCTGCCAACTCCAGGGTGTGATTCATCCAATTTTTGGGCTCCTGAAGCCAACTCCAGTGTATATTTGGGCTCCTGCTGCTGCTACTGTCAACTCCTGCCAACTCCAGGGTGTGATTCATCCAATTTTTGGGCTCCTGAGGCCAACTCCAGTGTATATTTGGGCTCCTGCTGCTGCTGCTGCCAACTTCTGCCAACTCCAGGGTGTGATTCATCCAATTTTTGGGCTCCTGAAGCCAACTCCAGTGTATATTTGGGCTCCTGCTGCTGCTACTGTCAACTCCTGCCAACTCCAGGGTGTGATTCATCCAATTTTTGGGCTCCTGAAGCCAACTCCAGTGTATATTTGGGCTCCTGCTGCTGCTGCTGCCAACTTCTGCCAACTCCAGGGTGTGATTCATCCAATTTTTGGGCTCCTGAGGCCAACTCCAGTGTATATTTGGGCTCCTGCTGCTGCTGCTGCCAACTTCTGCCAACTCCAGGGTGTGATTCATCCAATTTTTGGGCTCCTGAAGCCAACTCCAGTGTATATTTGGGCTCCTGCTGCTGCTGCTGCCAACTTCTGCCAACTCCAGGGTGTGATTCATCCAATTTTTGGGCTCCTGAAGCCAACTCCAGTATATATTTGGGCTCCTGCTGCTGCTGCTGCCAACTCCTGCCAACTCCAGGGTGTGATTCATCCAATTTTTGGGCTCCTGCTGCTGCTGCTGCCAACTTCTGCCAACTCCAGGGTGTGATTCATCCAATTTTTGGGCTCCTGAAGCCAACTCCAGTGTATATTTGGGCTCCTGCTGCTGCTACTGTCAACTCCTGCCAACTCCAGGGTGTGATTCATCCAATTTTTGGGCTCCTGAAGCCAACTCCAGTGTATATTTGGGCTCCTGCTGCTGCTGCTGCCAACTTCTGCCAACTCCAGGGTGTGATTCATCCAATTTTTGGGCTCCTGAAGCCAACTCCAGTGTATATTTGGGCTCCTGCTGCTGCTACTGTCAACTCCTGCCAACTCCAGGGTGTGATTCATCCAATTTTTGGGCTCCTGAAGCCAACTCCAGTGTATATTTGGGCTCCTGCTGCTGCTGCTGCCAACTTCTGCCAACTCCAGTGTGTGATTCATCCAATTTTTGGGCTCCTGAAGCCAACTCCAGTATATATTTGGGCTCCTGCTGCTGCTGCTGCCAACTCCTGCCAACTCCAGGGTGTGATTCATCCAATTTTTGGGCTCCTGCTGCTGCTGCTGCCAACTTCTGCCAACTCCAGGGTGTGATTCATCCAATTTTTGGGCTCCTGAAGCCAACTCCAGTGTATATTTGGGCTCCTGCTGCTGCTACTGTCAACTCCTGCCAACTCCAGGGTGTGATTCATCCAATTTTTGGGCTCCTGAAGCCAACTCCAGTGTATATTTGGGCTCCTGCTGCTGCTGCTGCCAACTTCTGCCAACTCCAGGGTGTGATTCATCCAATTTTTGGGCTCCTGAAGCCAACTCCAGTGTATATTTGGGCTCCTGCTGCTGCTACTGTCAACTCCTGCCAACTCCAGGGTGTGATTCATCCAATTTTTGGGCTCCTGAGGCCAACTCCAGTGTATATTTGGGCTCCTGCTGCTGCTGCTGCCAACTTCTGCCAACTCCAGGGTGTGATTCATCCAATTTTTGGGCTCCTGAAGCCAACTCCAGTGTATATTTGGGCTCCTGCCGCTGCTACTGTCAACTCCTGCCAACTCCAGGGTGTGATTCATCCAATTTTTGGGCTCCTGAAGCCAACTCCAGTGTATATTTGGGCTCCTGCTGCTGCCAACTTCTGCCAACTCCAGGGTGTGATTCATCCAATTTTTGGGCTCCTGAAGCCAACTCCAGTGTATATTTGGGCTCCTGCTGCTGCTACTGTCAACTCCTGCCAACTCCAGGGTGTGATTCATCCAATTTTTGGGCTCCTGAGGCCAACTCCAGTGTATATTTGGGCTCCTGCTGCTGCTGCTGCCAACTTCTGCCAACTCCAGGGTGTGATTCATCCAATTTTTGGGCTCCTGAAGCCAACTCCAGTGTATATTTGGGCTCCTGCTGCTGCTACTGTCAACTCCTGCCAACTCCAGGGTGTGATTCATCCAATTTTTGGGCTCCTGAGGCCAACTCCAGTGTATATTTGGGCTCCTGCTGCTGCTGCTGCCAACTTCTGCCAACTCCAGGGTGTGATTCATCCAATTTTTGGGCTCCTGAAGCCAACTCCAGTGTATATTTGGGCTCCTGCTGCTGCTACTGTCAACTCCTGCCAACTCCAGGGTGTGATTCATCCAATTTTTGGGCTCCTGAAGCCAACTCCAGTGTATATTTGGGCTCCTGCTGCTGCTGCTGCCAACTTCTGCCAACTCCAGGGTGTGATTCATCCAATTTTTGGGCTCCTGAGGCCAACTCCAGTGTATATTTGGGCTCCTGCTGCTGCTGCTGCCAACTTCTGCCAACTCCAGGGTGTGATTCATCCAATTTTTGGGCTCCTGAAGCCAACTCCAGTGTATATTTGGGCTCCTGCTGCTGCTGCTGCCAACTTATGCCAACTCCAGGGTGTGATTCATCCAATTTTTGGGCTCCTGAAGCCAACTCCAGTATATATTTGGGCTCCTGCTGCTGCTGCTGCCAACTCCTGCCAACTCCAGGGTGTGATTCATCCAATTTTTGGGCTCCTGCTGCTGCTGCTGCCAACTTCTGCCAACTCCAGGGTGTGATTCATCCAATTTTTGGGCTCCTGAAGCCAACTCCAGTGTATATTTGGGCTCCTGCTGCTGCTACTGTCAACTCCTGCCAACTCCAGGGTGTGATTCATCCAATTTTTGGGCTCCTGAAGCCAACTCCAGTGTATATTTGGGCTCCTGCTGCTGCTGCTGCCAACTTCTGCCAACTCCAGGGTGTGATTCATCCAATTTTTGGGCTCCTGAAGCCAACTCCAGTGTATATTTGGGCTCCTGCTGCTGCTACTGTCAACTCCTGCCAACTCCAGGGTGTGATTCATCCAATTTTTGGGCTCCTGAAGCCAACTCCAGTGTATATTTGGGCTCCTGCTGCTGCTGCTGCCAACTTCTGCCAACTCCAGGGTGTGATTCATCCAATTTTTGGGCTCCTGAAGCCAACTCCAGTATATATTTGGGCTCCTGCTGCTACTGCTGCCAACTCCTGCCAACTCCAGGGTGTGATTCATCCAATTTTTGGGCTCCTGCTGCTGCTGCTGCCAACTTCTGCCAACTCCAGGGTGTGATTCATCCAATTTTTGGGCTCCTGAAGCCAACTCCAGTGTATATTTGGGCTCCTGCCGCTGCTACTGTCAACTCCTGCCAACTCCAGGGTGTGATTCATCCAATTTTTGGGCTCCTGAAGCCAACTCCAGTGTATATTTGGGCTCCTGCTGCTGCTGCCAACTTCTGCCAACTCCAGGGTGTGATTCATCCAATTTTTGGGCTCCTGAAGCCAACTCCAGTGTATATTTGGGCTCCTGCTGCTGCTACTGTCAACTCCTGCCAACTCCAGGGTGTGATTCATCCAATTTTTGGGCTCCTGAGGCCAACTCCAGTGTATATTTGGGCTCCTGCTGCTGCTGCTGCCAACTTCTGCCAACTCCAGGGTGTGATTCATCCAATTTTTGGGCTCCTGAAGCCAACTCCAGTGTATATTTGGGCTCCTGCTGCTGCTACTGTCAACTCCTGCCAACTCCAGGGTGTGATTCATCCAATTTTTGGGCTCCTGAAGCCAACTCCAGTGTATATTTGGGCTCCTGCTGCTGCTGCTGCCAACTTCTGCCAACTCCAGGGTGTGATTCATCCAATTTTTGGGCTCCTGAGGCCAACTCCAGTGTATATTTGGGCTCCTGCTGCTGCTGCTGCCAACTTCTGCCAACTCCAGGGTGTGATTCATCCAATTTTTGGGCTCCTGAAGCCAACTCCAGTGTATATTTGGGCTCCTGCTGCTGCTGCTGCCAACTTCTGCCAACTCCAGGGTGTGATTCATCCAATTTTTGGGCTCCTGAGGCCAACTCCAGTGTATATTTGGGCTCCTTCTGCCCCTCATAGTGATGCCACTTCAACTCTCTGCAATTGTGCCGCTCTGCGATTCTATTAGCGATGCCTCTGATCTGCATGTGATATTTCTTCAAAGTATTATTTAACTAACCCAGCACGCATCCTGTGCGTGTTACAGCAAGGCTGAATGGTTTACAACCCTATTGAGGCTCTAGGAGGCTCAGAAATAGACGTTTTTAATAGCGATTCGTCGCGAATTTATTCGGGTCGAAACGATTTTTGTCGGAAAATTCGGCGAATCAGTCGAATCGAATTTTTCAAAAGTTCGCTCATCTCTAAATATAAGCTATTGCCCCTCAGATTTACACAGGGCCTGCTCTATATAATGCTACAAAATGGCAAATTTACCTCACAGTATAAGCTATTGCCCCTCAGATTTACACAGGGCCTGCTCTATATTATGCTGCAAAATGGCAAATTTACCTCACAGTATAAGCTATTGCCCCTCAGATTTACACAGGGGCTGCGCTATATTATGCTGCAAAATGGCAAATTTACCTCACAATATAAGGTATTGCCCCTCAGATTTACACAGGGCCTGCTCTATATAATGCTGCAAAATGGCAAATTTACCTCACAATATAAGCTATTGCCCCTCAGATTTACACAGGGCCTGCTCTATATAATGCTGCAAAATGGCAAATTTACCTCACTATATAAGCTAATGCCCCTCAGATTTACACAGGGGCTACTCTATGGCCCTTATTTATGAAGGAATAGCGACAGGTACCGACTGGTGAGCGACCGGTAATGACGGGCACCGCCATGAGAACGCCGGCTCCCCACCACAATCACACATTTATGAAGCCGATCCGGCTTAGCGACTGAGATAGTGCCAGATAGCCACTCATTCATCATTATTCCAGCCTCAGCCCACAGCGCCAGCGTCCGACCTTGAACAGCGACAGGTATGACCTCTCGCTACCTGGCGCTCTCAAATGCATTTCAATGGAACAATCTTTAAATATTCATAATTGTTATTAATGTATTTTTTTTTTATGTGAAAAATTCTGTGACCACTTCTGCCATGTTAGTTAATTTTTTTAAGGTAAAAAAAAAAAAAAAAAAAATTGTGCAGAATTGATATTACAGGTTTGATATTATTGTATTCATATTACTAAATTCTTAAAAAAACATTTTTATTTTTGGTTTCCAAAAATATGGTGGTTTGGGGATTAAAAAACTACTTTTAACATATCGCCGCCAGCGCTCTGGGGTTTAAACATGCATTTCACAGCGCGAGAATTTTTGGAGCGTGATTTTTTTGATGAATATGGTGGGAGCCGGTCGCTCTGACCAGTCGCTATCGTGCGCACCCATACATCGCGGAACCTGTCAAATAGCGACTCGTCACCCCGTATTCAACATTACTGCACACCGACTCAGTCGCTATCAACAACCGAACAATGGCCAAGCACAGCGACTACTAGCGGGCGCTGTGAAAATACTGCTACAGTCGCTCAACTGTCGCTACCTGTCGCTATAAATGAATCGGCCTCAAAATGATGCTGCAAAATGGCAAATTTACCTCACAGTATAAGCTATTGCCCCTCAGATTTACACAGGGGCTGCTCTATATTATGCTACAAAATGGCAAATTTACCTCACAGTGTAAGCTATTGCCCCTCAGATTTACACAGGGGCTGCTCTATATTATGCTGCAAAATGGCAAATTTACCTCACAATATAAGCTATTGCCCCTCAGATTTACACAGGGCCTGCTCTATATAATGCTACAAAATGGCAAATTTACCTCACAGTATAAGCTATTGCCCCTCAGATTTACACAGGGCCTGCTCTATACAATGCTGCAAAATGACAAGTTGACCTCACAGTATAAGCTATTGCCCCTCAGATTTACACAGGGGCTGCTCTATTATGCTGCAAAATGGCAAATTTACCTCACAGTATAAGCTATTGCCCCTCAGATTTACACAGGGGCTGCTCTATATTATGCTGCAAAATGGAAAATTTACCTCACAGTATAAGCTATTGCCCCTCAGATTGACACAGGAGCTGCTCTATATAATGCTACAAAACCAAGAGCGGATTTAACTCACACAATATAACCTATTTCTTAGGTTTATATAGGGATTGCTCTATGTAATGGTGCAAAACCATGAATTTACCTCATAATATAAACTATTGCCCCCCAGATTTACTCAGGGGCTGCTCCATATAATGGTGCAAAACAGGGCAAATGTATTGTCCAATATAAACTATTGCTGCTCTGATTTACACAGGAGGGCCACTCTAAAGAATGGTGCAACATGGCGAATTTAGCTCACAATATAACATAGATTGCAAAATGAGATTTTCAGACAGGGCCTGCTCTATAAAATGGCGATTTTACCTCACAATATAAACTATTGCTCCTCAGATTTACACAGGGATTTAGGTTGATATATATAATAGTGCAAAACAGCTAATTTACCTCACAATACTGTATAAACTATTGCTCCTCAGATTTACACAGTGGGCTTCTTTTTATAATGGTGCAAAATGGCGAATTTACCTCACTATATAATCTATTACAGCTCTATATAAAAATAAATAAATAAAAGGGCCTGTAGAAGCTTATTTAGTATAACAGATAGGGTGACATGTGCTGGTTTGGGATGCCCATGTAGGCTAGTGTTTTGACAGCAGGACAAAAACCAATTCAAAATGCAATAGCTTAATAAAACTGAGGCTGAACAAACTTATTTAGTATAAAAGATAGTGTGACGTGCTGGTTTGGGATGCCCATGTGTGCTGATGTTTTGACTGCAGGACAAAAACCAATTCAAAATGCAAAACTTTGATTCATCTAAGGAAGGATCAACAAGCGTATTTAGTATAACAGGCTGCGTAATGCAGGTTTGGGATGCCCTGCGGCCTGGTGTTTTTTTTGTTAAAGGCAGACCAAAAATCAATTCAAAATGCAATACATTGATTCAGCTGAGGAAGGATCAACAAGCGTATTTAGTATAACAGATAGGCTGCCTCGTGCAGCTTTGGGATGCCCTGCGGCCTGGTGTTTTTTTTTGTTAAAGGCAGACCAAAAACCAATTCAAAATGCAATACTTTGATTCAGCTGAGGAAGGATCAACAAGCATATTTAGTATAACAGATAGGCTGCCTAATGCAGGTTTGGGATGCCCTGTGGCCTGGTGTTTTTTTGTTAAAGGCAGACCAAAATCCAATTCAAAATGCAATACTTTGATTAAGCTGAGGAAGGATGAACAAGCGTATTTAGTATAACAGATAGGCTGCCTAATGCAGGTTTGGGATGCCCTGCGGCCTGGTGTTTTTTTTTTTGTTAAAGGCAGACCAAAAATCAATTCAAAATGCAATACATTGATTCAGCTGAGGAAGGATCAACAAGCGCATTTAGTATAACAGATAGGCTGCCTCGTGCAGGTTTGGGATGCCCTGCGGCCTGGTGTTTTTTTTGTTAAAGGCAGACCAAAAACCAATTCAAAATGCAATACTTTGATTCAGCTGAGGAAGGATCAACAAGCGTATTTAGTATAACAGATAGGCTGCCTAATGCAGGTTTGGGATGCCCTGCGGCCTGGTGTTTTTTTTTTGTTAAAGGCAGACCAAAAACCAATTCAAAATGCAATACTTAGATTCCGCTGAGAAAGGATCAACGAGCGTATTTAGTATAACAGATAGGCTGCCTCGTGCAGCTTTGGGATGCCATGCGGCCTGGTGTTTTTTTTGTTAATGGCAGACAAAAAAACAATTCAAAATGCAATACTTTGATTCAGCTGAGGAAGGATCAACAAGCATATTTAGTATAACAGATAGGCTGCCTAATGCAGGTTTGGGATGCCCTGTGGCCTGGTGTTTTTTTGTTAAAGGCAGACCAAAATCCAATTCAAAATGCAATACTTTGATTAAGCTGAGGAAGGATGAACAAGCGTATTTAGTATAACAGATAGGCTGCCTAATGCAGGTTTGGGATGCCCTGCGGCCTGGTGTTTTTTTTTTTGTTAAAGGCAGACCAAAAATCAATTCAAAATGCAATACATTGATTCAGCTGAGGAAGGATCAACAAGCGCATTTAGTATAACAGATAGGCTGCCTCGTGCAGGTTTGGGATGCCCTGCGGCCTGGTGTTTTTTTTGTTAAAGGCAGACCAAAAACCAATTCAAAATGCAATACTTTGATTCAGCTGAGGAAGGATCAACAAGCGTATTTAGTATAACAGATAGGCTGCCTAATGCAGGTTTGGGATGCCCTGCGGCCTGGTGTTTTTTTTTGTTAAAGGCAGACCAAAAACCAATTCAAAATGCAATACTTAGATTCCGCTGAGAAAGGATCAACGAGCGTATTTAGTATAACAGATAGGCTGCCTCGTGCAGCTTTGGGATGCCATGCGGCCTGGTGTTTTTTTTGTTAATGGCAGACCAAAAACCAATTCAAAATGCAATACATTGATTCAGCTGAGGAAGGATCAACAAGCGCATTTAGTATAACAGATAGGCTACCTAATGCAGGTTTGGGATGCCCTGCGGCCTGGTGTTTTTTTTGTTAAAGGCAGACCAAAAACCAATTCAAAATGCAATACTTTGATTCAGCTGAGGAAGGATCAACAAGCGTATTTAGTATAACAGATAGGCCGCCTAATGCAGGTTTGGGATGCCCTACGGCCTGGTGTTTTTTTTGTTAAAGGCAGACCAAAAACCAATTCAAAATGCAATACATTGATTCAGCTGAGGAAGGATCAACAAGCGTATTAAGTATAACAGATAGGCTGCCTAATGCAGTTTTGGGATGCCCTGCGGCCTGGTGTGTTTTTTGGTAAAGGCAGACAAAAAAACAATTCAAAATGCAATACTTTGATTCAGCTGAGGAAGGATCAACAAGCGTATTTAGTATAACAGATAGGCTGCCTAATGCAGGTTTGGGATGCCCTGTGGCCTGGTGTTTTTTTTTGTTAAAGGCAGACCAAAAACCAATTCAAAATGCAATGCTTTGATTCAGCTGAGGAAGGATCAACAAGCGTATTTAGTATAACAGATAGGCTGCCTAGTGCAGGTTTGGGATGTCCTGCGGCCTGGAGTTTTCTTTGTTAAAGGCAGACCAAAAACCAATTCAAAATGCAATACTTTGATTCAGCTGAGGAAGGATCAACAAGCGTATTTAGTATAACAGATTGGCTGCCTAATACAAGTTTGGGATGCCCTGCGGCCTGGTGTTTTTTTTGTTAAAGGTAGACCAAAAACCAATTCAAAATGCAATACTTTGATTCAGCTGAGGAAGAATCGACAAGCGTATTTAGTATAACAGATAGGCTGCCTAGTGCAGGTTTGGGATGCCCTGCGGCAGTTTTCTTTGTTAAAGGCAGACCAAAAACCAATTCAAAATGCAATACTTTGATTCAGCTGAGGAAGAATCAACAAGCGTATTTAGTATAACAGATAGGCTACCTAGTGCAGGTTTGGGATGCCCTGTGGCCTGGAGTTTTCTTTGTTAAAGGCAGATCAAAATCCAATTCAAAATGCAATACTTTTTTCAGCTGAGGAAGGATCAACAAGCGTATTTAGTATAACAGATAGGCGGCCTAGTGCAGGTTTGGGATGCCCTGCGGCCTGGTTTTTTTTTTGTTAAGGGCAGACCAAAAACCAATTCAAAATGCAATACATTGATTCAGCTAAGGAAGGATCAACAAGCGTATTAAGTATAACAGATAGGCTGCCTAATGCAGTTTTGGGATGCCCTGCGGCCTGGTGTTTTTTTTGTTAAAGGCAGACAAAAAAACAATTCAAAATGCAATACTTTGATTCAGCTGAGGAAGGATGAACAAGCTTTTTTAGTATAACAGATAGGCTGCCTCGTGCAGGTTTGGAATGCCCTGCGGCCTGGAGTTTTCTTTGTTAAAGGCAGACCAAAATCCAATTCAAAATGCAATACTTTGATTCAGCTGAGGAAGTATCAACAAGCGTATTTAGTATAACAGATAGGCTGCCAAGTGCAGGTTTGGGATGCCCTGCGGCCTGGTGTTTTTTTTTTTTAAAGGCAGACCAAAAACCAATTCAAAATGCAATACATTGATTCAGCTGAGGAAGGATGAACAAGCGTATTTAGTATAACAGATAGGCTGCCTAATGCAGGTTTGGGATGCCCTACGGCCTGGTGTTTTTTTTTGTTAAAGGCAGACCAAAAACCAATTCAAAATGCAATACATTGATTCAGCTAAGGAAGGATCAACAAGCGTATTATGTATAACAGATAGGCTGCCTAATGCAGTTTTGGGATGCCCTGCGGCCTGGTGTTTTTTTTGTTAAAGGCAGACCAAAAACCAATTCAAAATGTAATACTCTGATTAAGCTGAGGAAGGATCAACAAGCGTATTTAGTATAACAGATAGGCTGCCTAATGCAGGTTTGGGATACCCAGGTGGGCTGGTGTTTTTTTGGTTAAAGGCAGATCAAAAAATATTTAAACTAATCCAGGTATATATTAGGATAAATTCTTGTGTGTAACAGATAGGGTTAAATAAGCCACTGCATAGATGGCATGCACAGTGGCAAGGCAGATTTACAGCACAAAGAACTGAAATTGAATTGAAAACTGATCTGGCTAATGAAAAAAAACATTTTTCACTGTCACTTCTAAGCTGTCCCTGGCTGGATGGTTCCGTTTTTTCCTTATCTTTCCCTGGCTCTGTCTACCTCTCTGTCTGCCTCTCTGACTCTCCCTACCTATCTCTAACTCTCTGTCCCTGTCTCTAACGAGCTGGGCTCTGGCCGCAATGCAAGGCTGAAATGCGCACAAGCAAGATGGCCGCCGCTTTATATAGCACGGTGACATCACCGGGCTTCCTGGCTGCTGATAGGCTGCATGTGAGTGACTTACCCATGATACCTTGCCCCAGGGGGTATGTCTGGACATGTTCATCCACCATTTTACAATGCCTGTAATTGAAATAAATGGAGTTTAAAGGAAAACTTTGATCGATCAAATTGCGGGGAAATTCGGATTCGTTCAGAATCAAATTTTCCATGAAATTCGGAACGAATCCGGGTTCGTCCCGATTGATTCGCTCATCCCTATAAATAACCCTTTTACTATGTAGCACCTAAGGGATCTGAGCTTGAAGGTAAGATCTCTAAACTATAGAGTTAACCTCTAAAATTCCTTTTGGAATCCATTCCCTAACTTTTTTTTTCCAATCTTTGGCTGTTACTTGTTTTCAAAGTTGTTATTTGTTAAAGTTTCGCTTACATCCTACACTCACTAGTTTCCCAATAGCAGATTGCTATTACTGTACTATCTTTACATGAATCATACATAGATTAAGGAACCACAGCAAAATTGCAGTCATCCGTTTTAAGCCGCCTCCAGTATTAACTCCAATTACCAAAACCAATTAGTAAGCGATAGCGCTTTCATCCAGCCTTCACACAGGAGAGCATCATCCGTGTCTTGGGCTGCCAATCAGATGCCTTAATCTGCCTCCGTTCTGTACATGATTACAAGTAGAGATGAGCGAACTTTTGAAAAATTCGATTCGACTGATTCGCCGAATTTTCCGACAAAAATCGTTTCGACCCGAATAAATTCGCGACGAATCGCTATTAAAAACGGCTATTTCTGAGCCTCCTACAGCCTCAATAGGGTTGTAAACCATTCAGCCTTGCTGTAACACGCACAGGATGCGTGCTGGGTTAGTTAAATAATACTTTGAAGAAATATCACATGCAGATCAGAGGCATCGCTAATAGAATCGCAGAGCGGCACAATTGCAGAGAGTTGAAGTGGCATCACTATGAGGGGCAGAAGGAGCCCAAATATACACTGGAGTTGGCCTCAGGAGCCCAAAAATTGGATGAATCACACCCTGGAGTTGGCAGGAGTTGGCAGCAGCAGCAGCAGGAGCCCAAATATACACTGGAGTTGGCTTCAGGAGCCCAAAAATTGGATGAATCACACCCTGGAGTTGGCAGGAGTTGGCAGCAGCAGCAGCAGGAGCCCAAATATACACTGGAGTTGGCTTCAGGAGCCCAAAAATTGGATGAATCACACCCTGGAGTTGGCAGGAGTTGACAGCAGCAGCAGCAGGAGCCCAAATATACACTGGAGTTGGCTTCAGGAGCCCAAAAATTGGATGAATCACACCCTGGAGTTGGCAGGAGTTGACAGTAGCAGCAGCAGGAGCCCAAATATACACTGGAGTTGGCCTCAGGAGCCCAAAAATTGGATGAATCACACCCTGGAGTTGGCATAAGTTGGCAGCAGCAGCAGCAGGAGCCCAAATATACACTGGAGTTGGCTTCAGGAGCCCAAAAATTGGATGAATCACACCCTGGAGTTGGCAGGAGTTGACAGTAGCAGCAGCAGGAGCCCAAATATACACTGGAGTTGGCTTCAGGAGCCCAAAAATTGGATGAATCACACCCTGGAGTTGGCAGGAGTTGACAGTAGCAGCAGCAGGAGCCCAAATATACACTGGAGTTGGCCTCAGGAGCCCAAAAATTGGATGAATCACACCCTGGAGTTGGCAGGAGTTGACAGTAGCAGCAGCAGGAGCCCAAATATACACTGGAGTTGGCCTCAGGAGCCCAAAAATTGGATGAATCACACCCTGGAGTTGGCAGGAGTTGACAGTAGCAGCAGCAGGAGCCCAAATATACACTGGAGTTGGCCTCAGGAGCCCAAAAATTGGATGAATCACACCCTGGAGTTGGCAGAAGTTGGCAGCAGCAGCAGCAGGAGCCCAAATATACACTGGAGTTGGCTTCAGGAGCCCAAAAATTGGATGAATCACACCCTGGAGTTGGCAGGAGTTGACAGTAGCAGCAGCAGGAGCCCAAATATACACTGGAGTTGGCCTCAGGAGCCCAAAAATTGGATGAATCACACCCTGGAGTTGGCAGGAGTTGACAGTAGCAGCAGCAGGAGCCCAAATATACACTGGAGTTGGCCTCAGGAGCCCAAAAATTGGATGAATCACACCCTGGAGTTGGCAGGAGTTGGCAGCAGCAGCAGCAGGAGCCCAAATATACACTGGAGTTGGCTTCAGGAGCCCAAAAATTGGATGAATCACACCCTGGAGTTGGCAGAAGTTGGCAGCAGCAGCAGCAGGAGCCCAAATATACACTGGAGTTGGCTTCAGGAGCCCAAAAATTGGATGAATCACACCCTGGAGTTGGCAGGAGTTGGCAGCAGCAGCAGCAGGAGCCCAAATATACACTGGAGTTGGCTTCAGGAGCCCAAAAATTGGATGAATCACACCCTGGAGTTGGCAGGAGTTGACAGCAGCAGCAGCAGCCCAAATATACACTGGAGTTGGCTTCAGGAGCCCAAAAATTGGATGAATCACACCCTGGAGTTGGCAGGAGTTGACAGCATCAGCAGCAGGAGCCCAAATATACACTGGAGTTGGCTTCAGGAGCCCAAAAATTGGATGAATCACACCCTGGAGTTGGCAGAAGTTGGCAGCAGCAGCAGCAGGAGCCCAAATATACACTGGAGTTGGCTTCAGGAGCCCAAAAATTGGATGAATCACACCCTGGAGTTGGCAGGAGTTGACAGCAGCAGCAGCAGGAGCCCAAATATACACTGGAGTTGGCTTCAGGAGCCCAAAAATTGGATGAATCACACCCTGGAGTTGGCAGAAGTTGGCAGCAGCAGCAGCAGGAGCCCAAATATACACTGGAGTTGGCTTCAGGAGCCCAAAAATTGGATGAATCACACCCTGGAGTTGGCAGGAGTTGACAGCAGCAGCAGCAGGAGCCCAAATATACACTGGAGTTGGCCTCAGGAGCCCAAAAATTGGATGAATCACACCCTGGAGTTGGCAGGAGTTGACAGTAGCAGCAGCAGGAGCCCAAATATACACTGGAGTTGGCTTCAGGAGCCCAAAAATTGGATGAATCACACCCTGGAGTTGGCAGAAGTTGACAGTAGCAGCAGCAGGAGCCCAAATATACACTGGAGTTGGCCTCAGGAGCCCAAAAATTGGATGAATCACACCCTGGAGTTGGCAGAAGTTGGCAGCAGCAGCAGCAGGAGCCCAAATATACACTGGAGTTGGCTTCAGGAGCCCAAAAATTGGATGAATCACACCCTGGAGTTGGCAGGAGTTGACAGTAGCAGCAGCAGGAGCCCAAATATACACTGGAGTTGGCCTCAGGAGCCCAAAAATTGGATGAATCACACCCTGGAGTTGGCAGGAGTTGACAGTAGCAGCAGCAGGAGCCCAAATATACACTGGAGTTGGCCTCAGGAGCCCAAAAATTGGATGAATCACACCCTGGAGTTGGCAGGAGTTGACAGTAGCAGCAGCAGGAGCCCAAATATACACTGGAGTTGGCCTCAGGAGCCCAAAAATTGGATGAATCACACCCTGGAGTTGGCAGGAGTTGACAGTAGCAGCAGCAGGAGCCCAAATATACACTGGAGTTGGCTTCAGGAGCCCAAAAATTGGATGAATCACACCCTGGAGTTGGCAGAAGTTGACAGTAGCAGCAGCAGGAGCCCAAATATACACTGGAGTTGGCCTCAGGAGCCCAAAAATTGGATGAATCACACCCTGGAGTTGGCAGGAGTTGACAGTAGCAGCAGCAGGAGCCCAAATATACACTGGAGTTGGCTTCAGGAGCCCAAAAATTGGATGAATCACACCCTGGAGTTGGCAGGAGTTGACAGTAGCAGCAGCAGGAGCCCAAATATACACTGGAGTTGGCTTCAGGAGCCCAAAAATTGGATGAATCACACCCTGGAGTTGGCAGAAGTTGACAGTAGCAGCAGCAGGAGCCCAAATATACACTGGAGTTGGCCTCAGGAGCCCAAAAATTGGATGAATCACACCCTGGAGTTGGCAGAAGTTGGCAGCAGCAGCAGCAGGAGCCCAAATATACACTGGAGTTGGCCTCAGGAGCCCAAAAATTGGATGAATCACACCCTGGAGTTGGCAGGAGTTGGCAGCAGCAGCAGCAGGAGCCCAAATATACACTGGAGTTGGCTTCAGGAGCCCAAAAATTGGATGAATCACACCCTGGAGTTGGCAGAAGTTGGCAGCAGCAGCAGCAGGAGCCCAAATATACACTGGAGTTGGCCTCAGGAGCCCAAAAATTGGATGAATCACACCCTGGAGTTGGCAGAAGTTGGCAGCAGCAGCAGAAGGAGCCCAAATATACACTGGAGTTGGCTTCAGGAGCCCAAAAATTGGATGAATCACACCCTGGAGTTGGCAGGAGTTGACAGTAGCAGCAGCAGGAGCCCAAATATACACTGGAGTTGGCCTCAGGAGCCCAAAAATTGGATGAATCACACCCTGGAGTTGGCAGGAGTTGACAGTAGCAGCAGCAGGAGCCCAAATATACACTGGAGTTGGCCTCAGGAGCCCAAAAATTGGATGAATCACACCCTGGAGTTGGCAGGAGTTGACAGTAGCAGCAGCAGGAGCCCAAATATACACTGGAGTTGGCCTCAGGAGCCCAAAAATTGGATGAATCACACCCTGGAGTTGGCAGGAGTTGACAGTAGCAGCAGCAGGAGCCCAAATATACACTGGAGTTGGCTTCAGGAGCCCAAAAATTGGATGAATCACACCCTGGAGTTGGCAGAAGTTGACAGTAGCAGCAGCAGGAGCCCAAATATACACTGGAGTTGGCCTCAGGAGCCCAAAAATTGGATGAATCACACCCTGGAGTTGGCAGAAGTTGGCAGCAGCAGCAGCAGGAGCCCAAATATACACTGGAGTTGGCCTCAGGAGCCCAAAAATTGGATGAATCACACCCTGGAGTTGGCAGGAGTTGGCAGCAGCAGCAGCAGGAGCCCAAATATACACTGGAGTTGGCTTCAGGAGCCCAAAAATTGGATGAATCACACCCTGGAGTTGGCAGAAGTTGGCAGCAGCAGCAGCAGGAGCCCAAATATACACTGGAGTTGGCTTCAGGAGCCCAAAAATTGGATGAATCACACCCTGGAGTTGGCAGGAGTTGACAGTAGCAGCAGCAGGAGCCCAAATATACACTGGAGTTGGCCTCAGGAGCCCAAAAATTGGATGAATCACACCCTGGAGTTGGCAGAAGTTGGCAGCAGCAGCAGCAGGAGCCCAAATATACACTGGAGTTGGCTTCAGGAGCCCAAAAATTGGATGAATCACACCCTGGAGTTGGCAGGAGTTGACAGCAGCAGCAGCAGGAGCCCAAATATACACTGGAGTTGGCTTCAGGAGCCCAAAAATTGGATGAATCACACCCTGGAGTTGGCAGGAGTTGACAGTAGCAGCAGCAGGAGCCCAAATATACACTGGAGTTGGCTTCAGGAGCCCAAAAATTGGATGAATCACACCCTGGAGTTGGCAGAAGTTGGCAGCAGCAGCAGCAGGAGCCCAAATATACACTGGAGTTGGCTTCAGGAGCCCAAAAATTGGATGAATCACACCCTGGAGTTGGCAGGAGTTGACAGTAGCAGCAGCAGGAGCCCAAATATACACTGGAGTTGGCCTCAGGAGCCCAAAAATTGGATGAATCACACCCTGGAGTTGGCAGGAGTTGACAGTAGCAGCAGCAGGAGCCCAAATATACACTGGAGTTGGCCTCAGGAGCCCAAAAATTGGATGAATCACACCCTGGAGTTGGCAGGAGTTGACAGTAGCAGCAGCAGGAGCCCAAATATACACTGGAGTTGGCCTCAGGAGCCCAAAAATTGGATGAATCACACCCTGGAGTTGGCAGAAGTTGGCAGCAGCAGCAGCAGGAGCCCAAATATACACTGGAGTTGGCCTCAGGAGCCCAAAAATTGGATGAATCACACCCTGGAGTTGGCAGGAGTTGACAGTAGCAGCAGCAGGAGCCCAAAAAATGGCCTAAAGACATAAATATGTTTTGCACCATTTGGAAAGTGTAAAACGTGGCACCATGCTGAATCTAGTCGCATGCATCAGGCATTGGTGGGTGGAAATCCTGGCTGATCCATCCCTGATTCATTTTGACAAAGGTGAGTCTCTCCACATTTTTAGTTGACAGACGAGTTCTCCTCGCCGTAACTATGGCCCCCGCCGCACTAAACACCCGCTCAGATGGCACGCTACTTGCCGGGCAGGACAGCTTTTCCAGGGCAAACTCTGCTAGTTGCGGCCACAAATCAAGTTTGGCTGCCCAGAAGTCCAGCGGATCCTCAAGGTGTGTTGGCATGGTCATGTCAAAGTATGACATGACCTGCTGGTTCAGGTCCTGCTCCAGGTCTTCCTGCTGCTCATGAGTAGCCTCACTATGCGGGTGTAGAAAGCTACTCATTAGCGACTGAAGACTGAGGCTGCTGCTGCTGATGGAGCTTCTGCTGCTGCTGCTGCCAACCCCCCCAGCGGCCATGGCAGTGGAAGGTGAGCGCAGAGGTCCCCTCGAGTCAGACCTGCGAGAGTATGGACCATGGCGCAGATAGGCATCGGCCAACTGCCTACGTAGAATGTCTTTGTAGTAGTTGAGTTTGTCCTCCCTCTCGGTGGGTTTAAAAAATGCCCCCATTTTGTGCCGGAAGCGAGGGTCCAATAAGGTGGACAGCCAGAAGTCATCCCGCCGACAGATGGAAACAATTCTGGGGTCACTACGCAAGCACGTGAGCATGCTTCGTGCCATTTGCGCAAGTGACTCGGATGGACTACCTGTCTCCATCTCCACTGCATACTGCCACGGTGTGCCCGGGTCCTCTGTCTCTCCTTCCTCAAAAACCTCTAGCTCCTCTGGCTGCTCCTGCTCCTCCTCTCCTGTCCGCTGACTAGATAAACCAGCCATTTCGCCAAGCCTAAACTGTGTTTCGCTGGGCAACTCCTCCTCCTCCTCTTCCTCCTCCTCCTCCTCCAGTTCAGCTCCAAGGGGGTTCATGTGGCCGTAAGATGTAAACGCCATGTCTCCAGTGCCCTGACCAGCCATGGTTTCCAACATGTGCTGTAGTACATGAAGCAGTGGAATCACGTCGTTCATCCCGTAATCCTGCCGACTGACAAATAAAGTGGCTTCCTCAAAGGGCCTGAGCAAACGGCAGGTGTCACGTATGAGCTGCCACTGGTTGACATTGAAGTTACACAGGGGAGTCCCCCTATCTGCTTGGATCATCAGGAAATCCGTGATGGCTTTTCTCTGTTCATATAATCGGTCCAACATGTGAAGGGTGGAATTCCAACGGGTGGAAACATCGAAAATCAGACTATGTTGGGGGATACCATTCTGACGCTGTAGCTCAAGAAGGGTGTGTTTGGCGGTGTAGGAGTGGCTGAAGTGCATGCAAAGTTTCCGTGAAGTTGTTAGGATGTCCTGCAGATGGGGGGAACACTTCAGAAACCGCTTGACAACCAGATTGAAGACGTGAGCCATGCAGGGGGCATGGGTCAGGCTTCCTTGGCGCAGCGCAGACAAAATGTTCTTCCCATTGTCGGTAACCATGATTCCCATTTTAAGTTTTCTCGGAGTAAGCCATGTTTGGATTTCCTGATGAATACATTTAAGCAGTTCCTCCCCTGTGTGACTCCGTTCGCCAAGACAAACCATGTGAAGCACTGCGTGACACCTCCGTGCCCTGCACACATGGTAGACTGGAGGGGCACTGAGACTTGAGCCTACAGTGGAGGGTGAGGAGATGGCGGAGGATGAGGAGGCCGAGTCGCACGGTGTCACAGGCCCAATGGGCAGAGAGCGCGGAGGCCGAAGCGGCGTGACCTGTCCAAGTTGCTGCTGCAAAGGGACCACATTCACCCAGTGGGCCGTAAACGACATGTACTGCCCCTGACCGTAGTTACAGCTCCAGATGTCGGCGCTGCCATGTATTTTGCTACACACCGACAGGCTCAAGGACTGGCCCACCTTCTGTTCAACAAAAGTGTGCAGCGCTGGTACTGCCTTCTTGGCAAAGAAATGACGGCTTGGGACTCTCCACCTCGGCTCGGCACAAGCCATCAGTTCTCTGAAAGGTGCAGATTCCACCACCTGAAAAGGGAGCGACTGCAGCACCAGCAACTTGGACAGGAGCACATTCAGCTTCTGCGCCGTAGGATGAGTGGGCGCATACTGCTGTCTCTTGGACATGGCTTCGCTGATGGATTGCTGGCGGGATGCATGACTTGGAGGAGGAGGAGGAGGAGCAGGAGCGACAGAGGATGGGTGTGACGCACAGCTGCCTTCGGCTGAGGTGCTGGAGCCTTGGCTGGCAGAAATTGGGAGCTCACTTGATGAGGAAGCAGACTGGACCACCCCTTGGGAGCCTCGGTTCTCCCAGGTCGTTTTATGGTGACGCATCATATGTTGACGCAGGGCCGTGGTGCCAACATTTGGACCCTGGCCACGCTTCACCTTTTGCCTACATATCTTGCATGTGGCCATGTTACCCTCCTGCGGATGCCTCAGGAAAAACTGCCACACTGCCGAGTAGCTACTTTTCCCACCCCCTGGCCTCACTGATTCACTGCTGCTGTTGCCAACTCCAGGAACCCCTGCTCCACTACCTCCCGATAAGGTAGACTGCCGCACAGCAGGTGCTCTACCCCGGCCCCGGCCCCGGCCGGCTCCAGCCTTTGGAATTGTGCCCCCATGCTGACTGCTACCACCTTGCTGCCTCAGCTGCTGACTCCGGGGCAACCTGCGCCCCTCTTCTCCTGATGATGACGATGAAGCCCCTTCATCACCCGGCTCCCAAGTGCGATCGGCTTCATCGTCATCATCATCATCATCACCGGGTTGTGGCTGTACGTCACTGATGTTCGTGGATTCGTCAACAGTGTCTGGCGCAGGAGCTGGAACGCTCGCAGCACCCACGACACTGTCCACATCACTATTTGTCTGCCTAGCTAAAGAAGCCACCTCCATTTCTTGGCTGGGCAGTAGCTGCTGACTGTCCTCCTGTATCTGATCGTCCTCCTCACTAAAGAGTGGAGCTGAACCCAAAGCATAGGATACGTCGCTGGGGGAGGGAACGGCGTAGGACAGAGGAAATGGGAGGACAGGGACTGCTCTCGGGGCATGCCAACTCAGGGTTGTGTCAGAGGAACCTACCGACCCTAGACTGGGGGTCTCAGATGTAAGTTGTGATGATGTTGTTGATGAGCGCGTCAGCCAATCTACCACGGCAGATGCGTTACTGGTGGAGACCCGACCGCTAGCAGATACTGGCAGATTAGGTCTCTCAGCGTGACTCCTGCTGCTACTGGCCCCCAGTCTGATGCGAGCTCTGCCTGCGGAATCTTGGCCTCTGCCACTCCTCTTTTCACTTCCAGGCACTTGTCTGCCCGACATAGTCTAACTGGCGTGGTAGTAGGTGATATTTTAAGAACCCCCAGGCAGCAGTGGGTCTATATAAAACAGAATATAATGCACACCAAAAGTGAGCAGTAACACTCAGCCTCCAACAGGCCTGCTTAGTGTAAATAAGAGAGCTGCTTAGTGTAAATAAAGAGGGGTATGCTATGTTACAGAATGGGATGCCTCAACAGAAGTGCACCTGGCAGGCAGCAGTAAGCCTATGCCCAGCAAAAGTGTCTTATAATATAAATATGATAAGAGCAAATGCTTATATGGTCTTAAACAGAGGCTGCTTTAGTCACAGAATGGGATGCCCTGGGCAGGAATGGACCTGGCAGGGTCCAGTAGGGCTTTGGCCAGCAAAAGTGTCTTTATCAGGCTAATTTCAAATATGATAAGAGCAAATGCTTATATGGTCTTAAACAGAGGCTGCTTTAGTCACAGAATGGGATGCCCCGGGCAGGAATCGAGCTGGCAGGGTCCAGTAGTGCTTTGGCCAGCAAAAGTGTCTTTATCAGGCCTAATTTCAAATATGATAAGAGCAAATGCTTATATGGTCTTAAACAGAGGCTGCTTTAGTCACAGAATGGGATGCCCTGGGCAGGAATCGACCTGGCAGGGTCCAGTAGGGCTTTGGCCAGCAAAAGTGTCTTTATCAGGCTAATTTCAAATATGATAAGAGCAAATGCTTATATGGTCTTAAACAGAGGCTGCTTTAGTCACAGAATGGGATGCCCCGGGCAGGAATCGAGCTGGCAGGGTCCAGTAGTGCTTTGGCCAGCAAAAGTGTCTTTATCAGGCCTAATTTCAAATATGATAAGAGCAAATGCTTATATGGTCTTAAACAGAGGCTGCTTTAGTCACAGAATGGGATGCCCTGGGCAGGAATCGACCTGGCAGGGTCCAGTAGGGCTTTGGCCAGCAAAAGTGTCTTTATCAGGCCTAATTTCAAATATGATAAGAGCAAATGCTTATATGGTCTTAAACAGAGGCTGCTTTAGTCACAGAATGGGATGCCCTGGGCAGGAATCGACCTGGCAGGGTCCAGTAGTGCTTTGGCCAGCAAAAGTGTCTTTATCAGGCTAATTTCAAATATGATAAGAGCAAATGCTTATATGGTCTTAAACAGAGGCTGCTGTAGTCACAGAATGGGATGCCCCGGGCAGGAATCGAGCTGGCAGGGTCCAGTAGGGCTTTGGCCAGCAAAAGTGTCTTTATCAGGCCTAATTTCAAATATGATAAGAGCAAATGCTTATATGGTCTTAAACAGAGGCTGCTTTAGTCACAGAATGGGATGCCCTGGGCAGGAATCGACCTGGCAGGGTCCAGTAGGGCTTTGGCCAGCAAAAGTGTCTTTATCAGGCTAATTTCAAATATGATAAGAGCAAATGCTTATATGGTCTTAAACAGAGGCTGCTTTAGTCACAGAATGGGATGCCCCGGGCAGGAATCGAGCTGGCAGGGTCCAGTAGTGCTTTGGCCAGCAAAAGTGTCTTTATCAGGCTAATTTCAAATATGATAAGAGCAAATGCTTATATGGTCTTAAACAGAGGCTGCTGTAGTCACAGAATGGGATGCCCCGGGCAGGAATCGAGCTGGCAGGGTCCAGTAGTGCTTTGGCCAGCAAAAGTGTCTTTATCAGGCCTAATTTCAAATATGATAAGAGCAAATGCTTATATGGTCTTAAACAGAGGCTGCTTTAGTCACAGAATGGGATGCCCCGGGCAGGAATCGAGCTGGCAGGGTCCAGTAGTGCTTTGGCCAGCAAAAGTGTCTTTATCAGGCTAATTTCAAATATGATAAGAGCAAATGCTTATATGGTCTTAAACAGAGGCTGCTGTAGTCACAGAATGGGATGCCCCGGGCAGGAATCGAGCTGGCAGGGTCCAGTAGGGCTTTGGCCAGCAAAAGTGTCTTTATCAGGCCTAATTTCAAATATGATAAGAGCAAATGCTTATATGGTCTTAAACAGAGGCTGCTTTAGTCACAGAATGGGATGCCCTGGGCAGGAATCGACCTGGCAGGGTCCAGTAGGGCTTTGGCCAGCAAAAGTGTCTTTATCAGGCTAATTTCAAATATGATAAGAGCAAATGCTTATATGGTCTTAAACAGAGGCTGCTTTAGTCACAGAATGGGATGCCCCGGGCAGGAATCGAGCTGGCAGGGTCCAGTAGTGCTTTGGCCAGCAAAAGTGTCTTTATCAGGCTAATTTCAAATATGATAAGAGCAAATGCTTATATGGTCTTAAACAGAGGCTGCTGTAGTCACAGAATGGGATGCCCCGGGCAGGAATCGAGCTGGCAGGGTCCAGTAGTGCTTTGGCCAGCAAAAGTGTCTTTATCAGGCCTAATTTCAAATATGATAAGAGCAAATGCTTATATGGTCTTAAACAGAGGCTGCTTTAGTCACAGAATGGGATGCCCCGGGCAGGAATCGAGCTGGCAGGGTCCAGTAGTGCTTTGGCCAGCAAAAGTGTCTTTATCAGGCTAATTTCAAATATGATAAGAGCAAATGCTTATATGGTCTTAAACAGAGGCTGCTGTAGTCACAGAATGGGATGCCCCGGGCAGGAATCGAGCTGGCAGGGTCCAGTAGGGCTTTGGCCAGCAAAAGTGTCTTTATCAGGCCTAATTTCAAATATGATAAGAGCAAATGCTTATATGGTCTTAAACAGAGGCTGCTTTAGTCACAGAATGGGATGCCCTGGGCAGGAATCGACCTGGCAGGGTCCAGTAGGGCTTTGGCCAGCAAAAGTGTCTTTATCAGGCTAATTTCAAATATGATAAGAGCAAATGCTTATATGGTCTTAAACAGAGGCTGCTTTAGTCACAGAATGGGATGCCCCGGGCAGGAATCGAGCTGGCAGGGTCCAGTAGTGCTTTGGCCAGCAAAAGTGTCTTTATCAGGCTAATTTCAAATATGATAAGAGCAAATGCTTATATGGTCTTAAACAGAGGCTGCTGTAGTCACAGAATGGGATGCCCCGGGCAGGAATCGAGCTGGCAGGGTCCAGTAGTGCTTTGGCCAGCAAAAGTGTCTTTATCAGGCCTAATTTCAAATATGATAAGAGCAAATGCTTATATGGTCTTAAACAGAGGCTGCTTTAGTCACAGAATGGGATGCCTCACAGCAGACTTAAGATCAGTTCAGTATATATGCACAGTTAGTTACTATAAGCAGCCTGAAAACGCTAACAAAGGCTGGATGAAAAAAAAAAAATCTCCCTGTCAGCCAGCTCCGTTTTTCCTACCTTTCCCTGGCTTTCTGTCTGTCTCCTGTCTGTCTCCTGCCTGTCTCCTGCCTGTCTCCAGCCTGTCCCTGTCTGTCCCTGTCTCCAGCCTGTCTAACTGCCTCAGCTACACAGCGTTCTGTCTGTCTGTCACGAATGCAATAGAGAAATGAGGAAAAGCAAGATGGCCGCCGTTAAATACCGCTGTGTGACGTCACCGGGCTTGCTGGCTGCTGATAGGCTGCATGTGACTGCCCCAGCTTGCACTGGCGCGGGATACATGTCCAGACATGTCCCGTCCGCCATCTTAGAATGCCTGTAATGTAAATGAATGGATGTTAAAGGAAAACTTCGAGTGATCGAATCGCGGGGAAATTCGGATTCGATCCGAATCGAATTTTTCCTGAAATTCGGATCGAATCCGGGTTCGTCCGGATCGATTCGCTCATCCCTAATTACAAGGTTAACCTTTGTGTATTTGTGAATTAGCAATTGCAGACGAGCACTGCGAAGGAAACAAGTCTTCCCTTTATCACAAGCACAATGATTCTTTAATGTGATGTTAAAGGTGTTACAAAAAGATAAGATTTACACATTTTAAAGGCATTTAGAAATTTTAAGGAAATCATAGATAATAGGGTGGCACTCTAAAAGAAGAAGCAACTCTGGTCTAGGGGAAAGCTGGATAAGTGGTTTACCTTTCGTCTCCAGTGATGTAGTTGGTCACATAGGGGGAGGCTCTGTCAGCCGGTCATTATTCCTGGATTAGAGTCGGGATAGATGGCATCAAAAAGACCATCCAGAAGATTGGCAAGCCAATGAGGGACTACAAAGACCCCACTGCACTGGTTCTTACAAACAGGAAGCGAGAGAAGTGTTCCTAACACACTGTAATACAGTCAAGAGGGTGGAATACAAGCATTTTTCGTCCCTTTTTTCAACTGGTGTGGCTACAGGAAGGAGGATAGAACTCAACACCTAACTATTTTAAGGAAGCTTAATTTACTTAAGCTCCACCCTTCCTCACTCTGCATCATGCCTTCCTCTGAATGCCAAAATGGCATGCACCTGTGCGTGAGGCCAGGGTGTGCCATCACTGCTTTGCTGGCCACTGGCCATGTTACCCCATAGACCAACCAATGGGAATATTGAAATAGCACTAGACAGCTTGGTGTTATCACAGCTTGGCCTGGCAGTCGAAGGACAGTGTAGTATACGGAGTGGGGAATAGGAGACTGTATTATAGCTATGGCGCATGTCTGAGTAATCTTGGATTGTAAGACTGAAAGCTCAGTTTTGTTCCAGATATATCCAATGTTTCTCTGGAAAATTAGGAAAGTCAGCATTACTTTTTATATCTTCCCAGATTACATATTGTTTGACCTTGAAGGTCCCAATGTTTTACAGCATTGTATTTTGCTTCATTGTGAGAACTCGCTATATTTTTAGTGGCTGCTAAGCTCATTGCGTTTTTTAATATGAACGTCACACAATAGCATTGCAGCTCTCACATCCATTTGTAAAGTATGTGCAAGCCATTTACATTTTTATATGGTTTAGTGGAATGAATAATGAATTATGGTTATAGGAGCCGGGTTGTGCAGAGCTGAGCTTTCTGGTAAGGGTTCTGTTTTGTGCTTTCCCATTATGTTCTAAACAGTGCAGTAAATTTAGTGGATAATACAGAAGCTACAAGGGTGACAAAGAAATATGCCCAAGTAACAGAATGGCTCACTGGTGAGTGTGACAAGGTATCACAGGGGCTCGGTAGTTAGTGTTGTAGCCCTGGTCCCATTGCTCAGTTGGAGCGATATGGATTGTGGCTCTTGCAGTTTGCCGTTAGTAGGTTTTTGCACAAATGTTTTTATGTTGAAATATTTTTGTAGTGAGGTTTCACGCTGGTCGATGGTAAAGGATATTCTGTGCTATTCCCCACCTTTCTAGGTTCACATTAACCCCACCCCCATGAGCATCCTGATTTGGCACCACCCTATTCATTGAAATTATAGTGTTTTGATTAGAGCTGATTCGCCAAATTTTCCGTGAAAAATCGTTTCGGTCCGAATTTATTCGCGACAAATCGCTTTTAGAAACGGCTATTTCTGGGCGTCCGAGAGCCTCCATAGGGTTGCAGAATGTTTTGCTTGGCTGTAACATGCATAGGATGCATGCTGGGTTAGTGAAATACTATTGTAAAGAAGTATGACATGCAGATCAGAGACGTCGCTATTAGATTCGCTAACACGGAGCAGCACAATTACAGAGCCTGGAGTTGGCAGCAGCATAGGGAGCCCAAATATTACCTGAAAAACACACTCTGGACTTGGAAGCAGCATAGGGAGCCCATATATTGCCTGAAAAACACATTGTAGTTGGCAGCAGCATAGGGAGCTCATATATTGCCTGAAAGACACACCCAGGAGTTGGTGGCAGCAGAAGCATTAGGAGCCCATAATTGCCTGAAAAACACATTGGAGTTGGCAGCAGCATTAGGAGCCCATATATTGCCTGAAAGACACACATTGGAGTTGGCAGCAGCATTAGGAGCCCATAAATTGCCTGAAAGACACACCCAGGAGTTGGCAGCAGCAGCATAGGGAGCTCATATATTGCCTGAAAGACACACTCTGGACTTGGCAGCAGCATAGGGAGCACATATATTGCATGAAAAACACACCCAGGAGTTGGCAGCAGCATAGGGAGCTCATATATTGCCTGAAAAACACATTGGAGTTGGCAGCAGCATTAGGAGCCCATATATTGCCTGAAAGACACACCCAGGAGTTGGCAGCAGCATTAGGAGCCCATAAATTGCCTGAAAGACACACCCAGGAGTTGGCAGCAGCAGCATTAGAAGTTGGAGTTGACAGCAGCATTAGGAGCCCATATATTGCCTGAAAGACACACTCAAGAGTTAGCAGCAGCATTAGGAGCCCATAAATTGCCTGAAAGACACACCCAGGAGTTGGCAGCAGCAGCAGCAGCAGCATTAGGAGCCCATATATTGCCTGAAAGACACACCCAGGAGTTGGCAGCAGCATAGGAAGCCCATATATTGCCTGGAAAACATATTGGAGTTGGCAGCAGCATAGGGAGCTCATATATTGCCTGAAGGACACACCCAGGAGTTGGCAGCAGCATAGGGAGATCATATATTGCCTGAAAAACACATTGGAGTTGGCAGCAGCATTAGGAGCCAATATATTGCCTGAAAGACACACCCAGGAGTTGGCAGCAGCATTAGGAGCCTATATATTGCCTGAAAGACACACCCAGGATTTGGCAGCAGCATAGGGAGCTCATATATTGGCTGAAAAACACATTGGAGTTGGCAGCAGCATTAGGAGCCCATATATTGCCTGAAAGACACACATTGGATTTGGCAGCAGCATTAGGAGCCCATAAATTGCCTGAAAGACACACCCAGGAGCAGCAGCAGCAGCATAGGGAGCTCATATATTGCCTGAAAGACACACATTGGAGTTGGCAGCAGCATTAGGAGCCCATATATTGCCTGAAAAACACATTGGAGTTGGCAGCAGCATTAGGTACCCATATATTGCCTGAAAGACACACCCAGGAGTTGGCAGCAGCAGCATAGGGAGCTCATATATTGCCTGAAAGACACACATTGGAGTTGGCAGAAGCATTAGGAGCCCATATATTGCCTGAAAAACACATTGGAATTGGCAGCAGCATTAGGAGCCCATATATTGCCTGAAAGACACACCCAGGAGTTGGCAGCAGCAGCAACAGCATTAGGAGCCCATATATTGCCTGAAAAACACATTGGAGTTGGCAGCAGCATTAAGAGCCCTTATATTGCCTAAAAGACACACCCAGGAGTTGGCAGCAGCAGCAGCAGAATTAGGAGCCCATATATTACCTGAAAAACACATTGGAGTTGGCAGCAGCATTAGGAGCCCATATATTGCCTGAAAAACACATTGGAGTTGGCAGCAGCATTAGGAGCCCATAAATTGCCTGAAAGACACACCCAGGAGTTGGCAGCAGCATTAGGAGCCCATAAATTGCCTGAAAGACACACCCAGGAGTTGGCAGCAGCAGCATAGGGAGCTCATATATTGCCTGAAAGACACACTCTGGACTTGTCAGCAGCATAGGGAGCACATATATTGCATGAAACACACACCCAGGAGTTGGCAGCAGCATAGGGAGCTCATATATTGCCTGAAAAACACATTGGAGTTGGCAGCAGCATTAGGAGCCCATATATTGCCTGAAAGACACACCCAGGAGTTGGCAGCAGCATTAGGAGCCCATAAATTGCCTGAAAGACACACCCAGGAGTTGGCAGCAGCATTAGGAGCCCATAAATTGCCTGAAAGACACACCCAGGAGTTGGCAGCAGCAGAATTAGAAGTTGGAGTTGACAGCAGCATTAGGAGCCCATATATTGCCTGAAAGACACACTCAAGAGTTAGCAGCAGCATTAGGAGCCCATAAATTGCCTGAAAGACACACCCAGGAGTTGGCAGCAGCAGCAGCAGCATTAGGAGCCCATATATTGCCTGAAAGACACACCCAGGAGTTGGCAGCAGCATAGGAAGCCCATATATTGCCTGGAAAACATATTGGAGTTGGCAGCAGCATAGGGAGCTCATATATTGCCTGAAGGACACACCCAGGAGTTGGCAGCAGCATAGGGAGATCATATATTGCCTGAAAAACACATTGGAGTTGGCAGCAGCATTAGGAGCCAATATATTGCCTGAAAGACACACCCAGGAGTTGGCAGCAGCATTAGGAGCCTATATATTGCCTGAAAGACACACCCAGGATTTGGCAGCAGCATAGGGAGCTCATATATTGGCTGAAAAACACATTGGAGTTGGCAGCAGCATTAGGAGCCCATATATTGCCTGAAAGACACACATTGGATTTGGCAGCAGCATTAGGAGCCCATAAATTGCCTGAAAGACACACCCAGGAGCAGCAGCAGCAGCATAGGGAGCTCATATATTGCCTGAAAGACACACATTGGAGTTGGCAGCAGCATTAGGAGCCCATATATTGCCTGAAAAACACATTGGAGTTGGCAGCAGCATTAGGTACCCATATATTGCCTGAAAGACACACCCATTGGAGTTGGCAGCAGCAGCATAGGGAGCTCATATATTGCCTGAAAGACACACATTGGAGTTGGCAGAAGCATTAGGAGCCCATATATTGCCTGAAAAACACATTGGAATTGGCAGCAGCATTAGGAGCCCATATATTGCCTGAAAGACACACCCAGGAGTTGGCAGCAGCAGCAACAGCATTAGGAGCCCATATATTGCCTGAAAAACACATTGGAGTTGGCAGCAGCATTAAGAGCCCTTATATTGCCTAAAAGACACACCCAGGAGTTGGCAGCAGCAGCAGCAGAATTAGGAGCCCATATATTACCTGAAAAACACATTGGAGTTGGCAGCAGCATTAGGAGCCCATATATTGCCTGAAAAACACATTGGAGTTGGCAGCAGCATTAGGAGCCCATAAATTGCCTGAAAGACACACCCAGGAGTTGGCAGCAGCATTAGGAGCCCATAAATTGCATGAAACACACACCCAGGAGTTGGCAGCAGCATAGGGAGCTCATATATTGCCTGAAGGACACACCCAGGAGTTGGCAGCAGCATAGGGAGATCATATATTGCCTGAAAAACACATTGGAGTTGGCAGCAGCATTAGGAGCCAATATATTGCCAGAAAGACACACCCAGGAGTTGGCAGCAGCATTAGGAGCCCATATATTGCCTGAAAGACACACATTGGATTTGGCAGCAGCATTAGGAGCCCATAAATTGCCTGAAAGACACACCCAGGAGCAGCAGCAGCAGCATAGGGAGCTCATATATTGCCTGAAAGACACACATTGGAGTTGGCAGCAGCATTAGGAGCCCATATATTGCCTGAAAAACACATTGGAGTTGGCAGCAGCATTAGGAGCCCATATATTGCCTGAAAGACACACCCAGGAGTTGGCAGCAGCAGCAGCAGCATAGGGAGCTCATATATTGCCTGAAAGACACACATTGGAGTTGGCAGAAGCATTAGGAGCCCATATATTGTCTGAAAAACACATTGGAATTGGAAGCAGCATTAGGAGCCCATATATTGCCTGAAAGACACAGCCAGGAGTTGGCAGCAGCAGCAACAGCATTAGGAGCCCATATATTGCCTGAAAAACACATTGGAGTTGGCAGCAGCATTAGGAGCCCTTATATTGCCTAAAAGACACACCCAGGAGTTGGCAGCAGCAGCAGCAGAATTAGGAGCCCATATATTACCTGAAAAACACATTGGAGTTGGCAGCAGCATTAGGAGCCCATATATTGCCTGAAAAACACATTGGAGTTGGCAGCAGCATTAGGAGCCCATAAATTGCCTGAAAGACACACCCAGGAGTTGGCAGCAGCAGCAGCATTAGGAGCCCATATATTGCCTGAGAGACACACTCTGGACTTGGCAGAAGCATAGGGAGCACATATATTGCATGAAAAAGACACCCAGGAGTTGACAGCAGCATAGGGAGCTCATATACAGTATTGCCTGAAAAACACATTGGAGTTGGCAGCAGCATTAGGAGCCCATATATTGCCTGAAAGACACACATTGGAGTTGGCAGCAGCATTAGGAGCCCATAAATTGCCTGAAAGACACACCCAGGAGTTGGCGGCAGCAGCATAGGGAGCTCATATATTGTCTGAAAGACACACCCAGGATTAGGCAGCAGCATTAGGAGCCCATATATTGCCTGAAAAACACATTAGATTTGACAGCAGCATTAGGAGCCCTTATATTGCCTGAAAGACACACCTAGGAGTTGGCAGCAGCAGCAGCATTAGGAGCCCACATATTGCCTGAAAGACACACTCTGGACTTGGCAGCAGCATAGAGAGCACATATATTGCCTGAAAAACACATTGGAGTTGGCAGCAGCATTAGGAGCCCATATATTGCCTGAAAGACACACCCAGGATTTGGCAGCAGCAGCAGCATTAGAAGCCCATATATTGCCTGAAAAACACATTGGAGTTGGCAGCAGTATAGGGAGCCCATATATTGCCTGAAATACACACCCAGGAGTTGGCAGCAGCATTAGGAGCCCATATGTTGCCTGAAAAACTCATTGGAGTTGGCAGCAGCATAGGGAGCCCATATATTGCCTGAAAAACACATTGGAGTTGGCAGAAGCATAGGGAGCTCATATATTGCCTGAAAGACACACCCAGGAGTTGTCAGCAGCAGAAGGAGCTCATATATTGCCTGAAAGACACACCCAGGAGTTGGCAGCAGCAGAAGGAGCTACCATGCATCAGCTACTCGCATGTATCAGCTATTGGTGGGTGGGAATCCTGGCTGATCCATGCCTGATTCATCTTCACAAAGACAAGTTCTCCTTGGAGTTACTATGGCCCCCGCAGCACTAAAGACCCGCTCAGATGGCACACTACTGGCCGGGCCGGACAGCTTTCCCAGGGCAAACTCCAGTTGCGGCCACAAGTCAAGTTTGGCTGCCCAGAAGTCCAGCAGATCCTCAAGGTGCGTTGGCATGGTCATTTCAAGGTATGACACGACCTGCTGGTTCAGGCCCTGCTCCAGGTCTTCCTGCTGCTCATGAGTAGCCTCACTATGCGGTAGCAGAAAGCTACTCATTAGCGATGGAAGACTGAGGCTGCTGCTGATGGAGCTGCTGCTCCTGCCACCCCCCCGGCAGCCATGGCAGTGGAAGGTGAGCGCAAAGTTCCCCCCGAGTCAGACTTGCAAGAATATGGACCATGGCGCAGATAGGCATCGGCCAACTGACTACGTAGAATGTCTTTGTAGTAGGTCAGTTTGTCCTCCCTCTCGGCGGGTTTAAAAAATGCCCCCATTTTGTGCCAGAAGCGAGGGTCCAATAAGGTGGAGAGCCAGAAGTCATCCCGCTGACAAATGGAGACAATTCTGTGGTCACTACGCAAGCACGTGAGCATGCATCGTGCCATTTGTGCAAGTGACTCGGAGGAACTACCTGCCAGCCGAATGACGTGATTCGGCTGCTTCATGTAATACAACACATGTTGGAAACCATGACTGGTCAGGGCACTGGAGACATGTCGCATACATTTCACGGCCACATAAACCCCGTGGGAGCTGAGGAGGAGGAGGAGGAACAGCACAGTGAAGTGCAGTTTAGTTTTGGCGAAATGGGTGGTTTATCTAGTCATCTGACAGGAGAGGAGGAGCAGGAGTAGCCAGTGGAGCTAGAGGGTTGTGAGGAAGGCGAGACAGAGGACCCAGACACACCGTGGCAGTTTGCAGTGGAGAGGGAGTCTCCCACGGGGTTTATGTGGCCGTGAAATGTATGCGACATGTCTCCAGTGCCCTGACCAGTCATGGTTTCCAACATGTGTTGTATTACATGAAGCAGCCGAATCACGTCATTCATGCCGTAATCCGGGCGACTGACAAATAAAGTGGCTTCCTCAAAGGGCCTGAGCAAACGGCAGGTGTCACGTATGAGCTGCCACTGGTTCACATTAAAGTTACACAGGGGAGTCCCCCTATCTGCTTGGATCATCAAGAAATCAGTGATGGCTTTTCTCTGTTCGTATAGTTGATCTAACATATGTAGGGTGGAATTCCAACGGGTGGGAACATCAGACACAAATCAGACTATGTTGGGGGATACCATTCTGACGCTGTAGCTCAAGAAGGGTGTGCTTGGCGGTGTAGGAGTGGCTGAAGTGCATACAGAGTTTCCTTCCCATTGTTAGGATGTCTTGCAGATGGGGGGAAGACTTCAGAAAACGCTTGACAACTAGGTTGAACACGTGTGCCATACAGGGCGCATGGCTCAGGCTTCCTTGTCTCAGCGCAGACAAGATGGTTACTCCCATTGTCAGTCACCATGGTACCCATTTCCAATTTTCGCGGAGTAAGCCATGTTTTGATTTCTTGATGAATGAATTTCAGGAGCTCCTCCCCTGTGTGACTCCGTTCGCCAAGGCAAACCATGTGAAGCACAGTGTTACACCGACGTGCCATCCACACATTGTAGGCTGAAGGAGCACTGAGAATTGACCGTACAGTGGAGGCTGAGGAGATGGCGGAGGATGAGGAGGCAGAGTCGCACACTGTGACAGGCAAAATGGCCTGAGAGCGTGGAGGCCGAAGCGGTGTGACCTGTCCAAGTTGCTGCTGCAGGAACCACATTCACCCAGTGGGCCGTAAAGGACATGTATTGTCCCTGACCGTAGTTACAGCTCCAGATGTCGGCGCTGCCGTGCACTTTGGTGCACACCGACAGGCTCAAGGACTGGTCCACCTTCTGCTCAACAAATTTGTGCAGGGCTGGTACTGCCTTCTTTGCAAAGAAATGACAGCTTGGGACTCTTCACCTCGGCTTGGCACAAGCCATCAGCTCTCTGAAAGGTGCAGAGTCCACCACCTGAAAAGGGAGGGACTGCAGCACTAGCAACTTGGACAGGAGCACATTTAGCTTCTGTGCTGTAGGATGAGTGGGCGCATACTGTTTTCTCTTGGACATGGCTTCGCTGATGGATTGCTGGTGGGATGAGTGACTTTTAGTAGAAGAAGCAGGAGCATCTGGAGCGGCAGAGGATGGGTATGACGCACAGCATGAGGTGCTGGAGCCTTGGCTGGGTGAAATTGGAAGTGGCGTGGCACTGGCTGACGCAACAGGCTGGACCCCCACTTCGGAGCCTCGGTTCTCCCAGGCCACTTTATGGTGACGCTACATGTGTTGCCGCAGAGCCGTGGTACCAACATTGGGGCCCTTGCCACGCTTGACCTTCTGTCTACACATTTTGCATGTGGCCAGGTTACCCTCCTGCGGATGCTTGAGGAAAAAGTGCCACATTGCCGAGTAGCTAATTTTCCCTCCAACAGTCCGCACTAATTCACTGCTACTGCTGCCAACTCCAGGAACCCCTGCTCCACTACCTCCCCGGAAGGCAGCCTGCCGCGCAGCAGGTGGTCTACCCCGTCCCTGGCCACGTGTGGCTCCAGACATCCCAATTCTGCCACCATGCTGACTGACAACCCTACTGCCACCATGCTGACTGCCAACCCTACTGCCACCTTGCTGCCTCAGCTGCTCACTCTGGGACAACCTGGGACGCTCTTCTCCTGATGATGATGAAGTCCCTTCTGCACCGGGCTCCCAAGTGCGATCGGCTTCATCATCATCATCATCATCATCGAGTTGTGTCTGCACGTCACTGATGTCCTCCTCGGTTTCCACAAGAGCATGTGCTGCAGGAGACGGAACGCTCGCCAAACCACCTCCCACGCCACTCTCCTCCTCAGTGTTTGTCTAGCGGAAGAAGCGATGGATGTCTCCTCCATTTCTTGGCTGGGCAGTAGCTGCTGACTGTCCTTCTAACAAATCGTCCTCACTGAATAGTGGAGCTGAAGCCAAAGCATAAGATACGGTGGCTGGAGAGGGGGGTGTAGGACAGAGGCAATGGAAGGACAGGGGCTGCTCCCGGGCCATGCCAACTCAGGGTTGTGTCCGAGGAACCTACGGACTGTTGACTGGGGGTGTCAGATGTCACTTGTGATGAGGTTGATGACTGCGTTAACCAATCAATGGCGGCAGATGCGTTGCTGGTCGAGACACGACCACTAGCAGATACCGGGAGATCAGCCTCTCACCGCGACTCCTGCTGCCACTCGCACCTAGTCTGCTGCGACCTCTGCCTGATGAATCTAGGCCTCTCCTCGGTGCACATCCTGGCACATCTCTGCCTGACATTTTTACTGCATTTAGGAGTGGAAAACAATATACTACACTACACCTACAACAGTATTTTTGTAACAGCAGGTGTGTAGAAAAGTTAGATCAAAATAGGCACACACTGTAGCTAAAAGCTAATGCAAAAAGACACTGTCAGATGGTCTTACACAGGATGCCCCTGGTCAGAGTTAAATGCACCACAGGCAGTTTTTAAACGTGGTTTTTGTTCAAAATGTAAAAAAGGTAAAGATGCAGGTACTATTAAAAGTGCTAGTATTCGGGATGCCCCCCCCGGTGAAAGGCAATGGATGCTTTACACTTTAAAACCAGACTTTTTTATACAAAAGGCAAAAGGTTAGTAGACAGGTACTCTTAAAAGATAAGTGCTAGCACTGACAATGGCCCCGGTGAAAGGCAATGGGTGCTTTAAACTTGTAAACCAGACTTGTTTTATACAAAAGGTTAGTAGGCAGGTACTCTTAAAAGACACGTGCTAGTATTTGGGATGCCCCCTTCTCACGTACAGAGGTGACCTCCTTTGATTGTGGAAAAGTGACTTTGCTTATGAAATGTAAGCAGTTATTAGACAGGTAGTCTTGAAATATTTATGCTAGTGTTTGGGATGCCCCCTCCTCACATACAGAGCAGGCCTCCCTTGATTGTGGAAAAGTGACTTTGCTTATAAAATGCAAGCAGTTATTAGACAGGTAGTCTTGAAATATTTATGCTAGTGTTTGGGATGCCCCCTCCTCACATACAGAGCAGGCCTCCCTTGATTATGGAAAAGTGACTTTGCTTATAAAATGCAAGCAGTTATTAGACAGGTAGTCTTGAAATATTTATGCTAGTGTTTGGGATGCCCCCTCCTCACATACAGAGCAGGCCTCCCTTGATTGTGGAAAAGTGACTTTGCTTATAAAATGCAAGCAGTTATTAGACAGGTAGTCTTGAAATATTTATGCTAGTGTTTGGGATGCCCCCTCCTCACATACAGAGCAGGCCTCCCTTGATTGTGGAAAAGTGACTTTGCTTATAAAATGCAAGCAGTTATTAGACAGGTAGTCTTGAAATATTTATGCTAGTGTTTGGGATGCCCCCTCCTCACATACAGAGCAGGCCTCCCTTGATTATGGAAAAGTGACTTTGCTTATAAAATGCAAGCAGTTATTAGACAGGTAGTCTTGAAATATTTATGCTAGTGTTTGGGATGCCCCCTCCTCAAATACAGAGCAGGCCTCCCTTGATTGTGGAAAAGTGACTTTGCTTATAAAATGCAAGCAGTTATTAGACAGGTAGTCTTGGAATATTACTGCTAGTGTTTGGGATGCCCCCTCCTCACATAAGAGCAGGCCTCCCTTGATTGTGGAAAAGTGACTTTGCTTATAAAATGCAAGCAGTTATTAGACAGGTAGTCTTGAAATATTTATGCTAGTGTTTGGGATGCCCCCTCCTCACATATAGAGGAGGCCTCCTTTGATTGTGGAAAAGTGACGTTAATTATAAAATGCAAGCAGTTATTAGACAGGTAGTCTTGAAATATTTATGCTAGTGTTTGGGATGCCCCCTCCTCACATACAGAGCAGGCCTCCCTTGATTGTGGAAAAGTGACTTTGCTTATAAAATGCAAGCAGTTATTAGACAGGTAGTCTTGAAATATGTATGCTAGTGTTTGGGATGCCCCCTCCTCACATACAGAGCAGGCCTCCCTTGATTGTAGAAAAGTGACGTTAATTATAAAATGCAAGCAGTTAATAGATAGGTAGTCTTGAAATATTTATGCTAGTGTTTGGGATGCCCCCTCCTCACATACATAGCAGGCCTCCCTTGATTGTGGAAAAGTGACTTTGCTTATAAAATGCAAGCAGTTATTAGACAGGTAGTCTTGAAATATTTATGCTAGTGTTTGGGATGCTCCCTGCTCACATACAGAGGCCTCCCTTGATTGCAGAAAAGTGACGTTAATTATAAAATGCAAGCAGTTATTAGCATGCTAGCATGCTTTTTAAAGAATGACACCAGGTAAAGGAAAAGCTAAATAGGCAGGAGTGTTATTAACACTAAATAGGCTTGAAAGCTAATGCAAACAGTTTAAACTGTCCCTGTCTTTATCTGTCACTGTCACAGGCTCTCTCCTTCTCTATCTGTCCTGCGCTTCTTCTGTTCCATCTATCTATCTATCTATCTATCTATCTATCTATCTATCTATCTATCTCTCGCTCTCTCCCTGCCTGATCTGCTCTGGCCGCAATACAGTGTCAGAATGATCTTCCGCAAGATGGCCGCCGTTTATATGGGGCTGTGACATCATCGGTAAGCCTGTCTGCTGATAGGTAGCATGTAACACCTACCCAGCATTCCTTGCCCCATGGGACATGTCCTGACATGTGGACCCACCATTTTAGATGGACTGTATAAAAGTAAATGGAGTTTTAAGGAAGCGATTCAAGCGATCGAATCGCGGTGATATTCGGAATCGTAACGAATCGAATATTCCATGAAATTCGTAATGAATTCGGGTTTGTAAGAATTGATTCGCTCATCTCTAGTCTTGATACATCCAAAAAGTGTGCTGTATGTTTTGTATATTTAATTGCGACCTGATTTGGGACATCCTATCTTCTCTCCCCAAAAAAAAAAAAAAACATGTGATGCCCATAAAATCAAGGCTAAATATTCAAACAGCACTGATTGCAGGCAATATTGTGAAACATGCAAATGGCACTAATGCATGGATAAGGTACTTTCCTTTCCATCTTGAGTTTGGGGCCTCCAACTGCCATGATGCTGACTGGAAGGTCCAGGTCTGGTACATAGGGAAGGGTTGGATGAGAGAGGTGCGAAGCGGGCAGTCTAGGGGGGCTGATATCTGATGAGTGAGAAATTAGTGAATTCTGGCACAGGCTCTGTGTAAGGAGGTCTACATACAACCTGGCTCACCCTATGGCCAATCCTCATCTGTTCATGGGGATCTTTAACTGGAAGGGTGTCTCACATCGGGGTGACCCCAAGGTGGCTTTTAAAGAGAAACAGCAGCCTCCTTGGAGTCTGAAAGAAAATGGGAAAATAGATTTCCTTATCCCGCTGTGTGAAACTCCCAGGTTCTCTGTTATACTCACATAGCCGGCGACCCTATGGCACATGCTCCGGCTGTATCCCCGCTATTCCCTTAGATGCAATGCATTTCTGAATGGTTGATGCATGTACGTAAAGAAGCAGGGGTGTGGCCTGCGGTGTTCACTCCGCTCAGCTTTCCTAGCCAATCTGACACCAGATACTATGTCAGGATTGCTAAGGAATAATCGGAGCATGAGCGCAGCCAGGCCTGTGACCTAAGCATGTACTGCGAGATAATCAGAGAATGCGTTTTTATGGCCATACAAGATGCACACAGCAGAGCATCCCAAATAGGGGTGTCCTATTGGAGAGGCTGGGAGAGTGAAAATTCTGAGTGTAGTTTCTCTTTAAAAGGGACCTAGAGTCACTTTTACTTTTAGGTGTCCAAATGTGAACATAAAATCCCTCATTCACACGATCTGTGCACTTGTTTCCCTGTTGCAGTAATAAAGCATTTTTTTTTTATTTGCTTACACCTGAACTTTTATTTCAAGCGAGTCATAGCTGGGATGAATGATATGTGATGATAAGAAGCTGGCGACGCTAGGAAATACATATTGATAAGAGTTTGTGTAAAAGCAGATGCAAGTAGTTGTACAGCATACCACACATGAATATTAAAATACCAAAAGTACTCAATGCCGAGATACCCATCATGTTGGAAGTTGAGCATCAAATTCCAGTGGGAGTAGAACATTAATTGTATGCAACACCTGGTTTGGTATTCAGAAAAAAAAACCTTACTATTTAAAGTGATTGGCAAGTCAAAAGTTACAAAATAAATATTAGTAGCTTACTTTCATTAAATGGCTCGTGCATTGTGCTTCCTCTTCTGTCTGTCTCCTTAGCTAGGAAAATAACTTCCTCATTCAACATTCAGTTCCCACCCCGCTGATCTGGTCCATCAATCAACCTTCAGTGGACCAAGATCAGAAACTTCCACTCCCTGCTCAGACAACCTGATTGTCTGCCTCTCTCTGCAACATAACCCCACCTTCCTCTCTCCTCTCCCACTCATCACAGTGTGCTTACATCACATCGCTGTTGCCACAGCCACTGTTTTTCTTAATTTTTTCTATGAATCTCCAATGCTCTAATACTAGCTTAAGAACCACAAGGTCTTTTTGAAAACGGACTGAAGTTTAGGATAGTGCAACGTGTAACTCGAGACAATGAGACAACAATCAGGCTTAGCTTTAGTATAACTTTAACACTGTAGCACAAAAAGTTAGTTACTACATTTATTACAATTGTATTAAACACCAATGGTACACTAGTTAATTTGCACATACGATATGGAATAAAAAATAAATAAAACAGGGGGGGTGCATGATGGGAAGCAGCTGGCACTCCATTTATTCAGAGTAGATTGACATCATAACTGAAAGCAGTACAGGCTTTTTGCTACAGTCAGCACTGTAAATGAAAAAATAACTGTGCCTTTGTTGCCACGTGTCTGTTTGTAATTTATCAGTCCTAGATGCATTAATCTTTTACAGCAGACCAAAACCCGGGTTTTTTGCTCACCTGGGTTTTGGCCCACATTACTAGGCCATCCCACACTGCTTGTTATCAGCAAACCTGATACCAGACAGAGCCCAATTCTGCTTTACCTTGGCACTGTCTGGCAGGTAAAGCCATTGCCTTGGTGGTAAACCAGTGGTGAGGGAACACAGAAGCAGGTGAGTACCTCTCTTTGGCATCATGATTACTGCTCGTTATGTCTGGTGGGGTATTCCTATTTGGGACTCCCCCACCCCCTCCCTCCAGCTAAAAGGGTTAGCAGCGGACTACCAGTTATTTTTGACTGTTGGTCAACTTTAAAGCAGCCCAAAACCCTTTGACCATGGCCCCAGAAAATTTTGCTGGGCATTCTTATGCAAGGCAATCAATTCTCATTGGAGGAGGCATACGCCATGGGAGTGAAGATCGAAATTGGCTACTGGGTGAACTGGGGAGTTTCATATTTGTTATACAAAAATGTCTTTGATTAGGGCCATTTTTGGGTCCCAAAGTTCAGATTCTCAGTGATTTCAATGGGGACCAGGTTCGGGTCAAGTTTGGTACCAAAACTGAATTTTTGTTCAAAGTTCACTTGCCAAACCTGAACTTATAGGGGTTTGCCCAACACTAGAAATGAGTACTGTATGTACTGCACCAGGCACAAGGGAAACAACTCTGGCATTAATCCCAGAAGATACTCCAACCAGTACAATAAATTTGTTATCATCCAAATGTTATTGTATGCAGGACCTCGGAATTAATATTATTTAATTTTTTTCTATACAGCATCAGCAGGGGTGATGAGGTGATTCAGCAAAAGGAGTACCGTATTTTTCGCCCTATAAGACGCACCTGCCCATAAGACGCACCTAGGATTTGGGGGAAGAAAATAAGAAAAACAAATTTTAAACCAAAAACGCACCATTACAGACAGTGTGGCATTCCCCTATCCAATTCCCATAGGCAGTGTGGGATGCCCCCATTCCATAGACAGTGTAGCATGCCCCCATCCCATTCCCTGTATATCCAGTGTGGCATCCCCCCCTCCCATTCCCCATATACCCATTGGCTGTGTGGCATCCCCCTCTCCCCCCATTAGTATAGGCTGTGTGGCATCCCTCTCCCCACATTCCCATAGGCTGTGTGGCATCCACCTCTCCCCCCATTCCCATTGGCTGTGTGGCTTTCCCCCTCCCCCCATTAGTATAGGCTGTGTGGCATCCCTCTCTCCCCATTCCCATTGGCTGTGTGGCTTTCCCCCTCCCCCCATTAGTATAGGCTGTATGGCATCCCTCTCTCCCCATTCCCATAGGCAGTGTGGCATCCCCATCCCCCCATTCCCATAGGCTGTGTGGCATACCCCTCCCCCCATTCCCAAAGCCTGTGTGACATCCCCATCCCCATAGGCTGTGTGGCATACCCCTCCCCCATTCCCAAAGGCTGTGTGGCATCCCCCTCCCCCCATTCCCATAGGCAGTGTGGCATCCCCATCCCCCCATTCCCATAGGCTGTGTGGCATACCCCTCCCCCCATTCCCAAAGGCTGTGTGGCACCCCCCTCCTCCCATTCCCATAGGCTGTGTGGTATACCCATCCCCCCATTCCCATAGGCTGTGTGGCATACCCCTCCCCCCATTCCCAAAGGCTGTGTGGCATACCCCTCCACCCATTCCCATAGGCTGTGTGGCATACCCCTCCCCCCATTCCCATAGGCTGTGTGGCATACCCCTCCCCCCATTCCCATAGGCTGTGTGGCATACCCCTCCCCCCATTCCCAAAGGCTGTGTGGCATCCCCATCCCCCCATTCCCATAGGCTGTGTGGCATCCCCATCCCCCCATTCCCATAGGCTGTGTGGCATACCCCTCCACCCATTCCCATAGGCTGTGTGGCATACCCCTCCCCCCATTCCCATAGGCTGTGTGGCATACCCCTCCCCCCATTCCCATAGGCTGTGTGGCATACCCCTCCCCCCATTCCCAAAGGCTGTGTGGCATCCCCATCCCCCCATTCCCAAAGGCTGTGTGGCATCCCCATCCCCCCATTCCCATAGGCTGTGTGGCATCCCCATCCCCCCATTCCCATAGGCTGTGTGGCATACCCCTCCACCCATTCCCATAGGCTGTGTGGCATACCCCTCCCCCCATTCCCATAGGCTGTGTGGCATACCCCTCCCCCCATTCCCATAGGCTGTGTGGCATACCCCTCCCCCCATTCCCAAAGGCTGTGTGGCATCCCCATCCCCCCATTCCCATAGGCTGTGTGGCATCCCCATCCCCCCATTCCCATAGGCTGTGTGGCATACCCCTCCACCCATTCCCATAGGCTGTGTGGCATACCCCTCCCCCCATTCCCATAGGCTGCGTGGCATACCCCTCCCCCCATTCCCATAGGCTGTGTGGCATACCCCTCCCCCCATTCCCAAAGGCTGTGTGGCATCCCCATCCCCCCATTCCCATAGGCTGTGTGGCATCCCCATCCCCCCATTCCCATAGGCTGTGTGGCATACCCCTCCCCCCATTCCCAAAGGCTGTGTAGCCCCTCTCCCCCCATTCCCACCCCCCTCCCCCCGTTAGTATATGCAGGCGCCATAGTAAAAAAAAAAAAAAAAAACTCACCTGTCCGCTGACACCGCTGCGCTGAGCAGCCGGCTCCGTGAATGGGGTGGGCGTGGCCTGCGCCGCAGCGTCGACGCAGGCCACGCCCACCCCATTCACGAGCTGGCTCTGTCCCGGCCCCGCCGCTGCGATCGCTGTCTTTTCAGGCAGCGATGACAGCGGCGGGGCCAGAGACAGAGCCCCTGCCGCTCCTCCATCTGCTCCTCCACATGCGATCACGAAGGTCCGGGCAGCGGGCGGGCGTGGCCTGCGCCGGTGCAGGCCACGCCCACCCACTGCCGGGACCTTCGTGCTCGCGTCTGGAGGAGCAGATGGAGGAGCGGCAGGGGCTCTGTCTCTGGCCCCGCCGCTGTCATCGCTGCCTGAAAAGACAGCGATCGCAGCGGCGGGGCCGGGACAGAGCCCCCGCCGCTCCTCTGGCCTCTCGCAGTGTGCCAGACAACGCGGGAGCGCCGTGGACAGGTGAGTTTTTTTTTTTTTTTTGCATTCGCCCGATAAGGCGCACTGACATTTTTCCCCCACTTTTGGGGAAAAATAAGTGCGTCTTATAGGGCGAAAAATACGGTAAATGGTTTTAAAGAGCACAATTTGCTCCGAGGGGGCGATTTGGCACAAGGTACAAAACGTAAACTTTGGATTAAAAACTGCACTTTAAGTGAAAAATTAAATAGAAGCACCAGACCAGGTGCTGAATCAACTCTGAATATTTATTTGGAATAAAAGTACACTTCTCTTTCATTTTCTGCCTAGAGGTCAGTTTAGCACCAGATGTATAAAGAACAAATCATTTTTCACTTAAATTGCACCTTTTGCTGCCCACTTTCCCCACTTTTATATGTCATCACCATGGAGCACTTGGCTGTGGCTATAAGGCAGAACCCAGATGTTGGGCATAGTGGTGGGAGACCGGGAATACAAGGCCTCATTGTATGCAGATGACCTGCTCTTACATCTGACGGCCCCTTTGACTTCCTTCCCGGCAGCCCTTAAGGAGTTAGAAACGTTCGGTCGCATGAGTAATTTTAAGATCATCTTTTCCAAATCGGAGGCCCTGAACATCTCCCTTCCCTGTCAGACTGTAGAACAACTTGGGTCGAGCTTTCCCTTCAAGTGGCAACCCCATTCAATTAAGTATCTTGGAGTCCATGTCCCCTCGGACCTCTCCCGCTTATTTGATCTCAGTTATTCCCCGTTACTTGTAAAGACAATGTCTGACCTGAATTCATATGATAAAAGGTATTTTTCTTGGTTTGGGAGGATTAACGTACTTAAAATGTACATCCTTACGAAATGTCTGTATCTCTTTCAGACTGTGCCCATCCACCTGCCCAATGGCTTTTTCAAAAAGCTCAAGACCGCATTCCTGAGATTCGTTTGGGGCACAGGGAAACCTCGGATAAAATTTAGCACCTTGACTAGGCCCAAATCGGATGGTGGTAGTGGCCTTCCTGATCTGAAAACATATCATGCAGCAGTGGTCTTGCTACAAATTCTTGACTGGACCCATAGGGGGGAGGAGAAGCAATGGGTTAAGATGGAGAAGGCAATGTCTCCTATGAATCCTATTTCTCTACCATGGGGAGGCCCACTCCCGAGGCACCATAGGGACTCCCTGCCATTTCTGGCGGGGCAATTTTTGCTGGTTTGGGATAGGCTGACAAGACAGCATGCAATAATTACTAGGCCAGGTCCCCTAACCCCACTTTTTGACAACTATTCCTTTGCGCCAGGCATGCGGGCAGGGAGCTTCTTAGTGTGGGAAGCCTCCTCTAACGTTACTATGGGTGACATATTGGCACCAGGCAAGCTACCCACACTTGACGAGCTAAGGGATAGAGCACCGGGACAGTAAGTTTCATGGTTCCTTCATAGGCAGCTGAATGTCTTTGTTTCAACCCAAAACCTTGTGGAGCAGGGCACTAAACCGTTGACGCAATTAGAGCACGTTTTGATCCGGGATCCGCCCAGGCACATGCCATAGCAGTTTTATACCACACCCTAATAGAAGCACTGCATGAAACTCCCCCGGGATTTATTAGGAAGTGGGAGGAGGAATTAGGAATAACTATAACAAGTGAAGACCTCACCAAAATATACCTGTTCACCCATAAGTTGTCGATTCCATGTGCTGCCCAGGAGAGGAATTATAAGGTTCTGTCTCGCTGGTACAGGTGCCCGGCATATATAAACAAGTTTGACTCATCCTGCCCGGATAGGTGTTGGCGATGCCTGGAAGGACCCAGTATCATGACCCATATATGGTGGGGCTGTCCGACTATTAAAGCCCTGTTTGGGGAGGTTCTGTCCATTTACAACTCCATCACGGGGGATTCGGTGCAGAATACGCCTCAGTTATCTCTGCTCCCAGGCTCGATCTCTAATAATAAGAAGGGGGTCTTGCGACACTTTATCACAGCAATGAAATCTATAATCCCCAGACACTGGAGGTCAGTATCTTCTCCAACGCTTATGGAGTGGGCACGGGAGGTGGAAGCCATCCGCCGCATGGAGGAGTTAGCCTCGAAGGATACACATGAACGGTACACAATGACCTGGGCTGGGTGGATGGACTACAGGGACTCCCATTTACTCCTACGGGTGCTGTAGATAGCTGCCTGCGCATTTCTGTCTTTGGCTCTCGATCCGATCTGCTCGTGACTCTAGTCCCACTCCTACCTCTGCCCTATTTCTATCTATCCCTTCCTCCTTACTTCTCTGTTCTATCTTCTCTCGCGTCTTAGTGGAGGTCCCCAACCAGATTGCGATACCCCTCGACCGTTCCCAGCTGCCTCGTCCTTGTGCGGCCTTATATCATCCTGGCTTTATCCTATAATGGCCGCAGCTCCCAAGCCCCTGGTGTGGAGGTTAAGAGTTAAATGGGAGAAGACAGGAGACATCCAATGTACATCAGCCCGTTAAAATTGCCAGGCAGTGGTTTATTGAGGTATTGGGCCAGGGATGTGTTGGATGGTCATGGGGGTGGGAGGGCCTGTCGTCAATTTTATATATAATTAATATGATTACGCGTGTGAATATGAGACCAACATGTTCTTTTCTGTACTTCTATACCCTTTTATTGTATCTTACTTTTGGTCTGTTTATTCTGATGTATTTTGCAAATCTTAATAAAAATATATTGCATAAATTGCACCTTTTCCTCCCGGTGTTGAATCTACCCCTTTGTGTGGTGTCTTTAAGGTAGATAGAATAAGCAAATTGTTTAGCCTTTATCTTGCCAGTTTTATAAACTCCATTTGTAAATGACTTTAACGTCTACCTCAATTAAGTCATTGACACCATAATAACTCAATTAAGGTAAATTAATTGTGTTTGTGATTAGGTTACCCTAAAAGGCATAAATGCCAGATTAGTTTCCCCACCAGCCATGTAAAATCAGAACATCATTCAGATGTACAAAACATTTTGAAGAATACATATATTTTGTGACCTGATCAACCTGTCAGCATGGCGTTGGATGACTAGCGGATAACCCCCCGTCCAATTACCAGTGGGGTGTCGAAGAGTGCCAGAGCTGTGCTGAAGGGCATTAGGGCTGGTCTCCTTCCATGGCTGGAGGCCAGATTTTCGCCCTCCAAGCCTTTGTGATACCAGTCTCAGGCACATAGGGAGGGAGGGTTTTTAGCTTAATGGGGGAGGCGATCAACCCATCAATTGTATTGCACTGGAGGTATAGAGCTACATCAGATGCTCCCAGTTTACCCATTGCATTGTATGCCCCCAACAGATTTGAGTTAGGACTGTACTTACCGTACACAGTGACACCTTGACATTTGGTGGTGTGGCTTCAACATACTTCAGCAGATGTGTACCAACTCAGATTTTAGAGACAGGTTATGGGATTGGTTTCTAGCAGACAAGGTTGGGCGATGTGGCTGCTTTTAGATATGTGTTCTCTAATTTCTCTGCTCACATGCACCTCCCAGTTTAGTTATAAATTGGTCTGTGTGGCTCTCACCTCTCTTTTGGTATCAGCCCCTATGCCTGGCGCTCCGGCTGCTAACCTTTTTTAAATGGAAAAAGCAAATATAAAAAAGCAAGTTTAAGTCTGGTTGGCTGCAACTGAGAGGCAACAAAGGGGCTTTAACGGAGTAATATTTTGGCTTATTTTGCCTATGTATATTCAGACACAACCGCTCATATGAATCCAGACAGGTATGAACCTAGTATTACAGAGCAAGAGTAACATGGGTGTTAGAAGCGACTTCTCTCCTTCTTTTACGCCTTTCATGCTTATCAATTTCATCAGGGATTCTTGAACATTTTAGAGAAAATGCTATTTTTTTAAAGTTATAGTTGTTTTCTTGAATGCCAATCCAGCATGGGTTTCTCTTGTTTATAAACGTATTTTTCACTTGCCATTCTGGTGAGATTTTATCTTCTTCTGCACAGACACGACACGGGCATGTATTAGCTATGTTGTTGGGACAGGTTGTGTTTAATCTGTAACAAGGTAATCAGTTATAAAGGAAAGATGACTCATGAATCAAGAAGTGGGGGAACATCTTTCAGAGCAAGTCATTTGCTTTTGACTTATCTTTACACATAGTATGGGCCTGGAGGTATGAGGCCATAATTAGATGGCAGTTGTGGAGTCGTAAATTAAATAAAATTAAACAAAAGAACCAATGAAATATATAAAAGTCCTTGATATAATGATATGTTTTCAGCCAGGTATCTGCATTAGGAAACAGCCCTAATAAATGGAAAAAGTGGAATAAGTGGAGTCCAGCTGCTTTTGAGCTATCATTGATACTGATATACTAAATAATTTTGGTATATAGCTAAAAGCTACTGCAATAAATGCTGTAGAAAATTATATGTAAATGTTCTATACCCACTAATTAAAGAATACCCAGCACTATATGTCAAGGCATCTATTCTACCAATGTCAGAACAGACAGTGATCCAACCGTCGATGAAGACAAATGAATAAGTTGTATAAAAAGAAAAAATCCAGCTGGCTTTCAAAGTGAATTTCAAACTGCCCTATAAAATGTTTGAACTTGAAAGTTTCAAAGGCCCCTACAGTTAATATTCCTGTTTCTATTTTGAGAAAGTTGAAATGCAGAAAGCCTTTGGAATAAAACTTTTATAGTAATAATACGCTAAAAGAGAGCGCCCTATGTATAATGGACTGCTGTGTGAGAATAGTGAGGTGTGAAATTGTTCTATGGGCTATGTACCAATTCAGCGTGAGGGAAAGAAAATGAAGTCCAGCGTCTGCGCCGTGTTAATTTTTTCAGAAATAAATTGAAAATTTAAGACATTAAGCTGCAGAGGGGATTTTGGTTTACAAGCAAGTTAAAGTGGAATCTGATCATGCTGAAGTAAGGTTTCAACCAGCATTTAACAGTGTATATTTATTAGGGATTTGGATTGACCACCCTAACAAAAAAAACAAAAGGGTGTCCATCACAGCTGATTGGTTCCACTCTGGCGATCAGCAACTTACCGGGCCAGAACGCTAGTCACTGGCACTCCTGACATGGGTCAGTTTCTTGTTGGTAATTCATCTTCAGATAATAGCAGAGAAGCCCCTTTAGCCAGAAAATTGTCTCTGTTTTACTAACATGAAACATCTGTACAAGATGCTTGAATCTCCAGTGCAAAATTGTATTGATTTTGAGACCTATAGGATGTATTCTAAAGTATACTTTCAGGGTACAGATGTAGGAGTGATGTGCATGCTCTGCTGTGGTCAGAAACAAATACAGGACCACTGTGGCTTGCAGTGCTCACTTGAGTCCATTTTTTTTCTTGAGTGGTCCTGGAGGAGGGTAAACTTTGGAGACCTGCAGGAGAAGGAGGAGGGTACATAAGTAAGTCATCGGCAAGCTGCTTGATGCATTATTATTGATGTTGGGTTTATCGACCCTTAAATTCATTGTCCAGGCATTCAAATAAAGAAAACTTTCATTTTATGTTATCGGCTATTTCTAAAACTCTCGGGCGGTGGGTGTGGCTGCTAACTCGCAACAGCCTAAAGTTATGCTGGGAGGAAAGGAGGAAGGGAGGGGATAAGTCAGGAAGGGAATTAAGAATATGAATGAATGATAGATGGACGATGGCCAGGGGGAGGGATAGAAGTGAATGTGAAACAAAGCCTGGATCCCTCAGTTATAATAAAAAAAAAAACAGATAAATACAGTGGTCAGAAGCACAGCCGAGATTGGACCATTGGAGTGAGTTTGAACCCTTGCCTTGACAATACCTTTAAAATATTGCAGGTGGGATTTGTAATTAGTAACAAAGAAGCAGGCTTGAATTTAGTGTTGAGATTCAATTCGGACCAAAGTTATCAAGGGCACTTCTGGACAAGCACTAGGGCATAGTGGAGCCCTGGGCGTGCCAGCTCCTATGCATGGTGTGCTAGACAAGTAACACTGGAAGCGCTAAAACATTTGGCTAAATTTCCCCCATAGGGTGTAACGGGATTTGTGGAGGCTGATTCATTACTAGCCCCAGGTACCGGCAGATAAGCATCTGTAGCGAGGCGCTCAGAGCGACTGCTAGTAGATGCTGTGATCGGCTATGGTTCACTGTTACAGAGCGCCTCAGTCGCTGACCAGCATTGATGAATTTTATGTGTGAGTCGCTATAACACCGGTACAGCGCTATATGGGAGCAAACGGTAGTGACTGGTCACACAGCGCCATTGCTCAAAATTGGGTCGCTGTAGCCCAGAGCGCCAGAAGCTGTGTGATTAAAGTCTGTTTTTGAACACATATCCACTAGTAACAAAGCGAAAATTTATGGAATTACATTGTTATTATTACATTGTTATGTTAATTGACATTAACACTTTAATACCAGACCTGTAATGATAATTCTGCACAAAAATATAAAAAATCAAAAAAGTTTTCAAAAATGACTTTATATGAGCCAGTAGAGGTCACACAATGATTTGATTTAAAAAAAATTAAAAGAAAACCCTGTTTAAAAAGAAGAAAAGTAACGTCCATTGAAATGTATGGGAGAGGGACAGGTAATACGGTATACGCTGAGCCGTCTGTGATGATGTATCAGACGCTACATGGCACTGTTAGAGTAATCACCGTAATCGCTTTGATAAATGTGGTATTTCGTACAGCACCCGGCGCTCACCGTTCTCTACCTGGTGCTGCCAGTCACTACCTGGTGCTATGGCTTGATGAATAACCCCCATATTCAGCAGTACGAGAATCCCATTCTAAACTAGCATGGTCATGCTTGGCTAATCACTAGTCATATCCAGAGAGCAGTCAGAAATACAGAAGAAACATGCTGCAGCAGGATATTGAAAATCTTTGCTCAGACAGTTACATTCCTCAAAAACCTTTAAGGGGAAGGTCTCCATACTAAGAATTGGTTAATTTTATGAAAAGTTATCCTATAAAAATGGTGTCTGCCCTACCGAGGATGCAAGGATATTAGGGCCTGTAGGTCAATCTTGGGAGGTGAGCAAAATGTCACCTGGTAGTCATTGACAAAGAAAGTTGATTTTGGTCTCTTAAAAGTGATACAAAATGGTTCTTATCAGTAATAAAAAAAAATAACCTTTATCCCTATTTGACCAGAGTGCTATGAAGAGTTACACTGACTGAAATCACAGCACGCCTGAAGTCCGCTGTCCTCGCCAAGATCAAGGATAAGCTTTAGGAAAGATGTACTATAGGTAATGAAAATTTCACCCTCCGTTAGTCCCAGCTACTCTAGTGCAAAGCATGTTCTTTTCACTGCCTGTCTGCTTAATACACACTATTATACTGCCAGCCTGGCTTGAAATGGCATCAAGGATCAACCGCAGATCAACGATTTCGACACAGAGGGAGTAAATCCTTAAATAATTCAACATTTCATGTTGTTCTCTAAGTTTTGTAAGGAACTCACAGTACCTGAGTATTAATAATTACAGCAACACTTAGATTATATGTACATAACATATAATGAGATTTATTTTTAAAAAGCGTAGAGTACTACAAGAATATGCCTAGAGTATCTAGGAAAGATTCTTTCTCTGACATTTTCTTTATTCTATACACCAAAGATTTGGCATAACTTTACTAATTCTCAAACACATGTTTCCATACTGGTAGTACCACCACCGGTGGAGGTACTTAAGCTTCTTCTTGGTGGTACCTGCTGGCACTGGCAGGTTTTTTTTTGGGGGGGGGCAGGGCTGAAGGCTAGTTGATAACTTATTGTAACACCATCTTACATGCATGTTGGCTATTTTAACCCTTTAAGTGCCAGCCTACCTGGAGTTTTTGTCACACTCTGTTGCCAGACCATTTTGCACTATTTTGCGCTCCCCATGTTCAAATGTGATTTTTGAAGGGATTTCCAGGGATTTCCCAGGAAAATGATATATTGTTTTTTTCAGCAGAGTCTGGGCTTTAACATGAAATGTCTTGTTTGTCATTTTTTAGGTGTATTCTCAATATTTTTGGTTAAATATGTGCAAAAAAAAAAAATTTTTACATATTGTAGTTTTTTTTGTAATAAAAAATGTAAGTTTGTCAATGAAATCTTATTGCGTGTGAAATCCCAATTTCTCCCGGTTACAGCGGTACCACATATGTATAGGTAGACACCCTTTCCTGCCCAGGAGACTCCCCCAAACTGAAACAACGCTTTAGGGGATTTTCAGATAAAATACAACTGTGCTACGCAATATGCGCACCTTGCAGTTTTTCCAGAAAAACAACCCTTTACATTTGAAATACCCCCAACAAACTATATATTCTCTGGAAGTACACACCTCAGGCTTTCTAGGCGTACCAGGCTTGTTGATGTGGCCATAGTTTTCTGGAAGTAATCCCTCAATGGATTCTTTGGTTGCAAAGAGTTTCCCTAAAAAAAGGATAAAAAAGCAGAATCAAAGCCACATTTTCCTAAAAAAACTATATACAAACAAGAAAAAACAAGTTTAATCTGGAAACGCAACATCCCCCGAACAGAACAATACCCAACATGCATAGGTTCTGTCAAGGGAAGAGTTGCCAAACACCCCAAAGTAAAGCATGTGCGTAACGGTAATTTTACTTGAAAATTTCAGCTCTGCAGACAAAGTGCGCACCTTGCGATTTTTCAACCAAAACAACCCTTGACATTTGGAATATCCCCCATAAACCATATATTCCCTGAAAGTACACACGTTAAGCTTTCTAAGGGTACCCAGCTTGTTGTAGTGGGCTCATCTTTCTGGAAGTAATCCCTCAAAGAATTCTTTGTTTGCGCAGGGTTTCCTTAAAAAATTTATAAAAAAGCTGAATAAAAAACACCTTTTCCTAAAATATAAATATGCAAACCAGAAAAAACAAGCTAAGTCTGAAAGCGCAAGGTCCCCCGAACAGAACAATACCCAACATGCAGAGGTACTATTAACCCTTTAAATTGCCAGCCTACTTGAGATTTTGTCACCCTCTGTTGACAGGCCATTTTTCCCCATTTTGCGTCATGTTTTGCGCCATTTTTGCTGGAACTTTCAGGAAAATTATATATATATTTTTTTGCAGCAGAGTTTAGGCTTTAACATGAAATGTCTTGTTTGTAAATTTTTTTTTTTTTTTTACAATATTATTAAGTAAAAATAATAAATAAATAAATAAAAAATGTTTTAAAAAAATTGACTCCTTTATTTTAAATAAAAAATGTATTTTATTAAGGAAAATCATATTGCATGTGAAAGCCCCATTTCTACCGATTAGAACGGTACCACATATTTATCGGTAGCCCCCTGCTCCTGCCCAGGAGACCCCCCAAACTGAAACAAGTATTTTATAACATTCACAAAAAAAATACAACTACCATCCACACTACAAAGGGTTAAATCGAGAAAAAAAATGACATAGGGTCCCCCCTCCCAGGGGAGGGAGACCCCATTTTTTTTTTGATTTTTAAGGGTTAAAAACCCTTAAAAATCAAAAAAAAAATTGACGTGGGGTCCCCCTTACCCAAAGTAACCAGCCCGGGACCAGCTATGGGGGCTTGTAGGCACAGAGTGGGGGGGCCAGCTTATGTGGCCCCCCCACCCTGCAGCCTACGAGCCCACATAGCCCATGTGGGCCCGGGCTCTTCTGCCCCCCCCTGGCCTTTGGGGAGGCAGGTAATGGGGGTGCCGGGGGTTAATGGCAAGCCACCCGCTAGCGCAGGTGGCTTGCCATCCCCCCAGCCTTGTGAACTGGTATAGGGGTCATGGACCCCTTACCAGTTCACAAGGGGTTAAATGTAAATAATCACACAGACACAAGCAGAGAAAAAATATTTTATTAATTTTTTTTTTTTTTTTTTTACACTGTACTCACCTCCCATCCATCCTGGAGCCCTCTGTCCCTCGGCGATCACTGGCTTCTGCTCACTTGCTAGAAGCCTTTTATAGCTGCTGGATGACAGAACACAAAGGGTTAATCAAAAAAAAAAAATGACATAGGGTCCCCCCTCCCAGGGGGGGGACCCCATTTTTTTTTGATTTTTAAGGGTTAAAAACCCTTAAAAATCAAAAAAAAAAATTGACGTGGGGTCCCCCTTACCCACAGTAACCAGCCCGGGACCAGCTATGGGGGCTTGTAGGCACAGAGTGGGGGGGCCAGCTTTTGTGGCCCCCCCCACCCTGCAGCCTACGAGCCCACATAGCCCATGTGGGCCCGGGCTCTTCTGCCCCCCCCTGGCCTTTGGGGAGGCAGGTAATGGGGGTGCCAGGGGTTAATGGCAAGCCACCCGCTAGCGCAGGTGGCTTCCCATCCCCCCAGCCTTGTGAACTGGTATAGGGGTCATGGACCCCTTACCAGTTCACAAGTGGTTAATAGTAAAAAATGACAGACACAGAGAAAAAAAAATCTTTATTTTTCTTTTTTTTACACTATACTCACCTCCGATCCGACGTCCCTCGCCGCTGTATGTCCCGCGCCGCTGTCACTGACAGATGCCGGTGGTGATCGGCGCAGGGCGGGTGACAGGTGAGGGGGCTCCGATCGGAGCCTCCTCACCTGACATCCGCCCTGCTCCGATCACCACCGGCATCTGACAGATGCCGGAGCTCGGAGGGGGTATAGGAGGAGCGGGATGACGTCATCCCGCTCCTCCCACAATGGGCGGAGCTAAGCGGCGGCGGCCGTCGCCGCCATTACAAGAGGTGAGGACCCGGAAGAGGGTCCTCACCTGAAGACTGCGCAGCCCAGGGGGGGGATCGGACCCCCCCCCTGGTGAAGAGGAGACCCGGACAGAAGGCTCGGGCGCGGAGGTGAGTAAATGACAGTTTGTTTTTTGTTTTTTTTTACAGCGCCGATGTCAGCGCTGGAAACGGGGGGGGGGGGCGGCTGGTTTCGGGCCCCCCCCCTGAAGACGGAGGACGACGGGGGGGCGATCGGATGCCCCCCCCAGGAAGAGGGGACCCCAAGCTTCACGGGGATACCGGAGGTAAGTGTTTTTTTTTTCTATCTTTTTAACTGTTTGTGGGAAATGCCAGGCACGTAGTTTCTACGTGCTTGGCACTTAACGGTAGGAGAGGCAACCACGTAGAAACTACGTGCTTGGCATTTAAAGGGTTAAGCTGAATCATTCTTATATGCCGGTAACTTATTTTTAATTTTGTTCTGTTCTCATAATAATCTTGCATTTGTATGCAATATATGTATGTATGTTTGCATAGAGGATCTCATGCTGACATAGTTGTCTCATGCTGACATAGAGCACGTTGAGCAACTGGAGGAAAGATGGCAGCACCAGCGCTGGCGTCACTTGATCATTGATGATATATTGAGGTTGAGGTTTTTTTATGTAACCCCCTGTTAAAGCCCTGCCCTTCCCTAGTGCTGAGGCAGGGCTTTAACCCCCGCCCTGCCTTAGAGCTAGAGAAGGGTGGCAGGGTGGGGGGTTGGGGACTTTTAAAATGGGCAGTCTGTCTGGACTGACCCTTTAAAACATCAGTTTTAGAAAAGTAACATACATTTCTTGGAATCTGCTCTCTCTTGATAAGGACAGGGATTGTATAAAGTCAGAACACAGGTGCTCCAGATTCTGGTCATTAGATACTGAGAGAGAGATCTGCCCCCTGAGGCTAGATTCACCAAACTGGAACAACAACTGCATAGGTGTGAATCCAGGTGAGGATTGGGATGAGGATGGCAATTGTAATTCCAGGGAAAAAACTTTGTTATGCTACTCTGATCTGATTGACTGGAGACACTTGATTATCTTGTTTGAACTTAAAAGGACTTTCCGTACACACCTCAGGCCAGGGGTGCAATAGGGGCACCATGCTCCCTTGCTCACTTTCACCCAGTCCTGTGGCAGTGATCACTCCTGAGATACTAGGCTGCAGGAGAGTGTTCAAGGTGTGAGACCATGTGGGTTTGTGCCCCTTTGGCAGCCTTGATCTGAGGTATGTAGGGAAAGTCCATGGCAGTGTACTTTCCCTCTAAAATGGACCACCAGACAATGTAGTTCAGTAGAGAAGAATCTGCATGCTATATCTGCATAAGGTTGGGCCCTTTAGAGGAGCAATTTTCTAAACTTTCATTTTTTCGACTGGAGATCTCCTTTGATCATTGCTGTGATGTCCTGCTGCCTGACCTAACCTGAAATTAACCTGAAACCTGACAGATGGGAGTTTTCCTTTAAAATGACAGTAGTACAAAAATATACAGTATAGATTAAAAAAGCAGGCCAATTGCTACCTCCTCTGCAGTGCTGCATGAGGTGGCCAGCTCACATAGCCTCATTACAGATGCACCCCTGCACATTGCTACCTGTACTGTTGGATATACAATACTTTACAACAGCTTCTGCTTGTATCTGAATGTGATTTTGAGAATTTTAACAGATTGACTGCAGTTTACAGCTACAGTAAATGTTACCAATGCTTAACTGTAGTCTCTCAATGCATTTCTCTGATGTGTTGTATTTCCTGTATATTTAACTCTGCTCTATTCCTTCCTGTTTGTTATCCACCATGTATCTTCTGTGTATGTCTATATTATTGTGTATCTATGTATCTTGTGCCTATGTATCTTCCGGTCTATGTTATCCACCATGTTCTCTTCCTGCACTCATATTCCAGTACAGCCAGATCCTGTTACACCACAAATCTCTATCTGAATTTGACTCAGCAGTGACTGAATGAAGCCCAAGAGACCAGATAAAGCCCAATGACCAGACGTGGCTCATGCAGAGCAAAGCCCAGAATGGCAGATACAGATATTTACATAAGGAAGCTTCTACAGAGACATCTTCTGTATACAAGTAGGACTGTGTTTATATTAAATAGGAGCACAGAGCTATATTAAACAGCACAGAGCTTAAATACTCAGTGGCCAGGCTGCACAATGACAATTATCAGCTATGGTTTAAAGTGGAAATGCTATTATTGAGAAATAACTTGTGGGGGGTTATCTCTACAGGCAGGAGACAGGACAATAATCAGGACTGGGACAGGAAAAACAGACAGGCACCTGCCACCATAAGATTACTAAAAGAAGATGATCAGCTTATTCACATACGCAGTGAGAATACAGTGAAATGTATGTGGGCTATACTGAAAAGACTGCATGCGAGATCCAGTTTAAACAGCAATTTTTTCTGCTGAGGAAACTTAAAAAAATGAGGCTTAGCAGAGAGCAGGACATGCAGAAGCATATAAATGCTATGATGAAAGTCATCGCACAACTCAGATTAGTTGGTGAGAATATAACAGAAAGTCTTGCCGCAGCCATATTGTTATGCAGCTTGTCTTTTACATACACTGCACTGATCAATGTGCTGGAGGCAAGGCCTGAGACAGATCTGACACAAGCATTTGTAAAGACAGGCTCATAGATAACTCTTTAAGTGACAGCCTTCCTAGAATTCTTGCCACCCTTTGTTGCCAGACCATGTTTCACTATTTTGCGCAACATATGTTCAACCTTGATTTTTGAAGGGATTTCCAGAGATTTTCCAGGAAAATGATATATTGTTTTCTTCAGCAGTCTGAGCTTCAACATGAGATATCTTGTTTGGCCTTTTTTAGTGTATTCTCAATACTTTTGGGTGAAATATGTGCAAAAAAATAAAAAAAAAACTATTTTTTGCAATTTGTAGTGTTTTTTGTAATAAAAAATGTAAGTTTGTCAATAAAATGTTATTGCGTGTGAAACCCCAATTTCTCCCGCTCACAGCGGTATCACATATGTATTGGTAGACACCCTTTCCTGCGTAGGAGGACTGAAACAGCACTTTAGGAGATTTTCAGATAAAATACAACTATGCTATGCGCTAAGCGCACCTTGCAGTTTCTCCGGAAAAACAACCCTTTAAATTTGAAACACCCCTCACAAATGATATATACTCTGGAAGTACACACCTCAAGCTTTCTAGGCGTACCAGGCTTGTTGACATGGGCGCAGATTTCTGGAAGTAATCCCTCAATCAATTCTTTGGTTGCACAGAGTTTCCCAAAAAAAGAAGAAAAAAGAAGAAACAAAGCCACATTTTCCTAAAAAAAACTATACGCCAACAAGAAAAAACAAGTAAAATCTGAAAAAGCAACATCCCCCGAACAGAACGATACCCAACATACATAGCTACTGTCAAGGGAAGAGTTGGCAAACACCCCAAAGTAAAGCGTGCGCATAACGGTAATTGTACTTGAAATTTTCAGCTCTGCTAACAAAGTGTGCACCTTGCAATTTTTCAACCAAAACAACCCTTTACATTTGGAATATTACCTGAAAGTACACATGTTAAGCTTTCTAAGCGTACTGAGCTTGTTGTAGTGGGCTCATTTTTCTGGAAGTACTCCTTGAAGAATTCTTAGGTTGCACAGGGTTTTTTTAAGAAAAATTATAAAAAAGCAGAATAAAAACCACGTTTTCTAAGAAAAATTATAAAAAAGCAGAATAAAAACCACGTTTTCCTAAAATATCAATATGCAAACAAGAAGAAAATCTAAAAGCGCAAGGTCCCCCAAGCAGAACAATACCCAACATGCATAGGTACTATTAACCCTTTGAATTGCCAGCCTACTTGAAGTTTTGTCACCCTCTGTTGACAGGTCATTTTCCCCATTTTGCGCCATGTTTAACCGTGATTTTTGCTGGAATTTCCAGAAAAATGATATACATATTTTTTGCAGCAGCATTTAGGCTTTAACGTGAAATGTCTTGTTTGTAATTTTTCGACTGTTTTTTGAATATTTTTGTGTAAAAAAACAAAAAAATAAATAAAATAACATTTTTTAGGCAATTGTCTCCTTTATTTTAAATAAAAATTGTGTTTTATTAATGAAAACCATATTGCATGTGATAGCCCCATTTCTCCCGATTACAACGGTACCACATATGTATCGGTAGCCCCCGCATTCTTGCCCTGGAGACCCCCCAAACTGAAAAGAGCACTTTATAACATTTACAAATAAAATACAACTACTATCCACACTATAAACATAAGGGGTTAATTAAAAAAAAAAATGACATATGGTCATTTTTTGGGGGTATTTTAAGGGTTAGGGTTAGGCTAACCCTAACCCTTAAAAATCACCAAAAAAATGACGTAGGGCCCCCCTACCGGAGGGGGGGGCGACCCCATTCTTTTTTTAATTTTAAGGGTTAGGATAACCCTAACCCTTAAAATTCCCCAAAAAAATGAGGTCCCCCCCCAGGTGGGCCCCCGAGATGATCTGATCACCTGCCCCTCTGCTCCTGTGGCCAACATGATCGCATCTGAAAGAACAGCAGCAGGGAACCAGGACGACACCCGGTGAGTGACATCATAAGCCCTGTCCCCAAAGGGGCGCCCGTCGGGAGTGGAGGGGGAGAGCCCTTTCAGGCTCTCCCCTGAAGCTGAAGAGCCGGGGGGGCAATCGGAGGCCCCCCCAGTGAAGAGGAGACCCGGAGGGAGGCAGCGCGACTGCAGGTAAGTAAATGTCATTTTGATTTTTTTTTTTTTTACAGTTAGCAGCTGCTGCCGAAGCGTGGGGGGGGGCGCTTTTCCGGGGGCTCTCCTGGAACCATCGGACCCCCCACGGGGGATCGGATGGCACCAAATTAAAGAGGAGACCCGGCTGGATCCAACGAGGGGTCAGGTGAGTATTTTGCTTTTATATTTTTTTTACTGTGGGGGTTTAAAATCAGCTATGTGAGTCTCACGTAGCTGGCACTTAAGTGGAGTAGAGGCCAGGGCCGTATTTTCCGTTAGGCAAACCTAGGCACAGGCCTAGGGCGGAGAGATTGTGGGAGGGGGGCGGCCCCTACACCTAAATATACAGTTTTATTTAAAAAAAAAAAAATATTTGGTTGCTGCCCGCACCTCACCTCAGCGTATCCGCCCCCAGCACCAACAAGACTCCTCACACCCCCCCCCCCCAGCTGCAATACAGAACAAAGGAAATGTGTGTCTACTTACATGTCGGGCTGCCGCCCCGCCCCTCTACAGGCTGCCTGGCAATGGACCAATGAGGGGCCTCAGCCCCGCCCCTGGCTCCTCTACAGGGTGCCTGGCAATGGATGAATGAGAGGCCTCAGCCCCGCCCCTCGCTCCTCAACAGGCTGCCTGGCAATGGACCAATCAGAGGCCTCAGCCCCGCCCCTGGCTCCTCTACAGGGTGCCTGGCAATAGACCAATGAGAGGCCTCAGCCCCGCCCACTGACTCTGCAGGGGCAGCTGGGAAAGAATGATGTTTGTCACAGCGCGCTATTTACTGAAGAAGCCGAGTGCTGCAGGCGAAGCCACAAGGTAGGAAGTGCAATAACTGGAGGAGCTGAGAAACAGGGGAGACAGGGAGGGGGCAGCAGAGATATCTACTGAGCCACCAATGCTAAGCTGTGTAATGTAACTAGAGGCCATTGTAGAGTAACCACGGGGGGAGGGACAGAGAGAGGATGGTTGCACTGTGTGTAAAGGTCATGTCTGTTCTTTATTTCTGGCTACTTCACTCCACAAGTTTGTTTATCCCTCTGTCCATTTATTTATCAACCTCTCCCTCTGCCTGTCTATCTATCCACCCACCCCTATATCCATCCATCCACCCCTCTGCCAGTACATCTATCTACACATCCATCTATCTATCTATCTATCTATCTATCTATCTATCTATCTATCTATCTATCTATCTATCTATCTATCTATCTATCTATCTCTCTGCCAGTCTATCTATCTCTCTGCCAGTCTATCTATCTATCTATCTATCTATCTATCTATCTATCTATCTATCTATCTATCTATCTATCTATCTATCTATCTATGTATCTATTTCTCTATCTATCTATCTATCTATCTATCTATCTATCTATCTATTTCTCTATCTATCTCTCTGCCAGTCTATCTATCTATCTATCTATCTATCTATCTATTCTCCTCTCTCTCATGGTGCATGCATGGGTTCTCGTCCAATTCAATAGGGAGCACATCCTGCCACATCCCCCATATCCGCTGTCAGGGATGCAAGGGATGCAGTAGAACATGCTCCCCATTGAAAACAATCAGAGCCATTTGCTGAAAGGCAAATGGCTCTGATTAGACGAGAGTCTGTGCATTAACATCCCCTCCCTGGGGGCTTAACACAGCGGGGCATCCCGATACAGACTGCCCTGGTAAAAAGCCAGTGGCCGGGCCTGGAATCTGCGCTAATGGCTTTTGTTCTGCTTTAAAATGGACCCCTAATGCAGCATGGCATCCTGAAAGAGGCAAGTAGTAGCACTGGAGAAAGTGCTGCTATGGCATTTATTCATATTTCAAATTCAATTCTCAAAAATGTTCAGAGGTTTTCATGAAAAAAACAAACTGGCTTATTAATTCCAATAGTGCCCTACCTCCTACCACATACACAGAAGCCTCTAATTGTCATTATCCCATGTACTACTGTGTGTACCATGCGTAATGTTTTTTAATGTCGGGCTGGACAATAATAGGGGGGCGCGTGTCCAAAAAGTGCCTAGGGCAGCACAAGTCCAAAATACAGCCCTGGTAGAGGCAGCTACGTGAGACTCACGTAGCTGGCACTAGAAGGGTTAAGGCTATAGACACAAAGGTAGGAAGGAAATCAGGGTGTGCTGTAGGTGCCACAAACAGGGACACATAGAGAAAGACTATACTATATTGAAAGCACAGCAAATGAGACAGAATTATCTAAATTCTAACTTATTCTAAACAGAAATTCAAAGCCACAATTTCTGATCCATGTATAAGGAACTGGAATGCCACATTTTAAATGACAGGCAAACATACATTTCAAGGCTGGCACATTGACTAGGAAGCAACCAGTCACATAACATGTGATAAAAGCTTTTCACAGAACTTGAGCTGAGAGACTATTTATCTTGCAGACAGAAGTAAAATACATGCAGGGGGATATGGACATGGAACCCTTGTATGACCCAATGATGTGGGACACAATATAGCCATGGCAGCCATGAAGAATGCGCTTGTTCCTGATCTAGAAGGTGGACACTTATCTATGAAGAGTCTGACAGCCAAAGGACTCACTATAAAATTTCAAGGTGAGAAGTGTTCTATCCTGGATGGCAAGCAGACCAGAGCAGCGAGTGCCAAATTGGATGACCATCTGTATCACCTCAACACAGTGAATGAAAAGGTGAGATGTGCACCTATGAACACAATGACTGTGTACACATGTGGCACAGGCGTTTAGGTCACAGACACCTAGAATGCATACAGGAACTAAAAAAGAGGAATCTGACAAAGGATCTGACAGTATCCTTTTGTCCAGTTACTGTGAAGTGTGACTGTTGCATCATATCCAAAGCTACAAGAGCAACACTTGCTAAAGTCAGTCAGAATAGAGCTTCAAGACCACTTGTTCTAGTTCACCGTGAAGTATGTGGTCTAACTAAACCCACACACACCTGAAGGCAACAGGTACATTGTAACTTTCATAGATGACTATTCAAGATACACAGCCACTTACCTAATGCAACAGGTTCTTTACAAATTACAGAACTATGTAGTAAAGACAAGTAAAAAGTTTCAGAGGAAACCTACTTCAGTGAATTCAGGACACAAAGAGTACTTAAAGCTGAACTTAAAAGAGCACCAAAAGACAGTGCCACCAGAGCAAAATGGGGTAGCTGAAAGGAAGAACTCTGACTGAAATGATCAGATGTAGACTTGGTGTACACTGGCAATAGCAACAAACTGCAGATAGTTGCACAGAACACTGCTGCTGCACATGTGTAAGGTTCAGTGGGCTCCCTCAGCTCAGCAGTGACCATAGCAGCAAGCAGTATTATGTGTGTGCAGGACTCCCTTCTCTCTTCTTGATGTACAGACTTGGTGTACATAGCCAATAGCAACCAATTGCAGATGTAGACAACAGAAGGGGTGGTGCATGCGCTTGGGGATACCCAGCTGAATAAGGTTAAAGTTCTCCAAATTTGGCCCAGAGGGTTGGCCAGGGATGGGGCAATGTACTCACACTTGTACAACAGCAGACTTTAAAGTGGACCAAAGCCTATGAGACTACAGGACAGACTTACTCCCTCCTCTTGCTGTGTGAAACCCCCAGGCTGCCCATTATTCTTACTTTTCCACCGAGCCCACGGTGCATGCATGGCCAGCGCCAGAATCACTTGCCTCCCTTCTAAGCTGTGCGTGGCCATGCCTGCTGCAACTGAAACTAACTACCCTCCACCCAAGGAAGCTTGTAATCCTTACCTAAACCTCCCTCCCCTGCTGGGAATACAGCCCTGCGACTGCTTGCCCGGCGGTCGAGTGGACACTGGCGCTCCGGCCGCCGAATGTCCTGCCCACCTGAGCGTCGGGAAGCCAATTGAGGCACTGGAGTGATGACAAGGTAAAGATTATGGGCGTCTTGGGGGGTTATGTGTGGGAGGACTGTCCCCCAACCTGTCATATAGTGGTGGTGCCGGTGGCCACCAAAACCCTCACCGTGGAGGGTGTTGGTCCGTTTTAAAGACTCCAATTTCTCATATTTATATATATATTGAACATAGTCACGATATTGTGACTGTAAACCTGAAAGGCCTCCTACAGACATACAATGGAATAGACTAAGGCCCTCATTTAGGAAGGGATAGCGTCAGGTAGTGGCTGGTTAATGAGAGGTAGCGACAGGTAGCGACTGGTGAACGCCTGACACGGCACGCAATTACACATTTATCAAGCAGAATCTGTTTAGCGACTGGGATAGCGGCATGTAGCGTCTGATTCATCATTTTCACAGCCTCAGCAAACAGTGCCGGCGTTCAGCCTTGCACAGCACCAGGTATGACCTCTCGCTACCTGTCGCTCTCCCATATATTTCAATGGACGAACCTTTTCTTCTCTTTAAACGGGTATTTTTTTATTTTTATTTTTTATAAAAATCCCAATCAAATTTCTGTGACCTCTTCTGGCATTGAAAAAGCATTTTTTTCACATTTTTTTTATTTTTTATATATTTCTTCAGAAATTACATTACAGGTCTACCATTAAAGTGTTCATGTTACAATGTTACATGTTACAATGTTACAAGTTGATAGATGCTGAAAAATAGACTTTAAACATACAGCCTCCTGCCTCTGGGCTTCAGATAAGCATTTTTCTGCGCCAGAGTTGTGTGAGGCTTTTTTTTTATTGAATATGGTGTGAGTCGGTCGCTATGAGCAGTCGCTAACATACGCTCCCATACAGCGCTGTACTGGTCAAATAGCGACTCGTCACAATGTATTCAACATTGCTGCACAGCGACTGAGTCGCTATAAACTAGCGACTCACGGTCGACTACTAGCTGGCGCTCTTAAAATGCCTGCTATAGACGCTCATCTGTGGCTACCTGGCGTTAATGATGAATCAGCCTGTAAATAACAATAATACACACCAATACAACAACAATAAAAAAATATATGATTGTCACAAAAACACACTGGGGTCAAATCAGCACCATTAGTAAAATGTTTGGATGAAAAATAAAATAAGTGTTCTATTTACATGGGAAGGAAGGTAGACAATGAAAGTGAATGGCACTTTAACAGCAAAAATAAAGTAGTGTATTTGGTGATATATAGAGGGGTGGTTCAACATCAGGTGCAAAGAGACCACTACTGTTTTTTGGGGAATTAAAAAGTGCCATTGTATACTGTAGGGGCAGGGGGTCAACCTAGCCTCTCTGCTGCCTGCTGTGAACTAGGGAATGGCGCCCCCACCTCTCGAAGCATGCCACAGGGCATCAACCACTGAGGCACAAATGATTGACTGTAAAAACAAAACCGCATCCAGTGGTGCCCCCCAATTTCTGCTGAACCACTAATGAGATAATAAATAATCTGAAAAACAAAACAAGTCCATAAATGGCTGCCTCACATGGCCTCAAAATGGTGCACCCCTGTGTAGGCAACGAGGAAGTGTACAGGTAACACTGCCCGTTCTTGGGAATAATGTTAGTGTCAGAGTGGTTTGGCATCCCAAATCTGGATGCCCCCCTAGCTTCAGGCATAAGCAGGCCTCAAGTCATATTTAACTGGAGGTCTGCTTTAAACTTTATTTGGTCACTTTCTATTAGTAACATTATTAAATGTGTTGTTATATACAAATTATTAGAGGTATGTGTTCTTGAAGTTCACTAAAGTGTTTGTGAACTTGCATTTTTGGCACAGTGTTAGTTTTTTATGCTATTAAAATATTTAAGTCTTTGTATTTGTTTTTCGTTGTTATGTGGTTTAGTTATATATAACACAGATAAAACGTTTTGTCATTGTGGACTTCTGTTTAGCGGCATATCAGTTTGCACACAATTCTCCAAAAGGTCTTTCGTGGACTTTCACTTACCTGTCCGCAATGTGGATGAAAATATAGTACATAGACTATTACAAGTGCAATGTAATAGTAATGATTGATTACTAGCGCAACGTATAGCCATGTGAGCGTCTGTATTGCAGCGCTTAGAGCGACCGCTAGTAGATGCTGTAAGTGGGTGGTAGGCGCTGTAACCTAGCATAGCGGTTGCTGTAGTATCCTGGCCGGCATTGATGAATGTGATGTGTGGTAGGCGCTGTAGAAGCGCTCTCCCTGATTCACTGCAGAGCCAATGGAGAACACTAGGTGGTGTCCTAAGGCCAAAGCACCCAAGACTACACCACATCTAACAAGAGGACAACGCTGCAGCGACCGATAGGTAGCGCCAGCTCAGTGCGGCTGCCACTCTGCTCTCCACATCATATTTAAGAAAAAACTACACAGCGTTGGCGCTCTAAAGCTGGGCGCTCTATATATACACCAGTAACCGAGTGAAAATATATGGAATGACATTGTTTTAACACTGTGACAATGACACTTTAGTGCCAAATCTGTAAATACAATTCTGCATAAGAATATTAAAAAAAAAATCAGATGTGATGACTCAATAGGCTCGATTCAGAGAGACACAAAAAACCTTCCGTTTTAGTGCCGATGTCGTATTATTTTCAGATGTTCCTGCTCTCGTATGAATGTGCGAGCGATTCTATGCATGCATTGTAAACCTTCTGTAAAGTTTCCGTCTGCTCGTATGCCAGAGTACGAGTACGAGGATGTCATTTTCCATCGAGACTTTTCAGATTCATTTTCTCGGGTAACAACGTAGCCTTTCGTTTTTGCCCTTTTCCCATCGTATCCTCACACGAATCCTTTACGTTTCCCGATAGATTCTGTTTCACTTTTACAAAAAATATCCGTCCAGACGGAAATCCTTACGATCTTGCGCCTGCGCACTACAAACTTAACTCATTAAAGTGCTCGCCTACATATTTGCCACCCTCACTTCTACTACAATGTTTAGCTAAAACCCTTAGCACTATCCTCCAGCTTCCCTTTTGGCCCCTTAAAGCTCACCTCAACCCCTTAGCGCTATCCTCCAGCTTCCCTTTAGGCCCCTTAAAGCTCACCCCAACCACTTAGCGCTATCCTCCAGCCTTCCTTTTGGCCCCTTAAAGCTCACCCCAACCCCTTAGCGCTATCCTCCAGCTTCCCTTTTGGCCCCTTAAAGCTCACCTCAACCCCTTAGCGCTATCCTCCAGCTTCCCTTTTGGCCCCTTAACCCTTTAAATGCCAGCCACGTAAAATTTACGTGGTTGCCTCTCTGCCACTTAAGTGCCAGCCACGTAAATTTTACGTGCCTGGCATTCCCCAGTCACAGTTAAAAAAGTAAAAAAAAAAGGCACTTACCTGACCCCTTGTTTGATCCGGCCGGGTGTCCTCTTCAGCCAGTGGGGCTCCGATCGCCGATTGGGGCTCCTCCGGCTGCAGGGGAGGGCCCGGAATAGGGTGCCCCCCCCGTTTCAGCAGCCGCCGGGATTGTCTGTAAAAAAAAAAAAAAAAAAATGACAGTTACTCACCTCCGCTCCCGCCGCCTCTCCTCTTAATGACGTCTCCGCCGGGTGTCATCGGGGCACCCGGCAGTTCTCCTGTCAGATGCCGGTGACGGCTGGGCAGAGAAGGAGGGAGGTAGGCGATCCTCTGATCGTCTGCCTCCCCCCTTCTCTGCCCAGCTGTCACCTGCATCAGATCGCCGCGGGACAATGCATCTGAAGATCGGAGGTGAGTAAAGGTAAAATGTTTTTTTTTTTTAAATAAAATTTTTAAACAACCTGTGTCTATGTTTATTTTTTATACTGTTAACCCTTTGTGAACTGGTAAGGGGTGCATGAGACCCCTTATACCAGTTCACAGGGCTCGGGGGTCTGGCAAGTCACCTGCGGCAAGCGGGTGACTTGCCATTAACCCCTGGCCCCCCAAATTACCTGCCTCCCCAAAGCCCAGGGGGGGGGGCAGAAGAGCCGTGGCCCTAGGCTATGACGGCTTGTAACTGCAGGGCCAGGGGCCACTAAAGCTGGCCCCTGCGCCCTGTTCTACAAGCCCCCATAGCTGGTCACAGGCTGGTTACGCTGGGTAGGGGGGACCTCACGCAATTTTTGGGGGGGATTTTTAAGGGTTTTAACCCTTAAAAATCCCCCCAAAAAATGGGGTCCCCCTTCCTTCGAGGGGGGGAACCCTATGTCATTTTTTTTTTTAATTAACCCTTTCTTACCTGTAACCCAGTAGGTATAAAAGGCTTCCAGCAGCAGCAGGAGAGCAGAAGCCTAAGTGATCAGCGTGGGACACAGGGATGGATGGGAGGTAAGTATTAAAAAAAAAAAATTAAAAAACATTTTTTTTTTTTTAATAAAGATATTTTTTAAAAAGTGCGTCTGTGTGTTTTTTTTACTTTTAACCCTTTGTGAACTGGTAAGGGGTCCATGTGACCCCTATACCAGTTCACAAGGCTCGGGGGTCTGGCAAGTCACCTGCAGCTAGCGGGTGACTTGCCATTAACCCCTGGCCCCCCAAATTACCTGCCTCCCCAAAGCCCAGGGGGGGGCAGAAGAGCCGTGGCCCTAGGCTATGACGGCTTGTAGCCGCAGGGCCAGGGGCCACTAAAGCTGGCCCCTGTGCCCTGTTCTACAAGCCCCCATAGCTGGTCACAGGCTGGTTACGCTGGGTAGGGGGGACCTCACGCCATTTTTTTTTTGGATTTTTAAGGGTTTTAACCCTTAAAAATAAAAAAAAAATGGGGTCCCTCTCCCTTCGAGGGGGGACCCTATGTATTAATTAACCCTTTGTTACCTGTAACCCAGTAGGTATAAAAGGCTTCCAGCAGCAGCAGGAGAGCAGAAGCCTAAGTGATCAGCGTGGGACACAGGGATGGATGGGAGGTAAGTATTAAAAAAAACAATAAAAAAAAATATTTTTGTTAATAAAGTTATTTTGAAAAAAGTGTCTGTGTGTTTTTTTTACTTTTAACCCTTTGTGAACTGGTAAGGGGTCCATGTGACCCCTATACCAGTTCACAAGGCTCGGGGGTCTGGCAAGTCACCTGCGGCTAGTGGGTGACTTGCCATTAACCCCTAGACCGCTCAAAAAAACCCTTATATTCCCCCAAGAAATGGTGCACCCCCCCGTGAAGGGGGACCCCACACCAATTTTTTTATTTAACCCTTTATTATGTGGATAGTAGTTGTATTTTATTTGTAAATGTTATAAAGTGCTCTTCTAAGTTTAGGGGATCACCTGGACAGGAACGGGGGGCTACTGATAGCCCACTACAACAAGCTGGGTACGATTAGAAAGCTTAACATGTGTACTTTCAGGAATATATGGTTTATCAGGGATATTCCAAATGTAAAGGGTTGTTTTGGTAGAAAAAGCACAAGGTGCGCACTTGTCTGCAGAGCTGAAATTTTGAAGTAAAATTACCGTTATGCGCATGCTTTACTTTGGTGTGTTTGGCAACTCTCTCCTTGACAGAACCTATGCATGTTGGGTATCGTTCTGTTTGGAGGATGTTGCTTTTTCAGATTTTCAGTTTTTTTATGGTTTGCATATAGTTTTTTTTAGGAAAATGTGGTTTTGATTCTGCTTTTTTATTAATTTTTAGGGAAACCCTGTGTAACCAAAGAATACATTGAGGGATTACTTCCAGAAAACGGCACCTATGTCAACAAGCCTGGTACGCCTAGAAAGCCTGAGGTGTATACTTCTAGGGAATATATAGTTTGTCGGGGTATTTCAAATGTAAAGGGTTGTTTTTCTTGAAAAACTGCAAGGTGCGCATATTGCAAAGCATAGTTGTATTTTATCTCAAAATCCCCTAAAGCGTTGTTTCAGTTTGGGGGAGTCTCCTGGGCAGGAAAGGGTGTCTACCTATACATATGTGGTACCGCTGTAACCGGGAGAAATTGGGGTTTCACACAAAATAAGATTTTATTGACAAACTTACATTTTTTATTACAAAAAAACACTACAAATTGCAAAAAATAGTTTTTCTTTTATTTTTTTGCACAATTTTCACCCCAAAATATTGGGAATACACTTAGAAAATGACAAACAAGACATTTCATGTTAAAGCCCAGACTCTGCTGAAAAAAAAACAATATATCATTTTCCTGGGAAATCCCTGGAAATCCCTTCAAAAATCACAGTTGAACATGGGGAGCGCAAAATAGTGCAAAATGGTCTGGCAACAGAGTGTGACAAAATCTCCAGGAAGGCTGGCAATTAAAGGGTTAAAGCTCACCTCAACCCCTTAGCGCTATCCTCCAGCTTCCCTTTTGGACCTTTAAAGCACACCCCAACCACTTAGCGCTATCCTCCAGCTTCCCTTTTGGACCCTTAAAGTGGACCATCACCCTCCCGTGATCGGCCCGGGAATCTATAAGATTCCTGGGCTGATCACCTCCCTCCCCACGGGACATCCGAGATCGGGATGTCCCGCGGGGTGAAACCCCCCCCAAACGCCCCAAATCCCCTTACCTTGTCTTCGACGGTGGCAGGCCGCCGCCGCCTCCCTCGCGCCCCTCTAGACGTGCGCGCGCTCGCGCCAAGAGTGACGCGCGGGAGGTGGCGGCGGAGGAGCCGCTTGTCCGTTGCTGTCAAATCGCTTTTCCGTCCACGCTGATTGGATGGGGCGGCCACGTGGGAGCGGGGAGAGGTGAGTTTTCCGGGTGATCGGGGGGGTTTCACACAGCAGGGCACCCCGATCGGGGGTGCCCCACCGAAGTGGACCAAGACCCAGGATAGTCAAAATCCTGGGTGTTGGTCCACTTTAAAGCTCACCCTAACCACTTAGCGCTATCCTCCATCTTCCCTTTTGGACCCTTAAAGCACACCCCAACCACTTAGCGCTATCCTCCAGCTTCCCTTTTGGACCCTTAAAGCTCACCCCAACCACCTTGCGCTATCCTCCAGCTTCCCTTTTGGACCCTTAAAGCTCACCCCAACCACTTAGCACTATCCTCCAGCTTCCCTTTTGGCCCCTTAAAGCTCACCTCAACCCCTTAGCGCTATCCTCCAGCTTCCCTTTAGGCCCCTTAAAGCTCACCTCAACCCCTTAGCACTATCCTCCAGCTTCCCTTTTGGCCCCTTAAAGCTCACCCCAACCACTTAGCGTTATCCTCCAGCTTCCCTTTTGGCCCCTTAAAGCTCACCCCAACCCCTTAGCGCTATCCTGCAGCTTCCCTTTTGGCCCCTTAAAGCTCACCTCAACCCCTTAGCGCTATCCTCCAGCTTCCCTTTTGGACCCTTAAAGCACACCCCAACCACTTAGCGCTATCCTCCAGCTTCCCTTTTGGACCCTTAAAGCACACCCCAAGCACTTAGCGCTATCCTTCAGCTTCCTGTTTGGACCCTTAAAGCACACCCCAACCACTTAGCGCTATCCTCCAGCTTCCCTTTTGGACCCTTAAAGCTCACCCCAACCACTTAGCGCTATCCTCCAGCTTCCCTTTTGGACCCTTAAAGCTCACCCCAACCACTTAGCGCTATCCTCCATCTTCCCTTTTGGACCCTTAAAGCTCACCTCAACCCCTTAGCGCTATCCTCCAGCTTCCCTTTTGAACCCTTACAACTTACCCAAACCACTTAGCGCTATCCTCCAGCTTCCCTTTTGGACCCTTAAAGCTCACCCCAACCACTTAGCGCTATCCTCCAGCTTCCCTTTTGGACCCTTAAAGCTCACCCCAACCACTTAGCGCTATCCTCTATCTTCCCTTTTGGACCCTTAAAGCTCACCTCAACCCCTTAGCGCTATCCTCCAGCTTCCCTTTTGAACCCTTACAACTTACCCAAACCACTTAGCGCTATACTCCAGCTTCCCTTTTGGACCCTTAAAGCTCACCCCAACCACTTAGCGCTATCCTCCATCTTCCCTTTTGGACCCTTAAAGCACACCCCAACCACTTAGCGCTATCCTCCAGCTTCCCTTTTGGACCCTTAAAGCTCACCCCAACCACTTAGCGCTATCCTCCATCTTCCCTTTTGGACCCTTAAAGCACACCCCAACCACTTAGCGCTATCCTCCAGTTTCCCTTTTGGACCATTAAAGCACACCCCAACCCCTTAGTGCTATCCTCCAGCTTCCCTTTTGGCCCCTTAAAGCACACCCCAACCACTTAGCGCTATCCTCCATCTTCCCTTTTGGATCCTTAAAGCACACCCCAACCACTTAGCGCTATCCTCCAGATTCCCTTTTGGACCCTTAAAGCACACCCCAACCCCTTAGCACTATCCTCCAGCTTCCCTTTTGGCCCCTTAAAGCACACCCAAACCACTTAGCGCTATCCTCCAGCTTCCCTTTTGGACCCTTAAAGCTCACTCCAACCACTTAGCGCTATCCTCCATCTTCCCTTTTGGACCCTTAAAGCACACCCAAACCACTTAGCGCTATCCTCCAGCTTCCCTTTTGGACCCTTAAAGCACACCCCAACCCCTTAGCGCTATCCTCCAGCTTCCCTTTTGGCCCCTTAAAGCTCACCTCAACCCCTTAGCACTATCCTCCAGCTTCCCTTTTGGACCCTTAAAGCTCACCCCAACCACTTAGCGCTATCCTCTAGCTTCCCTTTTGGACCCTTACAACTTACCCAAACCATTTCGCGTTTAGGTTCTTCTTCCATTTTAGGCCCCTAAAACTTACCCAAACCATTTCCAGGTTAGGTTCTTCTTCCATTTTAGGCCCCTAAAACTTACCCAAACCATTTTGCTGTTAGGTTCTTCTTCCATTTTAGGCCCCTAAAACTTACCCAAACCACTTCCTGGTCATCTAAATCTTCATCTCTAAATATTTATTACACCCTTCATTTGGTGTTAATGTATTTGTGTTTAAAAATGACACAGAAATGTTGATTTTGGTTTATTTTTTTTTTTAGCTGAACGCCATTTTTGGTGGCCATTTGTAAAAAATTTGTTGAACAACATTTATAAAAATGTAAAAATATAAAAACATTTAAAATGTGTCTAAATTTAAAAGACTAAAAAATATTTACAACCATAAAAACAGTGACAGGACCCAGAACATTATTCTTCTTCTGTTGTCCCCAACGAGTCAACCAGCTGCTGCATATCGGCCACCAACTCAAGGACCCTTCGATTCATTTCTTCAACTCTTGCCCGTGTGGTCCCTGTATAAAATTAATACAAAAACATTATTTGGTGACAAATACATGTTTCTCACATGTGGATGGAATGTTTGTTAGTTGACAACCTAAATAAACACGACATATGTCAGTCTGCTAAGTCATTACTCTAATGAAGTGGCCACAGATCAGTCTGGTAGGTCATTACTCTAAGGAAGTGGCCACAGATCAGTCTGGTAGGTCATTACTCTAAGGAAGTGGCCACAGATCAGTCTGGTAGGTCATTACTCTAAGGAAGTGGCCAGAGGTCATTCTGGGAAGTCATTACACTAAGGAAGTGGGCACAGGTCATTATGCTAATGACATTGACTCTGCCTTTATGAATTTGTGTGATCATGTCACTTAACACATACTGCAAAGAATGACATTACAACTTACTTGGTTGGTGGCCGACGGATGCCTTGTTGGGGACAACCCTACATCCTGGGCCCTGCCAATGTTGGGAAGTAGAGCCTGTTGAGACATGGCAAATAGGGTCACTGATTATGTCTTAGTCAACAGTAATCAAATGTCATTTTCAATTTGTGTGTCACATCACTCACCTTCTCCCTGTGCCTCCTGGCCGAGATCTGCTGCAGCCTGCACATCTTCACCCGCTCCTGAAGCATCTACAAAAACAGATTAAGGGAATCAGCTTGGGTGGAAATAGCATGGATATGTGTGTGCGGTTACATGAAGAGTCACATACCAGAGGCTCCCGCATGCGTCGCTGGGTACGACTCCCTGCCCACGCCATGCCGCCCCTCCTCTGTGGAAACGTCCAGGGGCTGGTCTGAGGAACCAGCAGAGGAGGGGTAGGACCGTCGCCCTGGAGATCCACCACCTTCACTTCCAGCAGCAGATTCATGCAGCACTGGTCGGCCCGTGCGCCTCCGGGTGCGGCGAATGCAGTAATCCAATTCCATCACTAGGTGGTGTCCGTTTGATGGTGGATTCTGGAAACTATCTCCAGGGCGATAGTGCGCTTCTCAAAAGAGTTGGGCAGGTAGTGGTACCTGCGCTCCAGCATGGTCTACAAAACACAATCAAAAACAAGGTTTGAGTGAAATCAGCATGCAAATATCTGTGAACAATCGATCACTTGACTAAATGACATTAACATACATATTTGTAGCCTAATACAATCCTTGAAGCTGGCCTCAGTGCTGGTTCGCACGTGTGGGCCCTCACTTCAGTTTGCCACGGAGTTTGATACACTTTTTAAAATAACCGTTTGTTCATGCGCTTCCTTATGGGCTAGGCATGCATTTACATGGCAAATCAAAGGCATTAAAAGACACTTACAAGCATGATGATCTCTTCTTGTTGGTGGGTGAAGATTGTGGGCGCCATCTTGCCTCTTGTCTGCAGCAGATAAGTAATGCCCCTGCGGTTTCCGGGTTCCGCACGGCCGGACGAACCACCGTACGCACGCGTACGCGAACGCGTAAACGTCAGACCCCAGCATTAGTATTTAAAGGGGCCTGGAGCTACAGCTCATTCTCTTTCAGAGTCTCTTCATGATGCCAGCAAAAAAAAACGCAGTAAAGGCCAAAGCAGCCAAGGAAGCCAGCAGGAAAAAGGGTGATGAGGCTTAAGGCGAAGCGGGCGGAAACCCGCAGTGGGCAGCTGAAGGCGACCACCAAGGCACCCACAAGCCCCAAAAACAAAGGAGCCAGCGCTAAAGAAGAAGGGCCAGGCCACCAAACACACAGGTACGGCCCCTAAAGAGCACACCAAGAGGGTGAGAAGCCCCAGCCCCCAAAGGTCACCATCACCCCAGCCACGTGGGAAAAGCTCTCAGGCCAAGAGGCCCAGCCACCGGGCCCGAAGCCCCAGTAGCCAGAGCTCAGCATCACCCCAGCCACGTGGGAAAAGCTCTCAGGCCAAGAGGCCAAGACACCAGGCCCGAAGCCCCAGCAGCCAGAGCTCAGCATCATCCCCAGCCACGTGGAAAAAGCTCTCAGGCCAAGTGGCCAAGACACCAGACCCGAAGCCCCAGGAGCCAGAGCTCAGCATCACCCCAGCCACGTGGGAAAAGCTCTAAGGCCAAGAGGCCAAGACACCAGGCCCGAAGCCCCAGGAGCAAGAGCTCAGCATCACCCCAGACACATGGGAAAAGCTCTAAGGCCAAGAGGCCAAGACACCAGGCCCGAAGCCCGCGGAGCCAGAGCTCTGCATCACCCCAGCCACGTAGGAAAAGCTCTCAGCCCAAGAAGTCAAGACACCAGGCCGTAGCCCCAGGAGCCAGAGCTCAGCATCACCCCAGCCACGTGCATTAACCTCCCAGGGCCATGAAACTGTGAAAGGGCCACAGAGCCACAGGCCAAGAAGCCCAACATTATCCACCACACCCTCTCCTCCTCGCCCACATTTGGAACTGGCACAGGTGGAAATGCAGGCAGAATATGCCACAGCTACGCCTGCTAGTTCAGTGGCCACCCAGGCAAGAACCCCAAGTCCATATCCAAGTCCAGTCCAATCAGAAGCCAGCCACCTGTCCTACATTTCTCCCCAACACAGCTAGCCCAGAATGTCCCCCCATTTGCAGCAAACCACTGATGAGCCAGAACGTCAAGCAACAGGGCACACATTGCGCCGAGGCCACTTGAGTGGCAGGTTTGGTGAGGCCCAAACTCTGGCATTGGCTAGTGGCCTCACCTTGTATTATGATGAGCTATATGGGCGCAGATCCAAAGCTACAAGCAAGCAGCGGAAAGCGGAGGTTTTTGAGCAGCTCCGCAGACAGGTCAATGCAGCGGGGGAAGAGGTCAAAGATGTGGAGCAGATACAAAGGAAAATATTGGACCTAAAGTATGCAGCACGGAAGAAAGAAAATAAACGACGTCATTACAGGTACATATATACTTTGTGGATTTTGCTTCATCTTGTATTGGAAACATTTATCTAAATGTGTGCAACTCTCTTTTTCAGCTTACAAACTGGCGGCGGTTTCCCCACAAAACTGCAATTTTCCCGAGCTGAGGAGATGGTGCTGGGCCTGCTACATCCTGTGGCCTTAGAGGGACACTCGGCCCGACAGGACACGGACGTCCCTTATATTCCTGCCGGTTAGTAATGTTACTGTGTATGTGAAATGTGATCTGCGTGTAAAATTAGGCACAAACCCATATATTAACACATGCCCCTAGGGTGTGCCTTGTAGTGGAGGTTACAATTTAAACAGGGTGTGTTATGTGTGGCGAACCATAATTTGTTTGTTTACGTCCTCTGAGATTATTTGGGTGAGTCTTGAGGAACACAATTGTGATTAGACAAAGACTGCCTGTTATGTATTTGTAGAAAATTACATACAACACTTCCATCTTTATCTGTAGCCAATTTGGGTTGGACCTGTGCTTTGCTCCAAAGGAATTGATGTGGGGTGCTTGAACGTTTGACATAGAAAAAATGTCAAGCAGCCTACTCTAATGGCAAATGCTATTTGCAAGCTGAGTGTGGTCCCATAATGGGTTTTAAGGGATGTGTGAAGCCTCACAACAGCCAGTACATGCATGTTTATGTTGGTTAAGGAGACCAATGTGTATGTACTTGTTGACTATTACATCTAACAGATAATGTAATTCATAGTCAAGTTTAACTTGGTCCATTGGGGGATTTGCCATTCATGCATGGGCCCGTGTTTTATTGAACCATATGTGTTAATACGCATCACCAATGCCTAGTTGTGTGTTAACATGGCTTATTTTCACAAATGCAGCCCAGCATCATCCCTCAGCTAGTGGGGAATCCTCTGCCAGTTGAACATGCCGTCTACTTCCGTGCTGCCTCGGACCCAGGATCCGATATATACGGTAAGTGTCTTTTATATGATGTTGCTAATGCATGTGCCTTGCCATGTCCCTTTTTGGGGAATTACATATGTAGTCCATACACTAAACCTTTTTTTTTTACATGTCCCAACAGACCCACACACTGATGGAGGAAATCCAGGAGCTGGAGGAAGATGGAGCCTTCATGGAACCTTCAGAACCCCTCCCCCTGGGACAGAATCAGCAACTGTCCCAACATGTTTCTCCAACAAATGCTCAGCAGCAGAGTGAAGGATGGAGAACTTACAAGGAGGGATTAATTACAAGGAGGGACTAATTCAAAGAAGGGACATTTGCAAAGGAGGGTATTTTGGAAGGACCTTAAAACACAAGTAAAAAAAAAGGACTGATTGAACCTGCCTGTAGATATACTCATCGACTGCCGGAGGGACAAGGGCAACGTGGGTGCAGTCAATTGCACCCATGACTTTGGGCATGTCGGCGATGTTATAAAATGCCAGCTTAATCGCGTTTCTGGCTACCATGTCGTCAGGATAACAAATATATTTGCGAGTAATGGTAGCCATGCCTTCCAAAAACTTGGATAGGGCGCGGCTCAGCGTAGACTGGGAGAACCCCCCGGAGAGGGCACCCAGCCTCTGGAATGAGCCGTTCGCCAAAAATTGCAGGCAGCCAAGCATCTTGGTCATACCTGAAATTGCTTGCCAGTTCCTTGTGGTGCGGGCTCACCATGGCCGCAGCTCACTATACAATTTATGGAGGGAAGCGCGATTAAGTCTGGTCAGCTCGAACAGCTCAACGTCATGCATGCCATTGATGTCCATGCGTCGCCGCCGGTGCAATCTGGTCTCAGCCCTCCGGACAATTTCAATGCCCATGAGCTGCAGATCCTCATGCTCCTTAAATGCACTAGACTCGTCCATAGCTGCTAGTCTCAAGGTCAAAATGGTCCCCGGACATTCGTACGAATGAAAAATGAATGAAAAAAAGCAAAAAAATGACAAACACCCACCAAAACTTTCACAGACAGCTACGAAAGTCCGGACGAATGTGTCTCTGAATCAACCCTATTGCTCTGCACAGCTGAGATAATTGTATAATTTTAGAAGATACATAATGTTTACACTGCTACAGTGAACTGTGATAAAAATACATTGTTGCATCTTTCCCTTCACACACACAATCTCTCTAGCAGCTGGTTATTCAGTGTGTGTGTTTGTGTGTGTGTGTGTGTGTGTGTGTGTGTGTGTGTGTGTGTGTTTATATAACATAATACACAAGCTGCCCTGTTTCTGAGGCATTTATCTCTCTGTTTGGTGTTGGCTGCTGCTGCCATAGCTCTGCCCTCATGCTTATGTGCGACAAGATGGCCGCTCCCATGCATTTCTGCAGCAAAGAATCGGCCTGTTATTCCAGAACATCTGCATAGAGTTACGCCATGTCATATCGTTTTTCCAGAGGAGGCTTTAGTAGAGCAATTTACTAAACTTTCTTTTTTTCACTTGGTCTGCCTTAAATACCATTAGAAGAACCACCAAAATTATGTTCTGCACTACACTGATCACCTACACCTAACAGCACTGCAAAAATAAAGTCACCTCAAAATTTACTTCTGTAACCTTTAGTCAAGGCCCTTTCTCTCTCTAGATATAATATTTCAGGGCCTGGCCTGTCAGCTTGATCCCTGTTGCCAACCTCTGTCATGCCCTAACTAAATCTGGATCTGATCTCTGTTGCTGCCAGGTCTTGAACACATCTCAATTATATTCCATTCCTGTTGTTAACATTCAATAAATCATGACCAATTCTGAGCCTGTTTAAAGCTGCTGACTTCTGATATGCTACATGACCATGTCTGTCTGCCACCTATACAAAACATAAGACCATACCACAATGACGGTTCCAAGCCAATATAAGATGTCCACAATCTGCTACCATGGTATGTGCCTCACCTAACTGACTGTTGTGGACTTGCTAGCGTTACATCTAACCATGGAAAAAGATGAGGAAGGACTTACTGTATCTGTAAATATGATGGGAAGCCATGATTGAGTAAAAAGATAAAGAAGAAGGTTTGACGTAAAAGGACTTGACTGGATTGACTGGTCAACATTGAGACAAAAGGGTAGCTGAGCTGATGGTTACCGAAGATTTTAAACACCTGAAAAAAAATTAATGTTTTTGGATAGGTTTGGGGTTGGGTTAAACTGAGCATTGGCTTCAAAAGCTATTTGTCAAGAAATGTGAGGGCACTTTAGTGTAGAATACTGGGCTGTCAGCATTGAGACTAAAGATGTGCTGGGCTGGTGGTCACTGGAACAGGACAAAACATAAAAATGTAATGCTTTTGGACAAGTTTGGTGTTCGGTTTGAATTGACATTTTGCTTTAAGAGCTATAATATTCGGTGTATTATAGTGCAGCAGATTGCACTGACAACATTGAGAAAAAAGGTTTGGCCAAACTGGTGGTCAATGGAGAAGACACTGCAAAAACCCTTAAAATGATGAAATGCATTTGGATGGGTTTGGGGTTGGAGTTCTCTTTGAACTGACCTTTTCTTCAGTCCATGCACATCCATCACTGCAATACATGCAGTTGCCTGCAAGCTTTTCTGTTAGTTTGGATTTATGTGTTAGATGTTGTTGTTTAGCTGAAACAAAATCCAGAGTGAAGCTAGCTAGATACAGTAAAATTAATGTTGCATTTATGACCTGTCTCGTCTTTAAATGTAGTGAGTTATTTATATTTCCATGCTGTCTGGGCTTGTAAATAACATCAAGAGTTGTGATGCCCGATGTTCTCATCTGGTCACAAGTGCAAGTGACAAACGCTCTGTCATCAGCATCAAGTCAGATGAAGGCACTGAGATAATGGCTGATTATATTACAAAAGGTCACCCAAATAACACAAGTTCTTCTAAACTTAAACTTAAAATAATGACAACACAATATATGGTCCTGGACAATGCATATGACAAATGTTGAGAGAGAAAAGGAATCTTTTCAGAAGCCTTAGCAGCTTTCCCTTGCCCTTTCTCTGTTTATAAATTACTGTACAGAGTCGGCCTTTGGCGAGTATGAGGTGTGGGGTTGCATAGGGTGCCTGCGCAAGGGGGTGCTGCTGCAAATATATTTATTTTTGTTACTTTTTTTAATAGGGTGCTCCGCTGTCCCCATCCTGATTGGCATTCTCATCTTGGTGCCGCCTAGCGCACCTCACCCACTGCACTTAACTAGCAAGGATCTCTAGCAGGGAGGAACCCGGTGCATGCTGCCTTTATCCAATCATGAAGGCAGCACCAGTCCTGCATTTGTAACAGGCAGTTGCGCAGCGGTGGTTATGCATGGCACCGGTGCATATGTTATGATCAGATAAAGGCAGAGTGTGCAGAGCCAGCTCCCTGCAGGGCAGGATGAGGGGATTGGAGCATCCTAAGATAAATATTAAAAGAGACAAAAAAACACTTGCAGCAGCGACCCTGCTTGCACACTCTGCCTTATGCCAGCCAGTAAGGGGTTCAGGGGCGTGTATCTGTGTGGGGTTAATGGGGAGGGGTTACCAGGTGGGTTAACTAGTGTGTATGTGTGTGGGGGGCGGGCTGGTGTGTATGTGGGTGGGGGGATTATTGAGGGAAACTGGTGTGTTTGAAGTCTGTGGGGTTAAAGCAGTACAAAACCCAACCAGACCAGCCATGGAATCTAAAAGAAGTCCCATATCTTAATTTAAGGGAGTTCTGATAAGAAAACAAGATAAATTACATAATAAAATCAGAGCCAACCTCTCACTTTAAAGTGGATTCCAACCCATGATTCACAAAAGCCTTGCGGGTGCGCACCCTGCTAAACAGATATTGAGGAGCGGTACCTGCTCGCACATGAGCTGTTGGGCCGGGGGAGAATGTGAGTATACTGGGTGACTTGGGGGTTTCACACAGCAGGGCATCTGGATACTCAATGCCCTAGGGGGAGGGGATCAAACAGCCCTGTAATCTTATAGATTCCAGGGCCTTTGGGCCATGGGTTTTGATCCACTTTAACATGACAGCATTGCTGCAATACTGTTTAACATATATTGCAAACATATATATGCTACACTGGCCGACTTTCAATCTCTCCTCCTGCACCCCTTGCAGTCATGAGTAAGCTTACTGCTCGTTTCCATGCATGTCCATCCAAATGCACCTCCTCCCCTAGTTTAGATTAGGGTAGTTCCTATGGTTGTCAAGCCAGAGCTGCTACAAGTGGACTGAAACTTTGACCACTCTCAGAAACTGCCCCGGTTTCCTCTGTGAACAAACACACAAACACATGGCCTGGTGAATGCAATAACATGGAAGAAGGGGCCATCCTTTCATATGGGTGCGTAGCTGTAGCTTGGTACATCTTTTACTGATGAGTAATATTATCACTTAAAAGATTCTATGCAGCTCATATGGCTGCAGTTAAAGTCTATTGGGTGACTGCTGCTGGTAAAGATTTTAGGCGGTAATCCAATTTGAGAATGAAAGGGTGAATCATCAAAATATGAAATATCCCAAACTGTGGGGGGGGTGTTCTGAAGGGTAAATTGAATGGGCTTGTTATAATTTTAGGCTGGACAGCCACTTTAGGAGCTGTTTCACCAAATAACCTAACATTGAAAATATAAACATGCTGAATAGTGAGTAGTGATGAGCCGAATCTTTCTCTATTCTGTTCAGGTGCAGTTCTTACGAGGAGTTTGTAATGTTCTGGTGTTGAATCATCTGAATCCGAATTTCATTAAAGTGAACCAAAACCCAGGATTTTGACTATCCTGGGTTTTGGTCCTTCCCCCGGGGCACCCTGATCGGGGATGCCTTGCTGTGTGAAACCCCCCAAGTTGCCCGATCTGACTTACCCTTCCCCGTTCCTACTGTGCATGTGCAGCCTCTCATCCAATCAGTGTGCTTGGTGAGCGGATCTGAGCACATTGGCGACGCATCTGCCTCTACCCTGTAACAGTGACCTCACCTGTGCTGGCCATTCACAAATGCCTGATGCAGGCACGTGCCCTGCTAAAGGGATAGCAGGGATGCGGCTGCTGCTCTCACATGCGCTGTTGGACCATAAAGTAAGTGAGTTTCTGGGCGACCTGGGGGGTTTCACACAGCAGGGCATCCCGATTTTGGATGCCCCGGGGGGGGATCTAGCGGCCCTGGAATCCTATGAACTCCAGGGCTGTTGGATGGTGGATTTTGGTCTACTTTAAATTTTGTTGGGGGGGGGCATTTAGGATGGGTTTTTGGGTCTCTGGAAAGCAAATAGCTAAAAGCCCCAAGTTGCCCCAAAGCTCCACCTCCTCCATTCATTGTCACTGTTGTGTGTGGCACAATGATTTATGATCATGATTTATCACCTGCCATCTTACAGGGAGGGAGAAAAAAACTGTTCCAGGACAATTTGAAAAATGAGAATATCAATTTCTAGTTCTACACCCTAAAAAAAGGAAAGTATTGGCAAGGTTTTTTTCCAAATGTATTTCACAAGTTCATTGAGTTTTGGTCCACTTTAAGCCAACGTATGCCATTGCCACTTTTTTACATGCTACCTGTGGTCATGTCACCAAGAGCCATAGCAAATGCAAACTAACAATGCTGGCGGTATCAGAGAAGTAACTTAATTTGCCTGAAGCCTTGTTGCAAACATTGCATCGGGGCCCCAGCATTGCTCATACAGTGACCATTATCTGGTTACATTTAGAAGCTAGGATGCCAACATTTAAATAAATTGCACAACGATGTTGGGGCCTCCTGACCTCTTGGCCCCAATGCAGTTGCTACCTTTTCAACGTATGTGGTTATGCCCCCGGCTGGTGGGATACTTTACCTTAAATTGGATGACGCATTTATTAAAGAGCATTTGGGAAGAACATCCCCATCAGAGGTGCTGCTTGGCTGGGTCCCATAAGGGAGTCATGGCTGCTCTGCTTCGATGACTGTCCTGTGTATTGGAAATTGAGGCGACTGAGGCTACACTTTTGCAGGGCTGTTTTATTTACCAAGTCCAACAGCCCTGTTATAATGAAAGACTTATTGTTAGAGCAGATTCTTCATTACTGAAGTTGAGATTTTCCAGCCCACAGACTTTTAACCTCTTCCAATATCTCCTGAGGTGGCGCTGAGCCGTTAAATGGCCTTAATAGGAAGAGTAGCCAATCTACTGCTCTTAAGCCATAAAAGCCGGCGATTCTTTTTATTGGTCTGTGCCATCACGCTTGGTTAAGTACAATGCTCAGCTATTTTACACCATCGCTTGGACCCCAGAATGACTTGACAGGTAAATGAAAGTTGTCAGTCTTCTTCATGCTTCGGCAAGATGAGGTAATAAAAGGGTAAAACCTGGAAGCAATACTGCTCTACGAGAAGCAAAAAAGAAAAATACAATAAGAGAAAATCGAGAGGGAAAGGATTCAGAGGATTTGAGTCATTGTTCAAACAGAAATTGGTAGTAAAAATCTATATGTATACGGAATGCTTTTAAAGAGATTTATGGTACAGGGCAGTGGAGTGGTATAAAGCATTAGATTAAAAAGTGATGTTCAGCATTTCCAACTGCAGTGGAGAAGTAGATTTCTCTTTTAGGAGGCATCAAGTACTTAAAGGAAACATATTGTGATATAAAATATATAGGCTACCATGGCTGTTGAGCAGCAGCAACCTAGAAGGTACAATAATGGTTCTTTAATATCAATTAATAGTGAGGCTTCACCTTGATATAGTTTAGAGCCCTACAGATATGTGGAGAATACTTTGTATGGGTATGAACAGAGGGGATGAATAAAGTAGGGCAGGAAGGGGGTGGCAGGGCTCAGGGAACTAGTTTCTCATTCATAGGCATAGAACATTTAAAGGTCAGCTGGAGGGGTACAAACATTAATCAAAGTTTGTCCTAATTGGAATCCAAGTGGATTTTTAATGTGGGCGGTTTAGCTCCAACTAGGTTAAATGTTGAGTTTGATTTAAACTGTTTTATCAGTACCCAATAACAAATTTTTACATATTTAGTCAGTTTAGTTTTCCTAATTAAGGTGATGCTGGTGGTAACATATTCCATATTAAAAGTGTTTTTTTTTTTTTTTTTTTTTACATTAAAAGATAAAGATAATGTATTAGATATAAACAAATCATTACATTTAAGACTATATTATTATATTATAGTGATGTTTTTTTTTCAATTTTTATTTTGTCCTTTTGGGAACTATAATTCTAAATTCTCCATCCTGTTAATTTCACCATAAAAAGTTAGGTCACACACATAATGAGCCACATGTCCAGATCCCGGTCATTCCTGATAAAACACGTTCCTATTAAACGTTGTACATGTGACAATTTTTGGTGGGAGGAGCCTCAGCGTGGTAATTATAGACAAAGCTTTTGAGGAGTTTGACTGGTAGAGTGCGTGGTCCATGTTAAAACAGTACTGACACTTTTGCCTGTTAACAAGATTTTATGTGAGTGCAATACTTGAATAAATAGGTCACAGTTTACTTAAAGCATTATTGCACTATGTTCTATTGTGTTTTATATTTCATGATGCAATATATGTGGAGGATTTGAAAGCAAGATAACGGGGGGAGATTTAATGTGAGGATGTTGATATAAGGATAAATTGAAAATGCCAAATTGTCTCGGCTGTCTGGAAAGCATTTAGTGGTGAAGGAGACACATTTATTTGGACTTTATAGTCACATGGTGGAAAGACATTCGAGAGATATACTTGGACTATTAGAATGAGTACTTTATTTTGCTCTGTGGCATAGAGTTAATTCTTTGTTCATTGTTTTTTTTTTTCTTTTATATTTTCGAGGGCTTATAAAATCACTATCCTGGAGATGGGTCTCTTTGCCTGGGGCATCCCAGATGGGAAGGATCATGGGTATGAAACCCCCAGATCACCCATGCAACTCATCTTCATGAGTCTCTGATCCCAATCAGCACTTTATACTGTGCATACTAATGTATTGCTTGCATGGCATAAAGCGTTGTTTTGAACAGAGCACTGGCATATGGAACGGCCACATCTCTGGTTTCCTTTGTTGTGCAGTGCCTCAGCAAGGATACAGTAGCAGATCCACTGGGAAGGTAAGAGAATGTGGGTGTCTGCGGGGGTTCACAAGATTCAGGATGCCCCAGGGACACTTTGTCAGCCATCCCTGGAGACCTTTAGGCCAAGACAGTGATATCTCCACTTTAAGGCAGAAGAAAATGGCTAAAATGCAGATCATGAAATTCTTGACATTCATTATTTGTAATGTTGTGATTGCATCATTGCAAGCTGAGCCTCACATTTCTTTAGACCTAAGCCCAAAGTTGTGTCCCAGATGTTCCCAAACTATGGCCAGCAAACTAACTCCTGCACATTTTTGCAGTGTTCCTTCTGTCGTGGAACTGCCTGCATGACCACTACTGGAGTCTCTGGCCATATTTTGGCCATTTCCAGAGGTTTACATACCAGGATGACTGAGGGGTGGGGGGCAATGTGTGTTATTTGAGTATAGGTCCTCTCTAACATAATTTGACAATGATCAAGCTACATTAAATCTTTTTTTTGCTGTCCCTAATGGTGACCCTGCAACCAATTATATTTGCTGATTTATACATTTTTTCACAACATTACAAAAACTGTTGGCAAGGTAGATGTGCAATTTCCATTTGAGCTTGGCAGTTAGAGAAAACCATGGGTGGCTGCAGAATGGGAAACTGAAGTAATTTTTAATAACATAAAATGACAAAATAGCTTGTTTGGCATTTTTATAGGCTGTATCAATGTTTAACAAAACTGGAAGAACACTTGGACGCCATCCATATTAAAGCAATTTAACAGCTCGAAAACTACGGTTAGAGATATTGGAAAAGGTTAAAAGTCATTGTACAAGGAAACCACGGCTCCGGTAATGAAGCATCTGTTCTAAAAATACACATATCTCCTGATAGCAGAACCGGGGTTGGTGGAGAAACTTGCTCTGAGTTAAGACGGAATATTATGCCCAAGCCTCGAGAAAGCCGCCTATGCCGGCTCTAAAAATAAAGCTGGATAAAGCAATTTAAAAGTGATATATTTCATTGTGGCGGAGAGGAAATATCTGTTCCCTGTTCGGAACGTCTGCGTTTTATTACATTCCGCTGCAACTCTGCAAACAAAGTCATGCATATACATAAGATGAATGCTGGCTTTCAGGTGTAATTGAGTGGAAGTAGTCAAGGAATCTCTGCGTTTGTCAGGCACGGTCCGGCGCTGCAATGTATATAATATGTACCAAGGGAAATTAGCGCATATGAAACATCTCCAACAATCTTTTTTGAGTGAATCAAAGGGTCAGACTGTTGAAATATAGAAGCTTTAACTCAGTGTTCATGACATGTCTAGTTTTTAGAGGGTTGTCACAATTTACAAAAAAAAATTCACTTTGCTGTTTCCGGGCCCTGGATTTGTATATTCTCCTTCTCTAGTCTACACTAGACTACAGAAGACTACAAGCAAGGAAAGTAACAATGAAAAATTAGCTTTTTATGATTTGCTTAGTATTATATGACAATATGATATGCCTTTATATACTGTAAAACAGGTTCTCTTGTTGGAGTGATTCTGCACAAATCATCCCTAGTTCTTTGAATAACCTTGAACAGTCTGTCTGTCCCATGACATCTGTAACAGGGGTGGCAGACTAGCCACCTCCCTGTTAAGGGTTGAATTTCTTAGGTTAGCCCAGGTAATTGGGGGTGGTGTTTTGGATTGGATGCTGAGACACCAGGGGTTAAGGTCTCTCTGCCTCTAAAGGGGTTATTTTTTCTGTAGTTAGACCAATCCCCCTGAGGCCTGATTTGCTGCGGGGCCTATAAAAGGGTGGCCCAACAAGTACAGAATGTCGGTTGGGCTGGACAAGGAAGGGAGGCTGTGTTGCAGCAGTAGACACAGGCCCTGGGGGGGAGTGAGCAATGAGTCCCCAGGATTACTGCTCACGGAGGAAGGAGGCAGTGCCTGGACCGGTGCATTGGCCTTGTCCCTTGAGGGGTGCTGTCGGTGCATCGCTATTGTGTGCCTCGCCTGAAGAAGCCTTAGAGGGCAGACCAGGTGGGGGCCAATCCAGTCCTAGTGGAGCGCCAGGGGTATGCCACAGATGTGCCAGGCACCCTGGACTTGTGGAAAGTTTACCTAATTAAAAGGATGTCTTCCCTATTAAAGCATCAAGAGACTGTGTGGTTTTCCTTCAGCTATCCTCTGGAAGTCCGGACCCACCTGGGATAGCCACCTGAAGTCAGGAAGACTGAGTTTCCCTGGGCCACTGAGAGTCCCCTCATGGATCTAGACTCTAGCTCCAATAGCTCAGAATAATATATATCTATAATGATACATACATTTGTCTAAAAGCTAGAACAGTCCTAAGTCAAAAATATATATAGGTAATTTATTTAAGTAACTTGGGGGGCTTCCTCCCATTAACTACTCTATTCAGGTCCTTCCACGACATTGTTCTTGGGTTAAGGTCAGGAATGACTTGATCATTCCAAAACTGCGCTTGCATGATTGGGGTTGTTGTCTTGCTGTGTGCCCCACTTTCTATTGACATTCAGCTCATAGAAAGATGATCTGCCAATTTCACTTAGAATTCGCATTTACATTCAGAATATTATTTTTGATCACTGATGGCAAGCTGTCTTGGCCCAGATGCAGCAGAATAGGCACAAACCCTAATACTATCACTACAGAAGGGAAAGGGTTTATATGCTGGTGTGCTGTGTTTTATTTTTTTCCCTACATGCCCTACAGCGCACACAGCGGGGCATCATGAATCAGGATGTCCCAGTTAAGAGGACCAATCACCTGGTTAGTTCAAATCCTGGTGATTTGTCCACTTTAAAGATGGGTTTGTAACCTTTTGCTGGATGAGCACCACAAACTCTTCTTCTGAGGTTCTTGGAAATATCCTTTGTTTGTTTCACACTTCCAATTGTTATTTCATCTAATCCGTAAGGTTTGCATACTTTGGCCATGGCTTTACAAAAGTGTGACAAAACCCGTACCTCGTGGTCCCAGCTGACATCACTGTCACCAAGATCACATAGTGCGCTCCGTGAATACAGGTCCAAATGATCCAGACCGGCTACAGGAGCCCTTCACTACCACCCGTGAACTGAGCCCTTCCAGCCCATAATAAAGCTACCAGCTGTAGTTGCGGTCAGGCCCAGTCTGTTAGCAGGTTTATTTAAGGCCAGAAGCCAGCCTGGTAGCATGTAATATAGCCACCTGCACATATGAATGAGAGTTTGGGATCAACATATGGAGAATTCCAAGAATAAGTTATATATGTAATCGCTTTAAAGCACACTACACAAACTATATACATAATGATAATGACAATGAGTAAATGCAATACAGATGAGTAGAGCAATAACAAGTCAGTAAGTTACAGTCAGGATTAGCATAGAAAACTAAGGTCAGTTACTTTATAGCAATAAGATGATATGCTATGATGCAGGGCAACCACCGAGAGGCATGAGGCATGAGCCTGTGTTCCCAGTTCTTCCGGTACGAGACGCTGTCGTGAGCTGCCTGGCCAGAGACCGTTTGGCTGTCCTTTTCCAAGACCATTTAACTCCTGGCTGGTTACTCCCCCCTGGAATGGGCGGTGGTCTCATAACCTCAGCAATATTAGCTAAAACTCCTAAAAATTATTATGTGGCGTAACTGTTCACTGGAAAGCTGTAAGACGCTAGTTCTGGTGTCATTGGACTCAGTAGGGTGATGCACAACCTATGGGATTGAACAGTGTTGTATGATTTGTCTCTGAATGCAAGTTCTTCATATTCCAGGCTCTGGAACTATTGCAATGATATGAAACCCAGGTATGCAGCGTTATGATTTGCAGATTCCAAATATGTGTTTAGCTCATGATAAATGCTCACGTCAACCTTTTAATTCCATGTATCAATGAGTAGATGCAATACAGATGAGTAGAGCAATAACAAGTCAGTAAGTTACAGTCAGGATTAGCATAGAAAACTAAGGTCAGTTACTTTATAGCTATAAGATGATATGCTATGATGCAGGGCAGCCACCGAGAGACTTGAGGCATGAGCCTGTGTTCCCAGTTCTTCCAGTACGAGACGCTGTCGTGTGCTGCCTGGACAGAAACCATTTGGCTGTCCATTTCTAAGACCTTTTAACTCCTGGCTGGTTACTCCCCCCTGGAATGGGCGGTGGTCTCATAACCTCAGTAATATTAGCCAAAACTCCTAAAAATTACTATGTGGCGTAAGTGTTCACTGGAAAGCTGTAAGACGCTGGTTCTGGTGTCATTGGACTCAGTAGGGTGATACACAACCTATGGGATTGAACAGTGTTGTATGATTTGGCTCTTAATGCAAGTTTTTCATATCCCAGGTTCTGGAACTGTTGCAATGATATGAAACCCAGGTATGCAGCGTTATGATTTGCAGATTCCAAATATGTGTTTAGCTCATGATTAACGCTTACGTCAACCTCTTAATTCCATGTACCATACTGGAGCAAGGGTGTCTATGTGATTTCTTTTAATTCTGCATCCAGGTGCACCTCTCAGGTTTTTCATCTCAGCTCCCAGCCTTAGGTTAATCAGAGAGCATTCCTGTGAAGTTATGCTATTTTTCCTCACAAAAAGGTATTGTTTTATTTCTTCACGTTTTATTTATTTATGATCAGAATAATTAGAGAATATTCCTGTTACACAGGAGAACATGTTGGTGTGTTGTCAGGTTCTGCCTCTTACTGCCAATAAGGTAGCATGCATGAGCTATGAGCAGCACTTCCACAACTCCCAACGTGATTCCCCAATGTGTAAATCTGCTTCCTCAGGGGATTGATATTTAAAAATGCTAGACAGGCAATGCTTTAGATATAATAACTTATGTAGGAATATCTATAATACTTCCAGTACCTATTTACCAGTTACTTACATTCTAGAGATCACATGTGTGTATACTTCCATGGGAAACAGGTTAAAGGTTAAATATAAAAAAAATATATATACAGCCCTAAAGCTGTATACCAGGCTCAGCGACAGCAACTTTATCACCACAGGTGCTCTTCGTGTCAATTCAGTGACATCACCACCATCTTCTTATATATAAGGTACCAGCTTCAATCCTGGTTTTTAGCACATCTGATTCCACTTAATGGCTCCGCTTTTTCTCCTTTAGCTGCATTTAATGCTTATCTATTCGGGTACTCGGATGGTCACCTTCTTATAATATGCTCTTATTAACCAATAAAATCCAATTTCCACAAAGGTAATATAACAACTTTCTCCGGGTTTATTAAAACACATGTAAAAGACAAAAGCACAAAAGCGCTCCAATAGCGTAAGTATGTTCCACACAAGGGAATTCAAATAAATGGCCGCTGGCTCCTTAATAAGCCACTCACCAGATATTTAAAACAAACATGCATTAAGCATAAAACTGTAAAAGGACGGGCGTCATCTAAGACTTTCCTGCATAGTACGCGCACACCAGCATACAAAGAAAACAAGTCCCAGCTCACCGCCTCCTCCGACCGTAGTCAGCGGCTCTGCTCGTCCAACGCGTTTCATCATCAAGACTTACTCATGGGCTCGCGCGGGGCTAAGGATGTCACTAATTTATTCACCTTCTCATGTCACGTGGTCTGTTTCATTTAACTCTTTCAATTGCCGATACCTTGAATGCTTTCTTATATACCGCTAATGCGGCTTTTCTTTAAACAAACAGCTAGTGTGCTCGTACCCCGGAGAGTCTGATGCACACCTTCCTCTTCATTTTATTACAAATTATTTAATAAAACAACTCAATAAAAACAGTATATAATCCTTTCCTTTGCAATTAAATCAATTAATTAGTTCCTATCACTCATTTATTTCTCATTCTCTCAATCATTTTTAATGCATAAAAATATATTTTCTCTAAACCCACTCATGTCCAATTCTAAACCTGAATGGAGTACAAGGCAATATTAGGGATATCTTCTCAGTTATCTCCTATGAAGCAATTTAAATCATACTCCACATTTAAACCTTTCGGTTGTAAAGATTGAAGTTTATCCATTTAGATTCCATTCTGGATATCTCTCTAATATTATTTCCTCCCTTTAATCCTCCTATCCATTGACATAGGTTAAATACATTTGGAGTAGTAGCTAATTGTGAATTGGGGAAATCTCTATTTAAAAGAATTCCTAAGAGATTCCTACGTTATAGTCAGTTGCAGAGGCTTAACTGAATGCTACCGAGTGGTTACATTTTTCTATGGAGGGTTTGAGTGTAGGGGGAGTTACCTCTTCCAGGGTGATTGTTAGAATGCCATCGTAGTGTACTTATGCATATTTGGGACAGAGAAGGGAAGATTTTTGGGACAGGGCTGACTTTAGAGTTTCTGAGAGTGTATGAGGGTCAATAGACTGTATGTTTCTAAATATTTGGTGAGTTGGAGTGTGGCATAAGAGTTTGTGATCATGAGGGAGAGAGGATTGTGGTCAGAGAGCATGAGAGGAGTGGGAGAGAAGAATTCTTGAGAATAGAGGCCGAGCAATATTGGAAAAAGATCAGGTTAAGCATCCTGTCTTTATGCATTACAAAGTTTTGTTAGGCTTAGGTTTAAAAGCTTGAGGGCAGATAGGGATATTGGCTTTCTATGGGAATGTTAAAATTGCCCAAACTGAGGATTGGTAAATCAGTTGACAGAGAGTGTGGAAGTCAGGAAGAATCCTGGGTTGGTGAGCCAGGGAGTCAGTATACAGCAGTCACTGTTGGGGTGAGTGGGTGGTTGAGTGTGAATGCGTGGACCTCAAAAGAGAGCAGTGGTACTGGGGGATGACCTGGAAAGAGCATTGAGGGGATAGAAGTGTGCCCACTTCAGCACCTGTCTGTTGTCTGGTCTAGGGGTATATGAGAAATGTAAGGCAACCTAAGCCACCATAAGAAGGGGAGAGCAGGGAAGGCAAAGTCTGATTGTTGAAACCAAGTTTCTGTGAGACTTAGTAGGGTCAGAGAATTAGTAAGGAAAAAGTTATGAACTTATGGAAATTTGTTGCAAGGCGAGTATGGGTTCCACAGCGCACAAATAAATTAGGGCAATGAAGACTTGCAGTGTACTTTGATGAGGTTTGTGGGGTTTCTTTTCAAGACTGTGTTAAACTTATCTAAAGTTGGTCTGCCAGGGTCAGGGGAGATATCCCTTGATGATAATAGCAGAAGTGTAGTGAGTAAAAGCAAATGATGTCTAGATTTCTGTGAGTGACTTCTGCAACCCTTAGCAAAATGTTCCCTTTGCAATAAAAGTAATGCGCACGCAAACTAAATTAGATACAATACCATTGGACTACTAAACACGGAAACAGAAAATACAATTTATGCTTTCTTTCTGTACATGATGCCACATGAACACAAATAAGAAAAATAAAAATTTAGGTGGAAGAGGAACAATGGTGGAGCCCCCCTACTTCTTGTGCCCTGATGTGGTCACTACCTCTGCACCCCATACAATGCCCATACTTATAAGGGAAATTTCATTAAAAAAATACTTTGTTTTCTGGCAGTTGATTGTGTGTCTCTAAATAGATTATGGGCTTTATTCATCAAGCCATAGCGCCAAGTAATGACTGGCAGCGACAGGTAACAACAGGTAGCAAACAGTGACCACCGGGCGCTGTACGCAATACCAGATTTATCAAAGTGAATCTTGTGAGCGACTCTAACAGCGACACGTAGCGACTGATTCATCATCACAGACGGATGATCGTATACTGCTGGAGCTCTGGCTTCCAGAGCGCTTGGTATTACCTGTCGCTACCTGTCGCTCTCTCATACATTTCAATGGACGATCCTTTTCTTCTGTTTAAACAGGGTTTTCTTTTATTTATTTATTTTTTAATTATCAAATAATTGTATCACCTTTCCTGGCCTAATTAAAGTAATTTTTGAAAACTTTTTTGATTTATAATATTTTTATGCAGAATTGTCCTTACGTGTCTGATATTAAAGTGTTCATGTTACAATGTAATAACAATGTCATTCCTTTGTTATTTGTTATTAGTGGATATGTGTTCAAACGCAGACTTTAATCACACAGCCTCTGGCGCTCTGGGATACAACGACCCGATTTTGAGCGCTGGCGCTGTGTGAGGCTATTTTTTTTATGTGAATATAATGTGAGTTGGTCGCACTGAGCTGGCTCTACCGTTCGCTCCCATACAGCGCTGTGCTGGTGTTATAGTGACTCACACAATATATTCATCAATACCGGCCAGCGACTGAGACACTCTGAAACAGCGAACCATGGCCGAGCGAGCGTGGCTACTAGTGGTCGCTCTCAATGCCTCGCTACAGATGTTCATCTGTTGGTACCTGGCGCTAGTAATGAATCAGTCTGTTAGTGTACTGAAATATGTTAATAATTTGACTGATAACATTTTGTCTTTCAATGCCCTCTTGAGAGACATTAGGTTGCCATGAATTGGGATAACCCTCTCATTGGACATTGGTGTTAATGGTACTTTCATTGTAATAGTAAAGCAATCGTAGGGTGATCAGCTTGTGTAGGGTAATTCTGCAAAAAGTTTTTAACAAGCCAAATTTGCTCTTCTTTCCTTTGGATTTTGGTCCTGTTCACACACTCTCTATTCTCTTGAGTCTTGACTAGTGTTGATAGTGTTGAAGTTAATTGTTTCTGGCAAACACTGTCCAAGGATTGAGCTCAATCACAACCCCGCATTCTTATCTTGCTGCTTGTTGAGGTCTTAAAGAAATTCTAATGCAGATTATTTGTACTGGGTAAAAATAAACGAAATGACATGCCGAAATAAAAATCAATTCAACCATTAAAACCATAAAGTTGAAGAGTATTTTTGTTTCTGTAATCCAATAAGCCATAATGCAGTTGCCGTGCATTATTATTGAACCGTCTGCTTTCAAGAGACTTTGTCTTATTTGCTCGGTCTTGGGACCTGCGCCATTACCCAATTTTCTTGAGTGAATGACCATTTGTGTGTAGATAATGACTGTGACCTTAGACTTATAATAGCTTGCTGATGGAACACTGTTGCATGATATCCTGTATATTGAGGCATGTTTGTGCTACAATAAAATTGCATTATTTGCTGCTCAATGAACTCCTTGCTGAACTGGAAATAATAAAGTCTTAAAGGCACACTAACTTCAAAAATATATTTTGAAATATTGTGTTGTGTACAGTATGTAGGGATGAAATAAGGGAGACCATTCCTAGTTAAGGGCAGCACAAGGCTGATCCCTACACTGACCCCCAGGCCAAGAATGATTTTTACCTAAGCTGTTCTTCCTCCCCTAAAACAAATATTGGCTTTTAAGGACACACTAATGGGAATTAGATTACATCTTTCAAAACTATTTACAGAATATTGCAGCACTCCTTCTGGAAATATCTCAACTCCCCTGGGATGCTTCCCCTATTTGGCTGTGTACTTACAGAAAACTTACAGATGCAGCATTGCTTACAGTGTAACAAGCCAGGTAATGTTCCCTTGTTACATTGTAACAGTCTGTTGCCAACCTTGATAGTGCTCTCAAATACAAAACCTCCAGCACTCTCCTAGTCTTTCCCAGTGGACCAAAATCCACATTTTAACTAGTCTTCCCTGAATGACTACCCCATGAAGAGCACCTTTTGCTAATTTTTAGTGCTCCTGCTTCGTTTTAATCCCAGATAATGGTGCCTGTTTTAGCTGTAAAGCTCTGCCTCCTCCATTCACTGCCATTATTGTGTGTGGCAATGATGTAATTGCCATACTTGTGCAATGACTAATCACCTGCCATCTCACACCGAGGGACAGCAAAGAAACAGTGTTCCTGGACAATCCTAAAAACGAAAATATAAATTTTTTGTTCTGCACCCTAAGAAGGAAATGTTGTCAGGGGCTTTGTCCAAATGTGTTTCAGAAGTTTGGTGGGTTTTAGTCCGCTTTAAAAGAAAGTAGTTGTACCCTAAACGGGGAGGCCGATTCATTAATAGCGGCAGGTAGCGACAGTTGAGCGACTGTAGCAGTATTTTCACAGCGCCCGCTAGTAGTCGCTGAGCTTGGCCATTGTTCGGTTGTTGATAGTGACTGAGTCGGTGTGCAGTAATGTTGAATACGGGGTGGCGAGTCGCTATTTAACAGGTTCCGCGATGTATGGGTGCGCATGATAGCGGCTGGTCAGAGCGACCGGCTCCCACCATATTAATCAAAAAAATCACGCTCCCAAAATTCAAGCGCTGTGAAATGCATGTTTAAACCACAGAGCGCTGGCGGCGATGTGTTAAAAGTAGTTTTTTAACCCCCAAACCACCATATTTTTGGAAAACAAAAAAAAATTTTTTTAAAGAATTAAGTAATATGAATACATTAATATCAGACCTGTAATATCAATTCTGCACAATTTTTTTTTTTTTTTTACCTTAAAAAATTATCTAACATGGCAGAAGTGGTCACAGAATTTTTCACATTTAAAAAAAAAAAAAACATTAATAACAATGAATTATGAATATTTAAAGATTGTTCCATTGAAATGCATTGGAGAGCGCCAGGTAGCGAGAGGTCATACCTGTCGCTGTTCAAGGTCGGACGCTGGCGCTGTGGGCTGAGGCTGGAATAATGATGAATGAGTGGCTATCTGGCGCTATCTCAGTTGGTAAGCAGGATTGGCTTGATAAATGTGTGATGTGGTGGGGAGCCGGCATTCTCGTTGTGGGGACCGTCATTACCGGCCACTCACCAGTCGCTACCTGTCGCTATTCCTTCATAAATAAGGGCCTAAGAGTCTCAAATCTAGGTAGCCATACACAATCCAAAGCGCAACATGAAGGAAGTCACAATCCCAGGAAAACATGTCAAAGTCTAGTTTGTGAGGGCACAGGGGCCGAAGTTGAAGTACAAAAAGGAGGACGGGATCTCCTTCCTACCCAGGTGGCCTTTCTATTCCAAGGTGCTGCTAGGGTTGAATCCTAGTTTATGTAGTGGAGAGTAAGAGAAAATGGCAGTGAATGGAGGAGGTGAAGCTTTACAGCTAAATCAAGGGCCATTATCTGGTATTAGAACGAAGCAGGAGCAATAGGCAATTGGGGAAGAAATTCAGGGGATGCTAGTTAAAATGTGGGTTTTGGTCCGCTTTAACTCTCAGTTCTGTACTTTCTTTAATTAGTCTTTCTCTTCCTGGGACTGGGACCCAAACCATGTGGCTTTTCAAAATTAGCTGTGTGGGTAGGTGCTCCTCAAACTAGGGAAGGTCCTTCCCTTGTACTCAACCCTGTTCCTGCACTCAAGATTACCACTAGACCACTAGACTACAGCGAGATCAGGATGCTCCGCTGTGTGAAACCCCCCCAAAAGCCCCAAAAACGTACCTTTTCGGCGACGGACAAGCCGCTGCCGCCGCCTCCCGCGCGTCCCTCTTACAGGGCGCGCGCCCGCGCCGTCCATTCACAAACGGCCGGCGCGGCCGCGCGCACTGCTAGAAAGGCGCGCAGGAGGCTGATCCGTCGCCGATAAGATAAGGTTTTTTGTGGCTTTTGGGGGGGTTTCACCCCACGGGACATCCCGATCTCGGATGCCCCACGGTGAGGGAGGTGATCACCCCTGGGTGTTGGTCCACTTTAAAGGAAAGCATAATCACATGTCCACAGGTGGGAGTAGATGGTTGTGTAAAAATAGTAGCTATACCCAAGCACCCCCCCACCCCACCAGCGGTCTCTGGAAACTCTTGGAATAGCTTTAGAGATGTAAAGAGATCATTGGTATGGCTCCGTCTACTGCAAAGAATTCTGGGAGAAATATTGTTATCCTTGGCTTGTATGCAGTATGTGAATACTTTCTGTTTTAGGAACGTACCTTTAAATAGAGGGCATTTAGATCTCTTTAATTCCACTAGATGGCCCAACATAACATCCCTAGCCTGACTATGTTTATAGCACATTCCAAAATCATTCTGCTAATTTCCCAGATGAAACCTAGCTTATCCAGAAGAGCTACTATAGGCATTTATTCAATAAACTTTCCTGGCAATATCTCTAGAAAATAAGGGCTGTATATCCATGCTTGATTTCAGAAGAAGTAATAAGATAAAACAATGTGTGATTCAAAGAGAAGAGATTATTTAAAATGTTTAAAGTCATTGTCCAGACATGAAAACCAAAAAGGCTATACTCACCATTTATCCCCCGCAGGCCATCACTCCTAATCTAACACTCTGACACGTGCCGGATCGCCTGGCCTCATCCACTGCATATATCTGTCACAGGGACGATAGAATAGCCCCTCCATTCACTGCAAGTTAGAGGGGGTTTCAAGACCTGGCATGTCCCTCTCTATTGCAGTGAATGGAGGGCGCGTGCCATAGTCTCTTTGACAGATGGTGCAGGGCGATCATCGTCAATAGTTTGGAAGTGGCGATCATGCCGGGCAGCACAGGACTTGAATTGGGTGATCAGGTACGTGTCAGAACACTGGACTAGGAGCAATCTGTGTCTGCAGTGGACTAAAGTCGTTGTCCAGTCATGTTTGTAAATATAAACATGTAGGCTATTAACGCATAAAACTTTAAGGCAATTTAAGTTTTACTTACAGAACCTAGAAACTACCATCTACTTACTTTTTAATTTACATTGTACCAGACCCCACCAGTGCTGCAAAACCAAATTAGCCAATATTTTACAGCAAGTTTACGGGGAGGCCGATTCATCAATAGCGCCAGGTAGCGACAGATGAGCGACTGAAGTATGGCGCTATGAGCGCCGCTAGCGTCAGCCGCGGGCGGTAGCGATTCGCTATAGCAGGCCTCCTCAGTCGCTACCTGGCGTTGTTGCGAACAACGCCTACATTGCTGAATATGATGTTGGCCCTCAGCTTTGTAGGCGCTGTCAGTCAGTGTGACCACGCTATTCTACACAGCGCCTGTTAGCTTTGCTGTGTCCTGGCCATCCAGTACTTTCTGAATAAAACACATTGCCACATTTGTTAAAAATTTTAAAGAGTTTTTATTTTGTGTTGAAAAGGAAATTAAATTCAACCAGATCTTCGAATATAAATGCAAAATAAAACATAATTAAACACATAGCCACAATTAATTTTTTTTTTTATTTGTTACATAAAAAGGAAATACAATTAAACCACCAATGAGAAAGAAAAGGAAAATAAAAACAGAACAGAGAAAGAAAAGGAAAATAAAAACAGAACAGAGAAAGAAAAGGAAAATAAAAACAGAACAGAGAAAGAAAAGGAAAATAAAAACAGAACAGAGAAAAAAAAGGAAAATTAAAATAGGAATTAGAATGAAAAGGAAACTTACAACAGAATTAAACACATAGCCACATGTATATATATAATTCTTTTTTTATTTTTACTCTAAACAAAAATTAATAATAAAACAGAAATGAAATTGAAAATGAAAAGTCCAACAGAAATTCAAAAGCAAAGTAAAGTCCAGGAAAGTTTTGGAAAAGGAAATTAGGGATCAGGGTGCATCTCTTTGTGCCTGAAAAAATATAAGAAAAGTGCAGTTAGTATATATCTTTATAGTTGTTTTGTGTTTTCAAAAAAAAAAATGCATAACTTGATAACCAACATTGGCGTCTTACACCCCCCTTAGAGTGGTTTGGGTCATCTTACACCCCCCTTAGAGTGGTTTGTGTCATCTTACACCCCCCTTAGAGTGGTTTGGGTCATCTTACACCCCCCCTTAGAGTGGTTTGGGTCATCTTACACCCCCCTTAGAGTGGTTTTGGTCATCTTAAACCCCCCTTAGAGTGGTTTTGGTCATCTTACACCCCCCCTTAGAGTGGTTTGGGTCATCTTACACCCCCCCTTAGAGTGGTTTGGGTCATCTTACACCCCCCTTAGTGCGTTTTTTTGCTCTTTTGGATGGGAGGTCAAATACATTTAAACAGTAGTGCAGTACTTGCATTAGAGTGAAGGGTAGTTAGCTTACCGCAAAAAAAGAAGTGATCAGCCTTTCCCTTAGCTCATCGCCAGTCTGGGTGTCCTCACTTCTATCTGCGGGCAGGTTGGGGATTTCTGGCACCAGTGCTGTCTCCTCGGGGGCTTGGATTCGGTGGCATATACAGATATTGTGTAACACACAGCAGGCAAGGATGATCTTGGAAACCTTCTGTGGGCTGTAGAGCATCTCTCCTCCTGGCCGTGCCAAACAGAGAAAGCGTGCTTTCAGCAGGCCGATGGTTCTTTCCACAATGCTTCTGGTCTTGCGATGCGCTGCATTGTAGCGTTCATGGGCAGAGGTCCGTGGGTTCCTGACCGGAGTCATGACCCACGTTCTCTGCCCATATCCCTTGTCCGCTGTAGAAAAAACACAAGGAGAGAGACAGCAATTAGTACTAGTACATGTTTTTTGGTGGTAGTTTGGTTAAAATTGGCTTACTAGGCCACATATTAGCAAAATACATAGACATGGTTAATTTATTACCCAGTAGCCAGCCAGCTGGCATTTCGTTGTTATCAAACTTCCGGCACAGGACTGTCCGCTGCAAGACGTAAGAATCGTGGCATGAGCCGGGGAACCCCGATCTCACCGCCCGCAGCCTCATGTCTGGGTCACAGACCACCATGATATTAAATGAATGGAACTGCTTCCTGTTTCTGTAGGACAGCTCCTGTGCACGGGGAGGGCGGAAAGGGATATGTGTACCATCAACGCACCCTAGCACATTCGGGATCCCTCCCATCAGATAGAAAGCATGTTTTATTTTGGCAACCTCTTCCTCATCCTCAGGAAACTTGATGTAAATTGGGATTAAATCACAAATTGCCAGAACTACCTGGATTAGTATGCGGCTCATAGTAGCCTGGCTTATCCCGCTGAGGAGGGCTGAGGTTGCCTGGAAGGTCCCTCGTGCCAAAACATTAAGAGTGGCACACAGGCGTACTATGCCTGGAATGGAATGAGTGCGTTTGGTGGATGGCTCGATTTTGGTCTTAATCTGATCATATAGGGACTGTAGTGCAGCACGATTCAGACGGAAGCGGCTCCTGATCTGCTCGTCACTTAAGTCCCATACTGAAAGGCGGATTGCAAAGGAGTGGGGTGCCCTAAGCCTCACAACACCCTGCTCCCTTTCCTCCTGCTCTTTCAGCATACACATACATCCATCCACCCAGACACCATACATCACCCTCTTATCCATCACACACACTAAAGATATATACAAAAACAAAAATAAACAAAAAAAACCACTAACACACAACACACACACAAACAATCACACTACACACACACCCGCTACAATGCAGCTCACCACAAAACCAGAACTATAGTGGTCCAAACCACCAGCCTGCTGAAAACCAGCTTTCTAAGTTAAGCACAACCAAGAGGGGAGTTGCTGCACAGCCCACAAAAGGCCCCAAAATCAAGCCTCACTTGCTGTATGCTACACAATATTTGCAGATGCCACCCAAACCAAGCTCCTAAAGAAACAGCACTGATGTCAGAAATCACCCAACAAGCCACAGAGAGTGAGGACAGAAACCAGACAGAGGCTCAAATGAGCTAAGGGAAGCGAGCACAGCACCACACCACGGCCTTTGCCACAGTGTAAGAATAGCAGAAGCTAGAACATTCCTTCCTTTTATACTTCATTTTCTAAAGTGACAGGTCCGCTTTGCCGCCTTTTGCGTCGCTCTGCTATTTCCGTGCGCCAATTAGCCGACCCAGGTGTGCGTAAAACAGAGTGCGCACGCGCACGCTAGTAGCGCTACTAGCGTACTTGAGCCGTAACTTGCGTGCATTAACGGACATGGGCCAAAAATCAGGTGGGGACCAATGAAAGGGAAGCTGTTGTTTTTTTAAATAGCCGTTAGGCTAAGCACATGTCACAAGGGTTTGAGATACATCAGTCCATTGTTGGATTTGGGTGTGTGTTGTTTGTTTAATGAGGTCTGTAATGAGTTAATTGGCTAACACACATGCTTCTGTCAGTGCAGTGGAGGTGTGCCTAGAAGGAACTGGGCTGTATGTGTGAATCAATTAAGTGGGCTGCTTTTGGATTGGCTGTTAGAGCACATAAAACCTGCCCAAGCCTAAGAGATTGCGATGCCATTCTGTAGTGTGCATGCGTGCTTGTGGGGTGTTGATTTGTGTGTGTGTGCAGCTACAGGATGGAGCCAAATACAGGACATCTGCCGGCCACAGCAGGCCCGAGTAGGAGTTTGGTGGGTGCTGTGCGCAGACCTCCCTTACGGAAAAGGGCACAGCCTGAAGGTGGGGCAGCACCCCAGGCTAAGCGCCCAGGTGCCAAGAGGGAGCCTGAATTTAATTTGGCTGAGAATAATCATCTTGTGCGCCTGACACTTGCGAAATGGGAGCTGATATTTGGCTCCCAAAGCAAGTCCATAGGCAAACAAGAAAGAAGCAAACTGTGGGATGCCATTGGTGTGGAGCTTAGTAGCACAGCTCAACACCCACGTAGTGGCCCATCCTGCAGGAAACGCTTCTACACTTTGCGAGGGGCCCTTATGAAAAAGATGAATCACGATCTTGATGTGGACAGTGGGTTCATCCAGGCTCCAAAGAGTACCTACAGGCCGTATGAGGAGATGCTGAAGGCCAAAATCCCACTGGCTCGGCTGCAGGGTGTGGATCCTGGGGATGACACCACCGGTTGGGCTGAAGGTACATATTTTCTGGCTTTTACAATAACCTAATGTTAATGTATGTGATTTGCATTTTTACATTCTGACCAACTAACAGTAGGACCTGTGAAGTATTACATTACAGCTCAAACATTTGTAACTTTTCTGTCTGTTGCTTTATGCATAGGTGCACATGCTGCTGTCCGGGATGTGGCTCCGGACACCCAAGCTCCTGCCCTTCCAGCAACCTCAAGGCTACCCCAGTCTGCCATTGAAGGTATTTACCCATAATTTGTTTGCTGGTTTTTTTCAAAACAAATGGGTGTGGGAGCAGCTCAAACAATCAAGGTTTGCCCTGTTGACTATTAATAATATGTGCGTGCGCCCTAATTGCACGCCCACTGTAACACTCACAGCAAGTAACTAACAAGGCCCTAACATGTGTAGATATGTAGGACGCCAGAGATGTGTAGCCATATATCGGCATATCAATGTGGGAGCCACACTTGGCTTGATTAGTCAATATTAGTGAAAGAGCTGCTCACACACCTTAATGCATGTTGTATTTTGCTACGCACATTAGCTATGGCTCAATGTTGGTTTTATTTTGGCCTAGCTCCCATGCCCTTGGCCCCAGCATCTCCTTCGGATCCCACCTACTCTTTGGATGTCGGTAAGTGCATGTGTTCACCTTGCTTGATCCACTTTTACTCAAGTGCATGTGTCTCATTCGTCTTTTTTCTTGGTAGGCCAAGTGACTGGTTCATCTTTGGACCCCACTTCCGATGTTGCCGGTCAACAGGACCCTGTTGGTGTGTAGAGCAATACATAATGTATCCTTTCTGCTGTTTAGGTTACACTGGTTCAATTTGGTTAGTCTACTAAGCTACATGTTTGCTTGGTAAACTTGAAGATGCCTCTTGGGAGTGCTGGTTGCCTCCCCAGGGTCAGTCTATTAGTTATTTGAGTGATAGCAATGTATATTTGCGGACATATTTTTAGCCAAACATTCCCTGTAGTAGTTTGCTGATTATTTAGAGACATTTTTTTTTTTTTTTAGTTGACCCGAATATCGGAAGTGGCTGTCCAGAAAGGGCCCCTCAAGTTCCAGCTGCCAGAGATGAGGGTAAGTGGTTTTGCCTTGCTCTAGTCTGTATTTTGGCTCTAATGTTGTGCCACTTGCTTCTGGCAACTTGTGTGTCCACATGTATTTTCAAGGTCCAAGCTCGAGTGAGGACCCCACTCCAGACATCTGGGATATTGGTGGTATGTTTAATTTAAGCAATGTTTATGATGAGATTTGCAGAAATTAGTGCGTCTTAGTCCTGTAACATACATGTTAACAATCTGAGTTTAACAGAGACCTTTGGTCTAGTGTGTATTTTTTAACTTTTTAGAGGTATGGCCTCGATAGCCTAACCAGGTTACATTAGAGTTTGGCCCACAGACCTACTAACCTGATTTTCCTGTTTAGCATATGCCAACTTGCCCGACATCTCGGATGTTGAATTGCGACTCTCTGGCAGCGATACCTCGAGCCTACCTGTGCCGGAGGACACGCAGGTAACATGGCTGATGTAGACGACCTCGAAACCCATTGGCATATTCGTGGGTAGTGGAAGAAGCAACATGTAACATTTCCTTTCATTGTTGTTTTGGCAGGAGGCGGAACCAGAACCCCAAGCTGGGACCTCTTCCCAAGTCCCATGTGGCCAAGCTTCAGAGGCTCAGACAAGGGTAAGTTGTATAGTGAGTGTTTATGGTAACTTTTTGGAGGGGCATAACTGCATTGGTTCTGTTTGACTAAAATGTGGTTTACTATTTGTTTAGCCTCCAACCACAGCAAGAGGAGGTGTGGCACCAACCAGTGCCGATTTCTACCAACTAGGGGTCCGGATGCTGGAGGACTACAGTCGCCAACAGCCGCGTGATGGAACTAATGAGCGCATTGCGGCGTTGGAAAATCAGGTGCTGATGTGTCAGAAACAAAATGAGGGCCTGCAGCGCCAGGTGGACCAGTTACGGCAAAACCTACAACAGAACCAGGACCTTGGTCGCCTGGCAAATGTTATCGAGCAATCTGTACAGCGCCAGGAAGAAGCAATACAGCGCCAGGCAGAAGCAATACAGCGGCAGGACCAAACTTTGTTGTTGCTACAACAGCTCATACAACAGCAGTCTATATTTTTTACTGCACTGTTGTCCCCAAACACCGCCCCTAGCAATGACTCCCAACCTCCCCGGCCACCCAGCCAAGAATATTAATTTGTAAACCTTTTTCTTATGATTTCTGTAAATATATTTTTGAAAACCACCTCTAATTTGTGTTTATCCATACATGTGAAAGCGAAATACACAGTCATGGATGATTTGCTCAATCATCTCTAATATTATGCCACCATTTATGTGCCACATTAGTTAACATTGCTTACTATGGTGTAAACATGTACTGGCTCAAAATGGCTGCCTAATTTTAGACATAATGGTTTTTTGAAATCTAAACCTATGCTGGTCAAGGAACAACACAGTTATTCGTAAATATAATTGTATTTAAACAAATTGGCCCAACACGGCCAACATAGGCCAACAAAGCCACTAAAATTGGACATGGCAGCCATCCCCCCCACCCTAACGTCTCCGACGCCTCTTCATGGCCAGCAGCATCCCTTTCATCTGTCGGAAGGCCCGCCACAGTCTGCGATGCTGGCGTATACAAGCTGTAGAGATGTGATTAAAAATAATATATTAGAATTTGATTGGGAACTCAACATACACAGATGTAGCAATGTAATGTCAGTGTTTCTAACTTGCTAACACTCACATTAACATTGGTGAACAATGTGCCCCTAACATTTTAAATTAAAGTTTTAATATTGGCTTGAAAACATGTTAGGACCACATACCTTTACTCTTAAAGTGGACCAACACCCACAATATAGTTTATCATGGGTTTTGGCCCACTTTGTTGTTGCTCACAGATCTGTTTTTCCCCTGATGTGTGTATACACACAGTAATCCATAGCCACTCACCTCTCCATGCTCCAACGTGATTGGCACAAAAAACGCACGCTAACGTCTATGCAGGGAACAGGAATGTACACTCCTCTTCCGCCGCCTCTTCACGCATGTCACTCTCTGGCTGCTCATGGGGACCCGGCGGCCATTCACAGAGGCCCAGGGGGGAAAAATGCACGTCTGGAGTGGTGCGCGGGAGCCAGCGGAAGATAAGTTCCGATAATTAGGGGTTTGCTTGGTGGGTTGGACCCGCGGTACCTGCACTTATCGTATGTTCCGCGGGGTGTTAGTTGTTAGTTGTTGGCAAATTAAATGTTTAATGCACATTAAACACCCTTGGTGTTGGGCCAGGTTAACTCTTGCAAATGTAATAATGTTTATGGCCAAGTAAGGACATTTATGTCTTTAGTCCCAGCCAAACATCAGTGCCTAAGGATGATGGAAGTTTGCCCTATAATGTTATGGGTAAACACCTAATCAGCCCCATTTGGTTGTCTATACGCCACAAATAGTCCGTATGTGTCCGTAACAAGAATGTGAGGCAACTATCAAGGATGGTGACTGGCATGTTGGATTATTGTCCAAACACATTTAACCTAGATGTGTGTGAAATTCACACATTGGTAAATTAAAACTTTCTACAAATGTAACTAGAAGAGAAATGTTTCAAAAGTATTTACCCATAAAAATTTGGATGTACTCACCATCGCAGCTGTGGCGGTGGCCCATGCTGCTGGCCGTCCCTGGAGCTGGTGTGGGGAGGAGGAATTCTGCCTCCGTCTGCGTAGCGACATCTGTCCATAAAAAAACAAAATACAAAACCACATTTAGTGGAGCTATGACACCCGAAGTTTTGACATCAATCTGGTTATTGAGTCTTACCTCCAAAAAAAAAAAATTGTTTACATACATGTTCAACGATATTTGCTATATTCCTGGTCCATTAGTTAATGTGAAGTGTTTATGGTTGCCACATGTATCCATTATGAAAATCTGGCACTAACCTTTACATTGCAATGTAAATGACTCATTACCAATTTAATGGCTAATGTTACCAGTGTGCAACATGTGTTTGCCCTAACTACTTCACGTAAATTAACTATTGCTAGCACACATCATGGTGTGGCCAGAAACATAGGGGTGGTTGCCAGTTGGCTAGCACTGTAGTGTGGTTTGTGATGTTAATGTACATTAGCAAACCAGCTGAGACAATGGACCCAGGATTGTGAATATTCAGTGTTTTAGTCTACTTTGGCAGAGCAACACAATTTTAGTCCGCCACCGCCCCTGCCTTCCGCACATCACTCCGCCAGTGTGTGCGCACGCGCATGCCAGTATGAAACAGAGCGCAGGCGCACACACATCTCGAGTGCCACACAGGAGGCAGGGACAATGGCTTCTGCCACCCCCAAAGAGGAAAGTAGTTTGTGGTGTTTGGTTGGGGGGTGGCCCTGGGTGAGGGATGTGATTGGGCAGGGAAGGCGCCAGAATCCAAGCAATATCATCAATGTTTGTGGGTCCACTTTAAGGAATGACATAAATTCCAAAATGAGCTAGCTAACAACATACACTTACCACGACTATGCCCGAGGAGGATTTGACGCCAAAATTCCATGGAGGTGCCGCCTATATGATGCCCTGCAAATTACAGAGGAATGGCAAGGGCTAAGCACAAATGGTCAGATGAAACCTGTCACAGACTAACAATTAAAACATGTAAACTCACCAGGGGATGAAGCGCCACTTGAAGCCCAGGGAGGGCTCTGAGGAGGAGGCGGGGAGCCTCGGCTCCTCACACTCTGCTCAGAAGATCCACCAGGCAAAGGGCCACCCTCCTCCCTCTCACTCCCTGCTTGAGAGTGGCCCCTTGCCTGGTGAGAGTCCTCAGACTCAGAGTGTGAGGAGCTGAGGCTTGATCCAGCCTGCCCCCCAGCAGCACACTCCTCTGGGGCGTCATCCCCTTCCTCCCCTGGGTCCTCTAAATAGGACCCGCGGGAGGGACCCTCCCCCGATGACTCCCCCGAGTCCGCCTGCCTGGTTCGGGGGAGGAATCCCTTCCCACGTTTCCCCAGGGGAGGACGCTTATCTGTGTGGAGGGGGTGAAAGCAAATAATTAATATAAAGAGCAAAAAAGGACACAGCTTAGCAGATGATTCTGCACAAAGGCAAAAAAGAACATAAGCTTTAACTTACCTGATGCGTAGGCATCATATAGGCGGTACACGCCTTCTGGGTCCCGGCGCTTGAAATCAGACCATTTTTGCTGGATGGCCCGGATGGTCAGGTCGGTCTGGAAGCGCCGGGACACAGTGGCCTTCACCTCCATGGCAAGGCGTTTTTTCGCTCCTCGGGCATAGTCGTATTCGGCCAGGCAGAAGTCCTAGGGAAAAAAAAAAAAAAAAAAAAAAATTAAATACATGACCTCAGAACAATGTCATAAACAGTTATACAGAGACAAGATCAAAGTGGACCCACACCCAGGATTTACATTATTCTGGGTTTGGGTGCACTTTTGTGGGCCACAACTATTGTGGGTGGGCCACTGTCTGCAACCCCCTTTGAAGGCCCCAAATACACCGCTGAGGACACTCCCACGTCACTCCGCAAGCCAAACACAGCGCTCCACGCCGGTGTGGTATGCGCATCCAAGGCCCTTGGGAGGTGCATACCAGCTGTGTCTGCACGGCAAAGTACGCATGTGGCGTTTGACTCTAACAGGGAGTGCGCCTGCACACAAAATGAAAATATGTATGGCGCAGGGGTACACCCTGCTAGAGGTAAGCGCAATAGGCATCCGCAACTCACGCATGCACAGATGGGACGGGGCAGAGGTAATTTTTAGGGCCCTCCAGGGGGGGGGGGCCATCCAAGCAGGACATCCACAATGGGGATGCCCCATGTGGAGTGTTAAATTTTGGCCTAAAAACAATACAAATTCTGCCCCTATCCCCCCTGTGTGTTTATCAATTTTTAAGCTAAAAATACATAACTAAAATACTCACTTTCACAACCTGGCCATTTACACGGCTATCCACCCGGGTGCGCCTTTGTTTCCTGGGCCCAGGAGGGGAATGGGTGGGAGGGGTGGTATTTGGGGAAGGTGAGGTAGGTGGGGGATGTGGGGGAGGTGGGGGAGGGGTGGTGGGTCCGGAATCTGAGGAGGAGCTGGGGAGGCGCATTACTCGGCGTTTGGGAGCCATATTGGAAACGCTAAGGAGGAAACAGGAACCGGAAATGACGCTAGCGACATTAGACAAATAAAAAACAAAACCTAACAAAAATACGCACCGCGCCCCAGCAACAAGCTATTCTCAGCTATGTGCAAGCTAAGTGGCGGAAAAACTAAAATGACGCTTGAAAACAAGCTAGTGGCATAAGCGCAAGACAGTTTTACCTTAAGGTGGCGTTGAAACGCAAAGGAGGATCCAGGAACCGGATATGACGCTAGCAACTGTGCTTCAAAATTCAAACACAAACATGCGCGCAGCAGGGACAAGCTAATATCAGCTATGTGCAAGCTAAGTGGCGGAAAAACATTAAAATGACGCTGCAAAACAAGCTATTGGCATAAGCGCTAGACATTTTTACCTTAAGGTGGCGTTGAAACGCAAAGGAGGATCCCGGAACCGGATATGACGCAAGCAACTGTGCTTCTAAATTCAAACACAAACATGCGCGCAGCAGGGACAAGCTAATATCAGCTATGTGCAAGCTAAGTGGCGGAAAAACATTAAAATGACGCTGCAAAACAAGCTATTGGCATAAGCGCTAGACATTTTTACCTTAAGGTGGCGTTGAAACGCAAAGGAGGATCCCGGAACCGGATATGACGCAAGCAACTGTGCTTCAAAATTCAAAAACAAACATGCGCGCAGCAGGGACAAGCTAATATCAGCTATGTGCAAGCTAAGTGGCGGAAAAACATTAAAATGACGCTGCAAAACAAGCTAGGGCCAAAGGCGCAACGAATTATTAGCTTGATTTAGCTGGGGATTCTACATACTGTAATGCATAGGTCCTTCTAAAGCATACACCGTTGTGCTTAAATATACAGATCTTATTGCTTCACAAAGTCATCACACAATCTAACTAGACAACTACCTGAAAATGTGGCACACATGAGAATGCATAACGGGTTGTTATGAGCTGGTACGACTGAATGTTAATCCTGCAATATGTGGCCAGGCACGCTCACAACTACAGTGTATTCATTAACAACGACTGGGGTCGCGGGAAGTGAATTCCTTGCAAATGGCAGAAGGGCACATGTATGAACAGCACAGCGCCGCACAACGCAGCGCAGCGAGGCACAGCGACGCTCGCGCCGCCACATAGCGAATTCAAACAGCAACTGCACAAACACTGACCAACACAGATTCATCAAGGACAGGGCTGCCGAATAGCTTGGGCGCTGACAATTTCTAAGAGCGAACGTGACCGCCCAACCTGACAGGCTACAAAATAGCTTTACAAGCCCCGTTTGTGTGGAAAACCAGCGATTTTGAGGCCAATGAGTTTGGGTGGAGGAGATGCAATTCCCATGTCACTCACAACATTACATTGTGAAAAATAAAAAAAAAAAATAATACATATAAATAACCAGCAAGATTCATAAAACATATCAATATAAACATGTGTTGAATTTTGTACCAAAGCAAAAAACCCCAAAACCACTAAAAACAATCATTGCAGCGTCTGCCATTGAAATGTATGGGAGAGCGGCAGGTAGCGCCAGGTAATACGTGTCGCTGTGAAGGAATTTGCAGCGGCGCTGTTCGGGCCAGCCGGCTTCATGATGAATGCCGCGCTAGCCGTCGCTCTCGCCGGCGCTAGCCTCATTTTGCTTGATAAATGCGTCATTGTGACCGCCGCCGGGCGTACTTGAGTCGGTAGTCGCCGTTAGCTGCCGCTACCTGGCGCTCGTCAGACACTACCTGGCGCTATCGCTTGATGAATAAGGGCCTAAATAAAGGTCCATATTTTTTGGAAAGTAGTAGAAGGTCTACTGGCTATAAAGACTTAATGGGCTAGCATTGGGGTTAGATACTAAGGGACTGATTTATCAAGTACTTCTGCCAGACAGTGCCACATGGCCACACAGTGAAAATTAGAGTAGTGAAAAATATCATTATATTATATATATATATAATATAATTGCTCAGTTTGATTTGCCATGAACACACACAGGGAGGGATTCAGCCACTATGGATTTCTCCCTATGGAGTGTTCTAAAGGGAGGCTGGCAGCTTCCCAGGTGAGTAGCTCTGGCTGCATTGCATGGCCCAACTTTGGGGACTCAAAAATAAGAGTAGGGACCACACTAAGCACAGAGTGCCTTGCCGGGCCAGTGTGGCTTCCACATGTATCTACAGATATGTGCAACCAAATCTCTTTCCACTTAGCTAGACATGTTTGGTGCTTAATACTTGGATGATGAGAGGGCTAAACTGGGCGGTAAATTAGTTCCCAGGCCCTGAATAATAATGATAATAATTTTGTATAAATAGTGATGGAGCTACTCCCACCCCCCTTTGCTCAGTATAATATATAATATCTTTATAGAATGTATAATTTTTTTTTTACACTTGTGCACCTTGCAGCACTGCAAAAAAAACATTTACATTTAACATCAGTGGTACAGCAACATTCTGAAAAATGTAAAAATCATATTTTGCACTACTTGAATTTGAACTGACATGGTATTGTCTGGCAGTGCTTGATAAATCAGGCCCTTAGCATTTCTGACTTGCAGCACTGAGGTCTTAGATCAAAATCACCCAAAAGATGATATAACTATATTCAAAGTCAAAAAAAGTTAGGTCCATTCAGTCAATAAAGTCAATAAAGCTGGGGATGTCCCTTTAAAATCCAGGCTCTCGGCACAAACAGTGAAGGTGATTGGGGGGCCCAAATTGTATATAGGTAATTTATATAACGTCTGGGGCCCCATAATCTATGTATTATAACAGAGCCCCATGGCAGCCAAGCTGTGATCATTTAAAATCAAGCCCAAGACTAGCTTACAGGAAATGCAACATGCAGTAGAAAATGCACAATAGACACTACACATAGATATATGTAACAGCTCCAGCTACAGTCATAACCATAAACTGCATTAACATCTAACCCAGCAATATACTAAGCTGTGAGCTGTTGTATCTCCAACAATGTGGGCCTCCGGTCATCCTGACATCTGCGAGGTAACACTGCTGTGGCAAGTAGTCGCTGTCTGACCTTAAACTTGCTGTCAAAGTAGATTGCTTCATAACACATGAGAGGGACATTCCAATGCACATTCTCTATCTACAAGCCTTAAAGCTGTGTCCTGATCCTGGCCCTGGGGATTGCTTTATCTGTACATCAGAGGGGTAGGGTTCCGTACACTTGTTTTAACTTTGTGGATAGAGATGACAACAAACCATGCTCCTGGACCATGGTGCTGCATCTTCAAGATCAGTTACTTTAGAAGGCACACAATCAACTGTGGGGGATAAAAAATTGGTTTGCCTACAGAACTTCTATTAAGGAGCTGCAGTTCAAGAGATGAAAGTCTCTGCCCAGGCTCAAAAATACATCTATACTCACCTAACTGGACAGCAACTTCCTTGATGAAGAATGTCTATAAACCTATAACGTGAATACATGCCTCCACTATTACAGTGAATGAAGCGGCCCCTTGCAGGCACTGTGAAGGCAGCAGGGATTTAGAGTTGTGTCCACCAGTTTGCTTACAACCAGAGGACAGTCTTCAAAAGAACTGGCCAGCACGTCCATGCCATGGGAGCAGATTTTTGAGATGGGAAAGTGCTGGACTTGAAAAAAGCTGGTGTTTAGGTGATACAATCATTTTTGTTTCATTTTTTTTTATTTACTACAGCACTGATTTCCATTGTTTTTGATCCCAAAATGATTATACAAAAGTTATTTCCCCCAAAATCAGCACTCTGCAGTTGACTTTAGCAATGTTCCTTTGATTGAACATGGCCCCTTTTTAATATTTTTTTAGGATTTTACATAACAGGGAAGATCATTTGTGAAAAAAAAAAAATTACCTCTCAATGAAGATCAGTGTTTCAATAGTTGGGGAGATTTTATTTCGCACTTGTGGGTGGGCTTTAATTTTTGTAATACACAATGCTTAAAATGTTATTAAACATGTTACTAATTATAAAGAACGGTTTACTTTGTTCCAGACATTTGCTTTCAGGTGGTCATATCACGAAGTGGAGATTGTATTTCAGCTAGTATCCTGCCAAAAATGTTGGAGATTGGGGGAGAGGGGTAGCTTGAAATTGCATTCATGCAAAAAATGGAGATGGAGGACCACTCTCCTCCATGAGCTTTATCCTCTCCCCTAGTCATCACCAATATGGCTACATGAATTCTGGAGTTACACAGAAAGATGGAGACAGGTAAACGACATGTATTGCTAGTAGCGATCAGGAGTGATAGGCAACAAACAAAAAGAATAGCCCTACATTAGAGATACAATGTGACTTATACCAAGATTTTTTAGGCATGACAAACAATCATGAGAAACAGAAAACAGAGAAAAAAATAGACACTGCAAGTTTAACACTAACACAGGCACACCAAAATGCATCAACTTGGACAGGTTTGTGTTTCACAAGGACGAGATTTAGTGGAATTAGTTCCTTCAGTTTTATCACTATTAGAAGAAATTTGCAAATTTGCACAGCAGTTCCCTCACAAGAACGTGGCACATCCCTTTTCCCACAAGTTATACGTTTATTGTCAGTGGTTCTGACTGCAGGTCATCTGACTGCTTTGTGTTTATGCACCAATTCTGTATTTACACAGCATAACAAATAGTTCACAACAGTGATGAAAATCGACCTTAAAGAGGCACAATGGACAATCTGGGGAGTTTTCTATAACTCCCGAAACTCTACCATCTGTTGCCTTTAATCCTCTGATTCAACAATTGCCACTTTAAACTTACCTGCCTTCTGCCCTTCCCTCTGCGCTCATCCATCCTCCTCTGGGCACTATCGCCATCTTTTCTTACATCTTCGATCCCAGGATGCATTGCACCACCCTGACATCTCGCATATGCACAGTGTATTGTCTGTGCTAGTCATCTCCGGCTACAGGACACATAGAAAAGCTGTGAGATTTCCAAGCAGCTACCAAGGGCGGGGGGCAGCACAGCAGAGACCCGGCGTCTGTCACACATGTCTAAGATGGTGGGGGTAAGGGAAAATACTACAGGATGTCAGCCAACTGGAAGATACTAGCATCCAAAAGGTATTCTATATGAGAGGGGCTAATAGGACCTACTTGTGCAGAGCTCCGTTGTTCAAATCTATGCGATGAATCAGATAATTCACTTTACTCACATCTTTTATCCACTAATGCTTTTTCACCCATCAATTTATTCCTATAAATCTTTAAACATCAATTACTTAATTCAAATTAGAGACAATTTATTACAAGGTTCAAATACAACTTTGAAGTATTGTTCCTTAAAGAAACCCTCTACATAGTTCCCCCTAATACTACAAACTCAGCAATTCACACGTTTGTCAATTTAAAGAGTTACAATCGAATCCTGATTGCATTCCTGATTGCATTATAAAGTATATAGTGAATATGGTGCTAATAGACAGAGACAAATACCTGGACATGTGTACAAACATTTTACAAAATGAGGAATGGTATGAAAGGGTTTCTCCCTCGTTGGTGACCAGGGATAGGCAGGAATACCAGGAACTCATAGACGCTGCTTATCACCAACAACTCATATCAGGGCAAACCTTACATTATTTAAAATCAGACAATCTGCCCACTGCCCAGACTATTCTGCCCACTTTCTATGCACTTTGAAAAGTGCATAAACATCATGTAGATCTGCCGGGACATTCCATTATCTCAGGCATAGATATTTTCAAAGCCAATGGCAGTGTCACGGACCGGGTGGAGCGGACTCGGGTGTGGATCCGCTTTAACTGTGGAACAGATGGCAGGTACCGCGTCAGGGGAACGGAGTCTAAGAGGCCACCGGTATTCACCAGAGCCCACCGCAAGGCAGGTTGGTCTTGTGCGGCGAGTGACCCCAGGTCGCTACCCCCAAACAGCGGCCCAGTCCCACAGCTAGCTGAGGCTCAGCGGGGTACAAAAGAGGCAGGCAAAAGGCGTAATACACACAGGCAGAGGTCAGGGCAGGCAGCAGAGGTTCGTAGTAAAGGTGAGTAGCCAAGGTCGGGGCAGGCAGCAAAGGTTCAGAGTCGAGGACAGGCAGAGGTCGGTACACGGGTGAGCAATCCAAAAGCAACTGATTTACAACTGGCATGGAAAGACCAAGATCCGGCACTGAAGGAAAGGAAGTGCCTCTTTAAATAGGGGAAGTGGATGCAGGATTGGATGACCAGGCACCAATCAGTGCTTTACAGACCCTTTAAATCTCAGGAATCCAGTGCGCTCGCCCTCTAATGGATGGGGACGTGCGCGCACCTGACCATGCGAGGAGGAAGCATGGGGGGAAGGGAGACGGCTGGGAGCAGCCATGGGGGTAAGGGAAATGCTGTGAGATGGATGACGGCTGGATGCAGCCATGGAGGTAAGTGAAGTGCTGCGAGATGGGTGTGCAGCGCTCGCCCTAACAGGCAGTAGATTTGTGGATTTCTTTTTACAAGAATGTGTCCATAAGGTGCCTTCCTACCTTAAAGATAAAACACAATTGCAATTACAAGATCTTGAGGTTCCTTCCTGGTCACCCTTGGAGTAGAGGCATTATACTCCAGTATTCTCCATACCAAGGAGTGAGTTACAGATGACACATGGACTTTTTGACTTATTATGGTTTGTGCTGATTCACAGTGCCTTTTTGTTCAATAGACAGTTCTTCCACCAGATACAGGGGACTGCAATAAGGACAATATGTGTCCCATCGTATGAGAACCTGTAGCTGGGTTGATGGGAGCATCACATCCAGAATGAATGTGGTCTTACCTTGCCCCTGGGCCAGGTATTTCTCTGTCTCAGGTACATAGACGACATCATTATTATCTGGGAGGGCATCATTATTATTTAGGGCTAAGAGTGTCCAGTGTCCAGTCCAGCTTATAAATCCATGCACTCTCTTTTTAGACACTTCCCTGGGGAAGTGTCTAAAAAAGAGAGTGCATGGATTTATAAGCTGGACACTCTTAGCCCTAAAGGGTTAAATATAGAGTTTGACCTTAACTGCTTCATTGACTCTTCCTAGGGCTCATTGAGATCTTTAGGCAGTGCATTTGGATTACTAGTATGGATTGTTCCAATTTTGCAGTCACATCTTGTTTAACCAATCATTCTTCTTTTCAGGCTATCTGCATTAATTTCTATTGATTTTTATATCAATGTATTTTAGATTTTATTGAGCAAATAAGTTTTTAAGCTGTTTATAGTATAGGTGTAACCATATGTTTAGAATGGTGAGGCTAACTTAAATGATGGAGCGTATTGTAGCTCTTATGCTTTTAATATGTTGTATTTTTAAACCTATGACATGTTGTATAGCCAACTCACCTTGCTGAATTGCTTTATGTAAAATATTAGTAAAAGTTTTTAACATGGAGAATGCATATTTGCACTTTTAGTGATCCTAGATTTAAGCCATGTTATATACATGGTTGTTTGTCCCTTAGTAAATAGGGGAATTTGTCCCAGTTAATGTATTTTTAGGATAGAGGCAGCGGTGCTTTTTAATTACTTACTTGGGTTTAAATATTAGAGGCAGCGGTGCTTTTTAATTACCCGTTTGGGTTCAACTACTAGGGCGCGTAGGGAGGCTATTTGTTAATATTCCCTTTTCAGTTGTGGGAGGTGTGCAGGGTGGGCTAAGGCTTTAGGCAGCTACGGTCTGGTTGCCCTGGTAACGGGACGCTTCTTTATGCGCGCGTCCAGTGATTGATAACAATGCCCTGACAGGTTAAATGCTGTGAAGCCTTCCTGTTCTGTAATTGGTGGAGAGGGGTAATGATATTCACCCCCTACTCCACTGATTGGATGCTAGACGCTGGTGACGCCATCGCCGTGTTGAGACCGGATGGAGCAAGCCGTCTCTGGCCATTGATTGGAGGAGAGGAAGGATGATGCGTTCCCTCTGTCCCGCCTCCAGTATATTTAAACGCTATCCACCGCCGCGCCGGCTCACCTAGTGAAAGTCGCGCTGAGCGACGAAACGCGGCGGTTCTGGAATTCAGCAGCGTGAGTTGGCTTAAGGCCTCACCTTGATATGCGAGTTTTAATTTGATGTTTTGTGAGTATTTTATTGGCTTCATTAAAAGAGATTGTAGTATGCAGTATTGCGCTATGGTTCTCTTATTCCTTCTTGCATGAACATGCTGTGGAGATTTCTGCTAGCCATCTTGTATCTGAGTGAGCTGACCCCAGGTGGAATCGTTTGGAGGATTTCTCTGCTTGATTGTTGAATGTGCGGTTTGATCCAACCACATCTGGTAAGGGTACCTAAACTGGTGGTGGTGCACTATTGGATTTTCGTGGCACTTGGTGGATTTTCAAAACATTTGGAAGGACTTTAAAGAGGACTTTAATTCACATTTATTAGCTCTGTGCCTTTTTGATTTATTGTTGTATATGTACTTAATGGTGGGATTTAAGTATTAGCACATGGCAGCTGGTGTAAGATTCATATTTTGAAGTTTAAGTAATGTTTCACTTTTGATTTATTTTATTAATTTAAATTACAGCGCGGTATTTAGTATATTCTTATACACATATTATATGGACATATGAACAACATTTGGATAAGAAATAAAATTTTCCCTATTACACGAAATATGATAGACGAACATGATGGAGAATGTGAAGGAATAGACTTCCAGGCCTTAACAGTGATACATAAATATAAATATAATATAAAGGGTGAAAATGTCACCTTCAGGGAAGAAGCCGGATTTATCTTTAAACTTAAAGCGGACCTTCACTCTAAATAAGAGTCTATCTTATATGTTTCCCACACCCTGTACATACAGATTGCTCACATTAAAAATCATCCTACCTGCATCTACTGCATTTTATAAGCCTTTAAACATCCAAGATGGCGGCTTATGGAAGCTGCCATTTTTGCAGGCAGCCTGCAAACAGGAAGTGCCTGCAAACAGGAAGTGACTGTGCTGCTCTGCATTCTGGGACTGCTGACCTTTCCCTGACCCCAGCTCTGCTCTGTCTGAGCAAAGCACAGCTATAACCTGCCCCCCTGTACCTTATCCCACTCTCCTCTCCTCAGTAAGTGTGATGCTTCTGAGTCAAGATGGCGGCGCCCGTATCCTAAATTCCCGAACAGAGTTGCAGCCCAGTGGGGGAAAGTATAATAAATTAGTGACTAAACATGTAAAATATATTAATTTTAGATGCTGAGGAATTGTTTTTTAAGAGTTTGGGCTTTTCATTAAATCATGGTGAAGGTCCGGTTTAATGCAACCAGAAGCCCAGACCTAAACGACCAATTAAATTTTACATCATTCCCGACTTAATAGAGGCGCTTCCCCTTTTGAAAGTTTTTTTTTTTTTTGTAAAATCATGGGTTAACCAAATATATAAATGGGGAGCAAAGCTGATTTATGGTGATGTAATTAATCTATTTTAAAATTATATGTACATTGTCCAATAATTAGTGTAAATAAGTTATATATTTTTCTCCATGACTGCGTATGCAAATATATAGCTGATGTGTAGTTGATCTATTATAATTAATTTATTATTTAAAATATGTTATTGTTCAATATTTCAATATTGTTCAATATTTAAGAAAAAAAAAACAAAAAACAAAATATATATATATATATATATATATATATATATATATATATATATATATAAGTTTTTTTCTTCCTTACTAAATTGTTGATTAATTAAATATACAAATTAAGTAATGCAGATTTCTGATACAATTAATCTATTTTAGAATTATTTGTACATTTATATGTATGTACATTTTCCAATAATTAGTGTAAACCAATTGCAATTTAATATTTGCAAAGTGTCTAATTAAACATGATAAGTGTGTATATGCCAGATAAACTGATATGAAAATAATAATTATAATAAAATACATAAAAATATATTTTTCTCAGCACTAATTGTATCTGTTTTCTATTTTCGGGGAAGGTAGGGGTGGGGGGGTATGGGAAAGGCTTCAGGGGCGGGGTGTGGGCTGCAAGAGGCTGACCCTCACATTTTTCCAAGTTAACAGGCTCTGGAGCTAGCTGCCCTCCACTAGAGGGCTGAACTGGCTGCTAATTTTCCGAAACCCGACATAGTTGGGTGACAAGGTGGTGGCGTTTTCTGTGCTGAGACGGAAATTACATATTCCTGGTTGCGACCAGAAACACTGTGCCACCACGTGGTTGAAGGAAGGTGGGCCCAAAAGGCGGGAAACTGGCATCATCATGCCACAGAGCAGTGCACCACTCAGTCTCCAGTGGGAAGGGAGTTGGCTCCCGCTGCCCGCCTGTGTCAACCACCCAGGGAAAGACACTCCAATACTAACTAGTAATGAATTGGGACACAAATGAAGGTAAAAGTCACAAGCACTGTGCATCCTTTAATAACAAGACCAGCAGTAGTATGTTTATATTTAAAAGTATTCATCTTTTATTATAGATAACCTTGAATATTGTGAATACAAGAAACATTGGCTTGCTCTGTTCCCACGGGAGCAACATACAAAATTGGTTACAAAAAACAGGAGAAAGGTAATAAAAAAAACAATGGTGATGAGATAAATTAGGAGACTGGTGGAGTTGATAAAATAGATATGTGATAGATTTTATTGTTGTTTCTATTACAGAAATATAAAAAGGATGCACAGTTTATTGAGCAAATTAATTTAGCAGTAGGATTGGGAGACCCACGATTGTCTACATGTATTGCAAATACAGGTGGGTGTAATTCCCCTTTATTGCCTCTGCCCACCCCTCCCTGGGATCTCTTGTACTAACCCTATCTCTGCTTCTCTCCGGCTTAATAGATTCAAACAAGCTTGTAAGAAATGGTGTAATTAATGTATATATCCTTGAAAAAGCTCCAAAGAGGGATCAAAATGCTTTGGATTTAACCTGACATGGTTGACAATGACATTTGAATGAAAACAACACATGTACATCAGTAGTAGTAATTGGATATTGGTGAGGACTAAGGGAGAGGATAAAGCTCATGTAGGGGAGTAGTTCTCAATCTCCATTTTTTGCATGTCAGAGTGCAACAATACAATGTGAAAATGTTTTTGTTTTCATCAATTTGAATATTTATTTTGATTCCTCTATAGCTAGTTGGAAAAATCAATTAAGCTACTGCTAACGCTGTGCTTTCAGAGGACTTGCTTCCCAAAATTCACCTACGCAAAGCAAAATGTTTGTCGGTTTTATGAGGTTTGACGGTGTTACATGTGGGTGTTGGAACGTAATAGCTGGAAAAACCCCACTATTTGAAACTTACAGAAGCACAACATTGTTAATTTGCTTATGTACTGATTTAAAGTGTTTGGCAAGTCAAATGTTAAAAAATAAATATCAGTAGCTTACCTTTTATTTAGTGGCTGGGGTGCTGTGATTCCTCCTCTGTCTGCCTCCTTTGTGAGGAAAATTGCATCCTCATTCAGCTTTCGCTGATATAGCAGTTTTTTATTGTTTCCTATTTTATCTAATGTGTGTTTTCTGGAAGCAGTTTTCATTCAGTTGCGATTGGCAAAGTACACCAAGAAGAGAGAAGTGAGTTTTGTATACACAGAACACTGCTTCTATGGCTACTGTTGAGGTGACTGTGCTGGAAAGTATGAGGGGACTGTTAGGTTGAAGTGCTTCCCATTGCTGAGTTGTGAGTACTCTAACTGATTGCATCATCACTGGGGGTGAGGCTGCTCAGCCAGGTAGAAATATGGCCAACTGCATCCAGTTTGTGTTGTAGATATTGGGCAAAGGCTAAGGTAAGAGAAACACAGGCTGTTTTGGGGCAATCGGCTGGGGATAAAAGGTGACTACATATGTTTCCCTCTGCGTATAGGTGCACTTTAACTAAATCAGTTAAAAGCAAAAGAGAGCCATTAGGCCACCTTCCAGTTTAAAGAATGGCAAAGCCTTATAGACTGGGGCAGCCTTCTTTTTATAAAATGCTAAATATAGGGTTCAAATGTGTAAAACAATTTTTAAATACATACATCCAATTTTTTTGTCCTCTTTAGCTTCCCTAATCCAATTCCTATCACGGCATCTGAAGGCACTCAGATTAGTGGTTTATGTAATTTACTAGCATCATATATCCACAAACTGCAGCACTTTCAAGTTATCTAAACTACTTCATTGAGTATTTGTGTAAGGTCTTGCCTCCTTGTGGAAATGAAATCCTCCAGGCATTAGAAAAACTAAAAATTAACCTTCACAATGTCAAATAGCCTAAAGCATACATTATGCGGAAGAACCTTCAGAGGTGTCTCATTGGGAGGGCATTGTTACAGTATCCAAGCTGGAAAACAATCAGAACATGGACTATTTAACCCTTCTTTAAAAAGGAACAAGGACATGTAGTTAACGGGCATCCCTCCTTATCACACTTAAACCTCAAGCCTTACTTGGCTCATACAGTTTATACTTCCATATCGTAGACAAAGAAATATAACCAAAACATAGATTTTAGACATGACACAACTGGAAGCAGTGTCCGTTTATTGTCCAGCCAACACGTGAGCCAGGAAGACAATGAAGTACTGAGCAATACACTTTACATTCTGTACGTTCTAGACGTTTGCTTGAGCTTTTACACTGGATTAGGCAAAGAGGTTGAGGCAGTTTCAGATATGACTTGTTCGTGCTACAAAAGCACCCAGTCGTTTGGTTGCTGGCTAACAAGTTTGAGTTTTGTGGCTCCTTTAAGATTTGTATTATAATTGCTAACATGCACTTTTCAGGTACGTTCTAAATTAGTCTGAGCATCTGCCACCCTTCATTGTACAAGCACATAGGTTGGGGGATATTGAGCTACATGGGTGTGGGTGTTACCCTTGCCCCCCCATGTGCTGGGCTTAGTCAGATAAGCTGCTCCCAATGTATCCCTTGCAAAGGGGGCTCTCATAGACTAGAGTTAGTATTGCACATATAGTTCCCCATTGTTGTTATCTTGGCTTGCATCGAAATTCCGTAGCCAAACAATGTCACAGAGATTCTACAAGCTAGCACTGCCAAATATGTAAGTCTGCCTGCTATGGCCATGCTCCCCTGCACGTAGTCAGTGATTGAGCCAGCTCCTTTATGGCCTTCTGCATCAGCATCAGCATCATTGCTGCTGGCCTGGGGGTAGTATGCGTTTAGGCTGTTTGTTACTGTTATTATGCATTCTGACTGTACCTGCCTATTTGTATGTATTTCTTACACGGTATTCCATTTCTTCATTCACCCTAGGGATTTCTGTACCAGTGCTGACCTTAATAATGTATATCTATTTCTTTACTGAAATACGTCTCTAGATATAGGCTCGATTCAGAGGCACATTCGTCTGCACTTCCATAGCTGTCTGTGAGAGTTTTTGTGGGTGTTTGTCATTTTTTTTCCTTTTTTTCGTTCATTTTTCATTCGTACGAACGTTCGGGAAAATGAGTATATGCGCTTTCGATGATTGAAAGCAAATCGGATCATTTGCGCTAGTTCGGATCATTTTCCAAACAAAATCTGATTTTTTTCGTTCGTTCAGACAACTTACGTTGTTGGGATGGGCTTGCTGATTCAGAGAGCTGATTTCCGACGGACCACCACCCTATTAAACCATTTCATTTCTGATCTGCTTACGGGACCTTTGAGGGCTCGGATTGCTATTGTTGAACATGTTTTGCGGCTATGTGGAGGAGTCTGCGCGCCTTTACCACCAAGGCATTGCATGTATCAGCATGGCCGAGGCCATAAATTGTATAGCAATGCATACCTGAATCAATACATTTTATGTATGCCTTATAGATGCATTTTAATGCTGACCTAAATTAGTCCTTCGCATGTAAACCTTTATTTTCCCACACATCCATATAATTGCTATATTTATTTAGACTTATATCCTTTGTGAATTATATTTGAATTGTTGAACTTGAATCTTAATTTGTTGTTGGAGTTATTGTTTTAGTTGTTTACCTTGGCTTTGTGTAATTATTTTATATTTGGTCCAGCTATGCGATTCCTCAGTGTTCTTGCAGGGCATCCAGGGTCGTCCCAGGATGCTTATATATTGCAGAGCTCCGGCTTATTTTGTCAGTTTGAGTCAGGAAAATTATCTGGTAGATGGCTCCTGGGTAAGTTTGCTCACATTCCATCAATCCATTTTCACTGTATGGCAATGAATATACTTGATGACTTATGTCTTAACCTATGGCTGTTTTAGCCCTTTATGACATGTTAAACAATATTGTAGCTTAGAATGTGTATTTTATGTCAGTATTTTCACATTCTTTCAGGGGATTCTGGATATCCACTCCTGCCCTTGCTCCCGATGCCCGTTCTTTGCCTGCAGAATGCGAGCCAGGGGTTCTCTAATCAGGCACTATGCAAAACCCGGCCCGTGGTGGCGAGGGCCCTCTGGCTTTTGAATTCCAGATTTAGGTGTTTGGACCATACAGGGGGGGGGGGCACTGCAGTATGACCCCAACAAGGTTATACAAATATTTTAATTTACGTTTTATAACAGGGACCACAAGTGCCAGAGTGGCACAACTGAGTGTCAGGGTCCTTCAACTGGTGGGCGAGATGCAGGAGCTGCACGACTCGTTGGGGACCACAGATGAAGAATAATGTTCTGTGGCCTGCCATTGCTATGTATTTAGTTTTTTACAGTTTGACATTTTCAAAATATTTTAAGATTTTATATTTTATGATGGAATTAAAAAAAATGTCTCAGTGTCATTTCATTAACAAAATACATTAACACAAAACTAATGGGCCCAGAAATATTTAAAGATGAATATTCACATGACCGAGAAGTGATTTGGGTAAGTTTTAGGGGGCTAAAATGGAAGAAGAACCTAACCGCAAAGTGGTTTGGGTGAGCTTTAAGGGTCCAAAAGGGAAGATTGAGGATAGTGCTAAGTGATTTAGCTAAACATTGTAGTAGAAGTGAGGGTGGCAAATATGTAGGCAAGCACTTTAATGAGTTAAGTTTGTAGTGCGCAGGTGCAAGATCCTAAGGATTTCCGTCTGGACGATTATTTATTGAAAAAGGGAAACAGAAACTAACGGGAAACGTAAAGGATTTGTGGGAGGATACGATGGGAAAAGGGCAAAAACGGAAGCCTACGTTGTAACATGAGAAAATGAAACGGAAAAGTCACGCTGGAAAATGACATCCTCATATTTGTACTCTGCCGTACGAACGGATGGAAACTTTACATAAGGATTGCAATGCATGCATAGAATCGTTCGCACACTCATACGAGAGCGGGAACATTTGACAAAAAAAACAGATCGGCACTAAAACGGAAGTTTTTTTTAATAGGCTCGATTCAGAGAGACAAAAAAATACTTTTTGTCTCTCTGAATCGAATACGAGGATGTCATTTTCCAGCGTGACTTTTCCGTTTCATTTTCACATGTTACAACGTAGGCTTTCGTTGTTGCCCTTTTCCCATGATATCCTCCAACGAATCCTTTACGTTTCCCGTTCGATTCTGTTCAATAAAATCGATTCAATAAATATTCGTCCAGACGGAAATCCTTACGAAGTGCTCGCCTACATATTTGCCACCCTCACTTCTACTACAATGTTTAGCTAAATCACTTAGCACTATCCTCCATCTTCCCTTTTGGACCCTTAAAGCTCACCCAAACCACTTAGCACTATCCTCCATCTTCCCTTTTGGACCCTTAAAGCTCACCCAAACCACTTAGCACTATCCTCCATCTTCTCTTTTGGACCCTTAAAGCTCACCCAAATCACTTCTCGGTCATGTGAATATTCATCTTTAAATGTTTCTGGGCCCATTAGTTTTGTGTTAATGTATTTTGTAAATGAAATGACACTTGTAACATTTTTTTTTTGGATTCCATCATAAAATATAAAATTTTTAAAATGTATAAAATATCTAATTTTAACAACTATAAAAAACAAAATACATAGCAATGGCAGGCCACAGAACATTATTCTTCATCTGTGGTCCCCAACGAGTTGCGCAGCTCCTGCATCTTGCCCACCAACTGAAGGACCCTGACACTCAATTGTGCCACTCTGGCACGTGTGGTCCCTGTTAAAAAACTTAAATTAAAATATTGGTATAACCTTGTTGGGGTCATAATGCAGTGCCCCCCCCCCGTATGGTCCAAACACCTAAATCTGGACTTCAAAAGCCAGAGGGCCCTCGCCACCACGGACCGGGTTTTGCATAGTGCCCGATTAGAGAACCCCTGGCCCGCATTCTGCAGGCAAAGAACGGGCATCAGGAGCAAGGGCAGGAGTGGATATCCAGAATCCCCTGAAAGAATTTAAAAATACTAACATAAAATACACATTCTAAGCTACAATATTGTTTAACATGTCATCAAGGGCTAAAACAGCAATAGGTTAAGTCATGAATCATCAACTATATTCATTGCCATACAGTGAAAATGGATTGATGGAATGTGAGCAAACTTACCCAGGAGCCATCTACCAGATCCTGACTCAAACTGACGAAATAAGCCGGAGCTCTGCAATATATAAGCATCATGGGACGACCCTGGATGCCCTGCAAGAACACTGAGGAATCGCATAGCTGGACCAAAGACTGCTTGTATGTTGTGTGAGTCGCACATCTTGTGGTTCCTGCAACCAAATATAAAATAATTACACAAAGCAAAGGTAACCGAATAAAACAATAACTCCTACAACAAATTAAGATTCAAGTTCAACAATCCAAATATAATTCACAAAGGACATAAGTCTAAAAAAATATAGCAATTATATGGATGTGTGGGAAAATAAAGGTTTACATGCTAAGGACTAATTAAGGTCAGCATTAAAATGCTTCTATAAGGCATACATGAAATGTATTGATTTAGGTATGCATTGCTAGACAATTTATGGCCTCTGCCATGTTGATACATGCAATGCCTTGGTACTAAAGGCACGCAGACTCCTCCACATAGCCTCAAAACATGTTCAACAATAGCAATCCGAGCCCTCAAAGGTCCCGTAAGTGGATCGGAAATGAAACGGATTTATAGGGTGGTGGTCCGTCAGAAATCAGCTCTCTGAATCAGATGGAAACCCATCCCAACAACGAAGTTATCTGAACGAACTAAAAATTTCCGATTTTGTTTGGAAAATGATCCGAACTAATGGAAATGTTCCGATTTGCTTCCGTTCATCGAAAGCGTTCGTACGAATGAAAAATGAACAAAAAAAAGCAGAAAAATGACAAACACACACAAAAACTTTCACAGACAGCTACGGAAGTCCAGACGAATGTGTCTCTGAATCGAGCCTATTGTCCAATGTAAACTACGGCGTATGTATATTTTTCATCATGTTTACAAAATGTAATCATTTTATCCTGTATTTTATATCATTTGAAAGCCACATAGGTAGTGATGAGGGAACCCACCAAAGTTTAGGTTCAGCAAGTGCGGACAAGCTTTGAAAAAAAGTTTGAAATCAATGGGGACTAAAACTTTGGGGGTTGATTCTGTGGCTGGGGCCACAGAAATATGGCCACCGCTCCCATGAATGAGAACACGGGTTTGTGTTCATGTTCCGCTCTGATGAGTGAGGACACTCCTAGTGCCAGCACTGTCAGCTGGCACTAGGAGTGTCCTCACTCATCGGAGCGGAACACGAACACAAACTCGAACACGGACTTCTGGCTGAGGTGCATGTTCTGGCTTGGTTTGGGTTCGTCCAACGCCACACATAGGGTAAATCAGGCATTGGCTTGTTTAAGATACAGGTAAAAAGAATACTAAAGTCCCAACACAATAAGTATTTCACTCTATTCCAGAGCTTCCAGAGATTCCTGTTTTATATTGTGTGTTTATTTATTCATTGCATTTATCCTTTTACAGCCATGGATTATTATTAATCAAATATGTTAGTTGTTGTTACATTGTTGCACATAGTATGCTGCTCCAAGTTTGGGCCCCGGCTGTCCAGTCTCCTGGTTACCGCCTGTCCTGCCTCCCTCCCCTTTGTCTTGAAAAGCTTCATCTGAAGCGGGGCAGAAAACAGTTGAGCATCCATGTTGCAGCCACACCTGCTCCATTAGGAGACAAACTTACAGTGAACAGCTATTTTTTGCCCCTCTTCCACTGGTTTAAGGAAGCGAAAGTTATTTTTGACTGGAGGTCTACTTTAAAGAGAGTTGCTAGTGGAAAGTCTGGTGATCAGTGCACAGCACTAGTGAGTAAAATAAAAACCAATTGACATCACCTATCCCAAGAGAATCCTAATTTTGAATGCAGTTTCGGTTAAATAGCTTTAAAAAGCACTAAATCACCCAGAATTACTCTGGTGGCCAAAGGGGTTCGCATGATGGGCTTGTCAGGTGATCAGTGCACAGCACTAGTGAATAAAATCAAAACCCATTGACATAACCTATCCCCAGAGCACCCGAATTTGGGAGGCAGTTCTGGTTAAAAAGCTTTAGAAAGCAATAAATCATCCGAAGTACTCTGGTGGTCAAAGGGTTTTGCAAGATGGGCATGTTGCTGTAACCAAGGAAATACTAAAGAGTACATTTTTGAGGTGATATTGGGCTTCCTACTACTTTTTAACCTGAGGGATATCTTATATTAGAATTCCTTTGGGGTTAGGGGTGTAACTGGAGGTGCCCAGAATGATGCTGTGACAAATAACTCATAGACTACAGTTAGTAATGCACATACAGTTCCCCATCATTGTTGCCATCTTGGATTGCCTCGGAATTCTGTAACCAAACAATGTCACAGGGATTCTTCAAGCTGGCACTGTCAGCATCCCTCCTATATGGGGGGCAGTCATGACCTAGAGGTAAGGAAGTGGCCTGGTGACCAGAAGGTTCAATTCCCGGCCATGGGACATAACTGAAGTGCTCTTGAGCAACCTACTGCACCCACTGCTCACTAGTTCAATTCATGGGTGGATTAGTATTTGTGCTCACTGCACTGATGGGTTAAATGCAGAGGACACATTCCAATGTGTGTAAGCACACAAAAAGGCATACAACCACAATTTATTATTCTATAATGTTCTCCTTGCAACTTTCCATTCTAACTGAGCCTCTGTTTTACTCCCTTGATATGGCAGTTGTGTCTACCAATCACACTTTCTCCAGTTTAGAGTGCTGACACCCTTTCCCTGTATTGTGTTCTGATCTATGTTATATTTCACCTTCACGCTCTCCTAACCCTGCTTGGCCACATGTGGTCTACAGGCCATGTGTTCAGTATAACATATGAAGTAAAAAACAGCCCTTACTCACTTTACCCTTAGCAGTTCCAGGGCTGAGCTGCAAACAAAAACAGAGTTAAGAAGATGCCTTCTGCGTCAGCATCATCGCTGCTGGCCTGGGGGGTAGTATGAGTTTAGGCTGTTTGTTATTGTTATTATGCATTCTGACTGTACATGCCTCTTTGTATGTATTTCTTACACAGTATTCCATTTCTTTATTCACCTTAGGGATTTCTGTACCAGTGCTGACCTTAATAATGTATATCTATTTCTTCACTGAAATGCAATGCCTCTAGATGCTGTCCAAAGCAAACTATGATGTATGTACAGTTTTCATAATGTTTACAAAATGATTATTGTCAGGGAACCGGGGCGTCACGTGGTCCCACTACTAACCAGAGACCGCGCACACGCCCTCCGGGTTCCCCCAAAACCTTGTCCGACCCTCTTATTATTAGGGTAACCAGGCAAACCGCCTTTGGACACACAAATTCCGGGTTTAAGGCAAGAAGACAGCTCAATTAAATATACGTTTTAATGGCTATAAGCACGCTAGGCAGAGTTTACAAGCATTTAACTATAAAGAAGTATGGAATATTACAGATTAAATAACTATGCAATTCTGAGATGGGTTACAACAGATATGCAATACACAGAGACAACAAGCAAAGTTTACCTTGAGCATGCAGCGTGGTGTGGAGCTCTTACAAGGGGGTGTGTCAAGAGCTTCTGGTTATGGTGATGGTGATGGACACCCCTGGATATGCCGGCGAGCATAACCCCCTTCCGATGAGTGACCCCAGCCTGGTTTTTGACCATCCAATTTATGCTGCCAGGCTCTCCATCTCCCCTCCCCATTGTGGGAGGGGATGTTACCTCCCATTTTTAGAGTGGGATTTTACCCTGAAACCCTTTTAGGAGCTATAACTTGGAGCAGGGGGGTCACACTGCCTTGTGAGCGGTACCAACCTATCGGGCCAGGCGCACCGAACGCGTTAAGTCCAGGAACCGGGTCTTTATTCGGTCCAGAACCTTAGTTCCCCGTTTACCAGTCTCTGTCTGGTTTCCAGACCTGTTTTATACTATGCTTCGGTCCGGCTTTGGGAGCTGGTTCTGGTTCTGTGACCGGTTTGGCCGTAGGACGCAAGGCGTCCACGTTACGGCCCATAGACTATCGGTGCCGGGCCTCCTGTCCCTTTAATTGTGGTTCTGACACCTCCCCAGTAGGAGGTTTCCTAAAACGTAGCCTCACTGGCAACTTCCCAGCTGGGGGTGTTATACAACAGCAGGAGGCATGCTGGCTGCAGCCTAGCTTGTGACAAAAGGCAGGAATCAAACACCCCAGGGGGTTTGATCTGAGCTTTCACACATCCCTGCCAAACATCTCTTCCGCATCTCGTTAAAATACCTGGGCCATTTGTAATCAGAGGGCTGGAAGGGGGGATTCTAGACTTGACATAAAAACATAAATAATAAAGAAGATATGTGGAGTTTCCTAATCATTCCTTCACATTTGCGCTATAATATTTGGCCTATTCTCCACATCTCCCCCTTCAAAAGGGCGCTAAAGGGCAGCGCATCCTGATGCTGGCCCGTGCGCCCATGCGTCCGCTATTCCTGTCTGGTAGCACCACGGCGGTAGTGCTGTTTTGGGTTGAGGGTTCTTGGCCAGGTCCACTCCCGGAAGGGGTGTAAGGTGGCCCATAGCTGGGACCGCGGGTCCAGTTGCCGATGGCAACTCATCCCTTTCTGCTTTACCCGAGCCAGGGGCCTCGGTGCATGTTGCCAACACTGGCCAAGGAGGCAGCCCCGAGTGGGTGCCTGCCTGGCCTCCAGCACCATGAACTGGGTCCCCTGGATGGAGTGTCTGCCCTGGGGGGGACCTTCCGTGGGAAGGATCTCCCACCGGGCAGTACCCACCCCGTCAAGCCAGGTGGGTGACAAGGCCATTAAACTTGGAACCGGCGTGGCATAGACCACTGCCATTGGTACAGACCTCTTTCCTTGCGGCCGAGTTATCGGTGGGATGCTGGGACTTGACCCTGCCACCCCCACCCTCTGGCTGGTATAGTACAAATGGCAGCGGACAGCCAGGCCCGGCTCCACGGGCTTGTTGGTGATCCCTATGTGCCCAATCGTCCGGCTCTCTAAGGCATAGCACTCCTTAGCCCTGGGCAGATAGGGGACCACCAACTGCTGGTCCTCAGGCCACTCTCCTGGTGACCCTGACCTGACCATCATTGGGTACAGCCGCACTTGTCCCCCGACCACCCATTTGGGGTCTGGGCCCAAGTGAGGCTGCATGTCTTGCTTGGGGAGAACCCTCTGGGGGTCATCAGGGCCTGAGGCTACCCCACATCTCTGCCTGGACATAGTCGGGACCACCATGTCCTCAGTCAGTTTCACGGGACCCACCTCTGGGTTTCGGCCTGCCTCAGCAGCCTCCTGGGAGGAAGGGAAGGATCGGTCGGTCCCCTGAGGGGACTCTGGGACCTGCTCCTCCACCACTTCCACCCGAGCTGCCGGTTCAGGCAGAACACCCTGGTCCCTTAACACCCCGGGCGTGCTGAAACCCTGCAGTGGGGACTTACCTAGGGGTCCCACCTCTCCATGGGCACCCCTCATCCCACCTGCAGGTTCCACCACCCCTGTTTCTGGGCATGGACTGGTCCTCTCGGGTCGAGGTGCCGGGAACCCTGGACGGGGGGTGGTTGGAATAGACAAGACCATCCCATCCCCCGTCCGTCTCCCGGGACCTCCCTCTGGACTTCTGTCGGCCCTGGCAGCCACTTGGTTTGGGGGAAGGGGGCAATTAGACCCCCGAGGGGCCCCTGAGCCGCCAGCGCTCCCCCTATTCTTGATAGTGGCCAGAGCCGCTGCGGCCTCAGGTAATGCCTGCCCCCCTTCCATTCCCCTCCAAGCCTCCAGGCCAGACAGACCAGCCGGGCCCTCTGATACCCCAGTGGCGCAGAAACCCTGCAGTGGGGACTTACCTAGGGGTCCCATCTCTCCACGGGCACCCCTCACCCCACCTGCAGGTTCCACCGCCCCTGCCTTTTGGCCTGGACTGGTCCTCTCGGGTCGAGGTGCTGGGAACCCTGGACGGGGGGTGGTTGGAATAGACAAGACCATCCCATCCGCCGTCCGTTTCCCAGGACCTTCCCCCGGACTTCCGTCGGCCCTGGCAGCCGCTTGGTCTGGAGGAAGGGGGCAATTAGACCCCCGAGGGGCCCCTGAGCCACCAGCGCTCCCACTATTCTCGATAGTGGCCAGGGCCGCTGTGGCCTCAGGTAGTGCCTGCCCCCCTTCCATTCCCCTCCAAGCCGCCAGTCCAGACAGACCAGCCTGGCCTTCTGCTACCCCAGTGGTGGAGAAACCCTGCGATGTGGACTTACCTGGGGGTCCCACGTCTCCTGGAACAGCCCTCACCTCAGTCGCAGTTTCCTCCCCAGCTGCTGGGTAACCCTCCTTCCTCTGGGAGGAAGAAGCACACTTTACACCCCCTACCCCCACATTCCCTGTAGCAGGTAGGTTACTCACATTATTTGCACATCTTGAAATATACATGCTATTACATTCTGGGGGACCAGACCTCAGGGGTTCAGTGGCCACATACTGAGACACTAGCCGCCCCAAGTCTGTCCCTAGCAAGACACCGGCAGGGATATTCGGCGATACCCCCACCTCCCGCACACCCCGCCCAGCACCCCAGTCCAAATAAACTTTTGCCATGGGGAGTGCCGATGCACCTCCCTCAATTCCAGAGACTGAGACAGTCTTTCCCGGGATGAAGTCCGGTGGGGACACCATCTCAGGGCGCACAAGAGTTGTCTCTGCGCCGGTGTCCCTAAGTCCCACGGCCACAGCCTGGCCCACAGTGACTAATTGCAAATTGTCCCGGGACCTCCCAGCACCCCTACCCACATACAGCACCGTGGAGGAGTTCTGGGACGGGCCCTGCTGGCGCTGGGGACATGCGGCCTTGAAGTGTCCTGGTTGGTTGCAGTGGTGACAGAGTTGGGGCCCCCCTTGTCTGGAGAAGGGGGTAGGGGCAGGGGTCTTGGGCTGAGGGGCATGTACAACAGACGCCAGCGGCGGCTTACCCACTTTCCAGCTGGCAGGTTTCCGGGGCTCCTGGGCTCTGTTGTGACTGTACTCATCTGCAAGGGCGGCCGTTGCTGAGGCCCCCTCTGGCTTCCGGTCGCGCAGAAACTGCTGCAGCTCGTCAGAGCAATTCCAGAGGAACTGCTCTATGGCAATCAGCTCCTTCAGCTGCTGGATGGAGGTGACTCCTAAGCCGGTGGTCCACTGCTCAATTGCTCTCTGTAGCGCCCGCATGTGATCAGCCCAGCTGTCGCTGGGGCCCCGTCGCAGACCCCGCAGCTTCTTGCGATAAAATTCCGGGGTAAGGTTATATTGTCGGATCAGGGCTTGCTTGACCCCCTCGTAGCTCAGGGTGGTTTCGCTGGGCAGGTACCCAAAGATTTCCAGGGCTTTACCCCTAAGGCGGGGGGTTAGGTACCTGACCCACTGATCCTCCGGCACATTGTATTGACGGCAAACGGTTTCAAAAGCCAGCAGAAATGTGTCCAGATCTGTGCCTTTGTCCAGGATGGGGAAATCCTCTGCACGCAACTTTGGGGCCTGGTTCTCGGGGGGCCCGCTGGTAGATGTGCTGGGTTGAGGGTGTTGAAGCTGTAGCCGCAAAACTTGGAGCTGGTGGTCGCGTTCAGCTTGCGCCTGGCGTTCCTCGCGTTCAGCTTGCGCCCGGCGTTCCTCCCGTTCAGCCCGGCGTTCCTCGCGCTCACGTTCACGGCGTTCCTCGATCTCGGCCTGCACCTGGCGTTCCTCCATGAGGAGCTGATAGGAGCCGCGGTCTCCCGCCCGGAGACTTGCCATAGCAGCATGCAGGAGAGCAGCTGAGCTTGCTTGGCTGGGGGGGCCGGCAGGCAGGGCTCGGTCCTCTGGGATGCTGAGGGCTGGCGACTGGCTTCTGGGAGAGCCCTGGCTGGGCCCCTCTGCACCCAGTATATCATCGGCAGCCACATCCCTGCTTCTGGCCCTGGTGCCACTTGCCATGCCTGCAACTGCTGTACTGCACACTGTAATCACACAACTACTGTAACCACTCTCAGAATACTCCTAGCGTTGAGCTGATCTTAAGATCCCAGCAACAGAAAAGCCGCTGCTAGTAATCTTTAGTGTATGAGAGTATGGGGCCCACACTCACTTACACTATTTGCCTTATCCCAAACCGCTGCCACCAAATTGTCAGGGAACCGGGGCGTCACGTGGTCCCACTACTAACCAGAGACCGCGCACACGCCCTCCGGGTTCCCCCAAAACCTTGTCCGACCCTCTTATTATTAGGGTAACCAGGCAAACCGCCTTTGGACACACAAATTCCGGGTTTAAGGCAAGAAGACAGCTCAATTAAATATACGTTTTAATGGCTATAAGCACGCTAGGCAGAGTTTACAAGCATTTAACTATAAAGAAGTATGGAATATTACAGATTAAATAACTATGCAATTCTGAGATGGGTTACAACAGATATGCAATACACAGAGACAACAAGCAAAGTTTACCTTGAGCATGCAGCGTGGTGTGGAGCTCTTACAAGGGGGTGTGTCAAGAGCTTCTGGTTATGGTGATGGTGATGGACACCCCTGGATATGCCGGCGAGCATAACCCCCTTCCGATGAGTGACCCCAGCCTGGTTTTTGACCATCCAATTTATGCTGCCAGGCTCTCCATCTCCCCTCCCCATTGTGGGAGGGGATGTTACCTCCCATTTTTAGAGTGGGATTTTACCCTGAAACCCTTTTAGGAGCTATAACTTGGAGCAGGGGGGTCACACTGCCTTGTGAGCGGTACCAACCTATCGGGCCAGGCGCACCGAACGCGTTAAGTCCAGGAACCGGGTCTTTATTCGGTCCAGAACCTTAGTTCCCCGTTTACCAGTCTCTGTCTGGTTTCCAGACCTGTTTTATACTATGCTTCGGTCCGGCTTTGGGAGCTGGTTCTGGTTCTGTGACCGGTTTGGCCGTAGGACGCAAGGCGTCCACGTTACGGCCCATAGACTATCGGTGCCGGGCCTCCTGTCCCTTTAATTGTGGTTCTGACACCTCCCCAGTAGGAGGTTTCCTAAAACGTAGCCTCACTGGCAACTTCCCAGCTGGGGGTGTTATACAACAGCAGGAGGCATGCTGGCTGCAGCCTAGCTTGTGACAAAAGGCAGGAATCAAACACCCCAGGGGGTTTGATCTGAGCTTTCACACATCCCTGCCAAACATCTCTTCCGCATCTCGTTAAAATACCTGGGCCATTTGTAATCAGAGGGCTGGAAGGGGGGATTCTAGACTTGACATAAAAACATAAATAATAAAGAAGATATGTGGAGTTTCCTAATCATTCCTTCACATTTGCGCTATAATATTTGGCCTATTCTCCACAATTATTTTTATCCTTTATTTCATATCATTTTGAAATTCAATGTATACATGCCACATAGCTAGGGATTAGAGATGAGCGAACTTCTTGAAAGTTTGATTCGGGCGATTCGCCGAATTTCCCCAAGAAATTCGGGTTCGCCCGAATCGAACTTTCAGGAATCGCTCATCTGAAAAAAAAAATGCCGGCATGGTGGGAGCGGGCAGGCCGGCTACGCCTGTCAGTGGGAGGCGGTAGCCGGCCTGCTGACAGCGCAGCCGGCCTGCCCGCTCCCACCATGCCGGCATTTGTTTAAAAAGCAAACACTTACCTGCATGGTCGGAGCGTGGAGGCCGGCGCCGCTCTCAGGCGCCCTCTGATGACGTGCCCTCTGATGACGCGTCCTCTGATGACAGCTGAGAGCGGCGCTGGCCTCCACGCTCCGACCATGCAGGTAAGTGTTTGCTTTTTAAACAAATGCCGGCATGGTGGGAGCGGGCAGGCTTCCGCCGCCCGCTGACAGCGTAGCCGGCCTGCCCGCTCCCACCATGCCGGCATTTTTTTTTTTTATTTTAGGGAAAATTCGATCGGCACGAACCAAAAAAAATTCGGGTTCGTGCCGAATCGAATTTTCCCTGAAATTCGGAGCGAATTCCGGTTCGTCCGAACAGGTTCGCTCATCCCTACTAGGGATGAGCGGACCCCCAAAGTCTGGGTTCGATAAGTTTGGCTGAACTTTGAAAAAAGTTTGGAGACTTGAACCAGAACGCGGTCCCTATTGATATCAATGGGGACTCAAAGTTCGGCGGGCGATTTTGCTGCAGAGGCCACAGAAAGATGGCCACCACTTCCATAAATGAAGACAGCTAGCAGTGTCCTCACTCTAGGAGTTTCCTCATTCATAGGAGCAGAACACGAACACAGACTTCTGGCTGAGGTCTGTGTTCGGGTTGGGTTTGGGTTCACACAACACTACAATAGGGTAAATTAGGCATTGTATTGTTTAAGATACATGTAAAAAGAATACAACAGTCCTAACTCAATCTGAAGTATTTCATTCTATTCCAGAGCTCCCTCCAATGTTTCATATTGTGTGTTTATTTATTTGTTGTATGTATCCTTTTACGGCCATGGATTATTATTAGGGATGAGCGAATCGATCCGGACGAACCCGAATTCGTTCCGAATTTCAGGAACTATTCGATTCTGAACAAATCCGAATTTGCCCGCGATTCGATCGATCGAAGTTTTCCTTTAAACTCCATTTACTTCAATTATAGGCATTGTAAAATGGTGGATGGACATGTCTGGACATATCCCCTGGGGCAAGTTATCATGGGAAGGTCACATGCAGCCTATCAGCAGCCAGGAGCCCCGGTGACGTCACAGCGCTATATAAACGGCGGCCATCTTGCTGGTGCGCATTTCAGCCTTGTATTGCGGCCACAACGGAGCTGTTTAGAGACAGGGAGAGACTAAGAGAGAGTCAGGAAGAGTCAGGGAGACCCACAGAGTGCCAGACAGAACCAAGGAAAGATAGGAAAAGATAGGGAAAAATCGGGAAAGATCGAGGCAGGGACAGCACAGAAAGTGACAGGGAAAGCTTTTTTTTATTTTCATTTCACTTCATTTGCCAGATCAGTTTTAAATTGCTTTTGTTTGTGCTGTAAAAATTCCTTGCTACTGTGCGTGCCATGTTGGCAGTGGCATATTTAACCCTATCTGTTACACACAAGCAATTCTTATAACTCGATGGGTTTAAATTTTTTTTGTGTGTGCTGTAAAAACCCCAGCCCACATGTGCATCCTATTTCAGCACATTTGACCCTATCTGTTACACTAAAGCAGCTGTTAAAGGCTATTTCTCATAAAGATATTGCATTTTGAATTGGTTTTTGTCTGGTTTAAATACACCAGCCCACATTGGCATCCCAAACCAGCACATGTCACCCTATCTGTTATACTAAATAAGCGTTGTTCAGCCTCAGCTTAATCAAGCTATTGCATTTTGAATTGGTTTTTGTCCTGCTGTCAAAACACCAGGCCGCAGGGTATCCCAAACAAGCATGTTGTACCCTATCTGTTATACTAAATAAGCGTCTTCAGCCTCATTTTAATCAAGCTATTGCATTTTGAATTGGTTTTTGTCTGCTTTAACCCTTTAACCGCCAGCCTACCTTGAGATTTTTTCACACTTTGGCACTTATTTAACAAGGGATAGCGCCAGGTAGCGAATGGTGAGCGAACGGTAATGACGCTCACCGCCACGAGAACGCCGGCTCCCCTCCGCAATCACACATTTATCAAGCCGATCCTGCTTAGCGACTGACAGAGCGCCAGATAGCGAATCATTCATCATTATTCCAGCCTCACCCCACAGCGCCAGCGAGCGACCTTGAACAGCGACAGGTATGACCTCTCGCTACCTGGCGCTCTCCAATGCATTTCAATGGAGCAATCTTTAAATATTCTTAATTAATTGCTATTAATGTTTTTTTTTTTTTTTTTTTTTTAATTCTGTGACCACTTCTGCAATGTTAGATATTTTTTTTTAAGGTAAAAAAAAAAAAAAAAACAATTGTGCAGAATTGATATTACAGGTCTGATATTAATGTATTCATATTACAAAATGTTTGTAAAAACATGTTTTTTTTTTTTTCCAAAAATATGGTTGTTTGGGGGTTAAAAACTACTTTTAACCCATCGCCGCCAGCGCTCTGGGGTTTAAACAAGCATTTCACAGCGCAATATTTTTTTGAGCGTGATTTGTTAATGAATATGCTGGGAGCCGTTCGCTATGGCCATTCGCTGTCATGCGCTCCCATACAGCGCGGAACCTGTCAAACAGCGACTCCTAACCCCGTATTCAACATTACCGCACACCGACTGAGTCGCTGTCAACAGCCGAACAACTGCCAAGCACAGCGAATACTAGCGTGCGCTGTGAAAATAACGCTACTGACGCTCATCTGTCGCTACCTGGCGCTATTAATGAATCGGCCTCCCCGTTGCCAGATTATTTTGCACTCTTTTGCGCTCCCCATGTTCAACTGTGATTTTTGAAGGGATCTCAAGGGATTTCCCAGGAAAGTGATATATTGTTTTTTTTCAGCAGAGCCTGGGCTTTCACATGATAAGTGTATTCTCAATATTTTTGGGTAAAAATTGTGCAAAAAAAAAAAAAAAAATTTTTTTACAATTTGTAGTGTTTTTTGTAATAAAAAATGTAAGTTTGTCAATAAAATCTTATTGCGTGTGAAACCCCAATTTCTCCCGGTTACAGCGGTACCACATATGTATAAGTAGACACCCTTTCCTGCCCAGGAGACTCCCCCAAACTGAAAAAATGCTTTAGGAGATTTTCAGATAAAATACAACTATGCTATGCAATATGCACACCTTGCAGTTTTTTCAAGAAAAACAACCCTTTACCTTTGAAACCTTACCACAAACTATATATTCCCTAGAAGTATACACCTCAGGCTTTCTAGGCGTACCAGGCTTGTTGACATGGGTGCAGTTTTCTGGAAGTAATCCCTCAATTTATTCTTTGGTTGCACAGGGTTTCCCTAAAAATGAATAAAAAAGCAGAATCAAAACCACATTTTCCTAAAAAAAATTATATGCAAACCAGAAAAAAACAGAAAATCTGAAAAAGCAACATCCCCCAAACAGAATGATACCCAACATGCATAGGTTCTGTCAAGGAAAGAGTTGCCAAACACACCAAAGTAAAGCATGCGCATAATGGTAATTTTACTTAAAAATTTCAGCTCTGCAGACAAAGTGCGCACCTTGTGCTTTTTCTACCAAACCAACCCTTTACATTTGGAATATCCCCCATAAACCATATATTCCATGAAAGTACACACGTTAAGCTTTCTAAGCGTACCCAGCTTGTTGTAGTGGGCTCATCTTTCTGGAAGTAATATCTGGAAGACTTCTTAGGTTGCACAGGGTTTCACAAAAATTTTTTATAAAAAAGCAGAATAAAAAACACCTTTTCCTAAAATCAATATGCAAATAAGAAAAAACAAGCTAAATCTGAAAGCGCAAGGTCCCCCAAGCAGAACAATACCCAACATGCATAGGTACCTGTAACCTTTTGACTGCCAGTCTACTTGAGATTTTGTCACCCTCTGCTGACAGGATATTTTTCACCATTTTGCGTGACTGTTTAACTGTGATTTTTGCAGGAATTTCCAAGAAAATGGCATATTTTCTTTTTGTGGCAGAGTTTAGGCTTTAACATGAAATGTCTTGTTTGTATTTTTTCTACTTTTTAAAATATTTTCAAATAAATAAGTAAAAAATTAAATAATTTGTTTTATTAAAGAAAACCAAATTGCATGTGAAAGCCCCATTTCTCCCGATTACAATGATACCACATATGTATCGGTAGCCCCCCGTTCCTGTCCAGGTGATCCCCTAAACTGAAAAGAGCACTTTATAACATTTACAAATAAAATACAACTACTATCCACATAATAGAGGGTTAAATAAAAAAAATTGGTGTGGGGTCCCCCTTCAAAGGGGGGGGGGAGACACCATTTCTTGGGGGAATTTTAAGGGTTCTTCTGGAAGGCAGGTAATGGGGGGTCTCGGGGTTAATGGCAAGTCACCCACTAGCCACAGGTGACTTGCCAGACCCAAAGCCTTGTGAACTGGTATAAGGGGTCTCATAGAACCCTTACCAGTTCACAAAGGGTTAAAAGTAAAAAAAAAAACACACAGAGACACACTTTAAAAATAACTTTATTAAAAAAAAAAAAAATTTTATTATTTTTTTTTAATACTTACCTCCCATCCATCCCTGTGTTTCACGCTGATCACTTAGACTTCTGCTCTCCTGCTGCTGCTGGAAGCCTTTTATACCTACTGGGTTACAGGTAACATAGGGTTAATAAAAAACAAAAATGACATAGGGCCCCCCCTCCCAGGGAGGGGGACCCCATTCTTTTGGATTTTTAAGGGTTAAAACCCTTAAAAATCCCCCAAAAAATGTCATGAGGTCCCCCCTACCCAGCGTAACCAGCCTGTGACCAGCTATGGGGGCTTGTAGAACAGGGAGCAGGGGCCAGCTTTAGTGGCCCCTGGCCCTGCCGGCTACAAGCCGTCATAGCCTAGGGCCACAGCTCTTCTGCCCCCCCTGGGCTTTGGGGAGGCAGGTAATTTGGGGGGCCAGGGGTTAATGGCAAGTCACCCGCTAGCCGCAGGTGACTTGCCAGACCCCCAAGCCTTGTGAACTGGTATAAGGGGTCTCATGGACCCCTTATCAGTTCACAATGGGTTAACAGTAAAAAATAAACAAACACACACAGTTTGCAAATAACTTTATTAAAAAAAAAACCCCCGATCTTCACATGCAGTGTCCCGCGGCAATCTGATTGATGCAGGTGACAGCTGGGCAGAGAAGGGGGGAGCCAGGCGATCGGAACTGCCGGGTGCCCCGATGACACCGGGCAGTGACGTCATCGGCCCCGCCGCCCGAGGGGGGGCTAGAAGTAAAGATGGCAGCGGCCATCAGAGATCCGAGGGAGGAGGGCTGTTAGGCCCCCTCCAGAAGATGGAAGAGAGGAGAGCCGGCGGGAGCTAACAGGCACACAGGTGAGTAACTGTAATTTTTTTTTTACAGATAATTCCGGCAGCTGCTGAAACGGGGGGGGAACCCTATTTTGGGCACTCCCCTGCAGCCGGAGGAGCCCCAATTGGTGATCGGAGCCCCTCTGGCTGAAGAGGAGACCCGGCTGGATCGAACGAGGGGTCAGGTAAGTGACTTTTTTAAAACTTTTTCTACTAGCAGGGGGGAAAGTCAGGCACGTAAAATTTAAGTGGCTGGCGGTTAACTGCAGGGAAGGCAGCCACGTAAATTGCTGGCGTTTAATGGGTTAAATACACCAGCCCCATGGGCATCCCAAACCAGCACATGTCACCCTATCTGTTATACTAAATAAGCGTCTACAGCCTCATTTTAATTAAGCTATTGCATTTTGAATTGTTTTTTGTCCTGCTGTCAAAACACCAGGCCGCAGGGTATCCCAAACCTGCACATAGCACCCTATCTGTTATACTAAGTAAGCGTTGTTCCTCCTCAGCTTAATCAAGCAATTGCATTTTAAATTGGTTTTTGGTCTGCTGCCAAAACACTAGGCCACAGGGTATCCCAAACCTGCACGTAGCACCCTATCTGTTATACTAAATAAGCGTTGTTCATCCTCAGCTTAATCAAGCTATTGCATTTTGAATTGGTTTTTGGTCTGCTGCCAAAACAGTAGGCCGCAGGGTATCCCAAACCTGCACGTAGCACCCTATCTGTTATACTAAATAAGCATCTTCAGCCTCATTTTAATCAAGCTATTGCATTTTGAATTGTTTTTTGTCTGCTTTAAATACACCAGCCCCATGGGCATCCCAAACCAGCACATGTCACCCTATCTGTTATACTAAATTAGCGCCTACAACCTCATTTTAATTAAGCTAATTTATTTTGAATTGTTTTTTGTCCGGCTGTCAAAAAAACACCAGGCCGCAGGGTATCCCAAACCTGCACGTAGCACCCTATCTGTTATACTAAATAAGCGTTGTTCATCTTCCCCTTAATCAAGCTATTGCATTTTGAATTGTTTTTTGGTCTGCCGCCAAAACACTAGGCCGCAGGGTATCCCAAACCTGCACGTAGCACCCTATCTGTTATACTAAATAAGCGTCTACAGCCTCAATTTAATTAAGCTATTGCATTTTTAATTGTTTTTTGTCCTGCTGTCAAAACATCAGGCCGCAGGGTATCCCAAACCTGCACATAGCACCCTGTTATACTAAATAAGCGTTGTTCATCCTCAGCTTAATCAATCTATTGCATTTTGAATTGTTTTTTGTCCTGCTGTCAAAAAAACACCAGGCCGCAGGGTATCCCAAACCTGCACGTAGCACCCTATCTGTTATACTAAATAAGCGTTGTTCATCCTCAGCTTAATCAAGCTATTGCATTTTGAATTGGTTTTTGGTCTGCTGCCAAAACACTAGGCTGCAGGGTATCAAAACCTGCACGTAGCACCCTATCTGTTATACTAAATAAGCGTCTTTAGCCACATTTTAATCAAGCTATTGCATTTTGAATTGGTTTTTGTCTGCTTTAAATACACCAGCCCCATGGGCATCCCAAACCAGCACATGTCACCCTCCTTTGGCCTCCTGCAGCCAACTCCAGTGTCTCTTTCACGCTATGTTTGGGCTCCTGCTGCTGCTTGCAACTCCAGGGTGTGATTCATCCAATTTTTGGGCTCCTGCAGCCAACTCCAGTGTCTCTTTCACGCAATGTTTGGGCTCCTGCTGCTGCTTGCAACTCCAGGGTGTGATTCATCCAATTTTTGGACTCCTGAAGCCAACTCTAGTGTCTCTTTAAAGCAATGTTTGGGCTCCTGCTGCTGCTTGCAACTCCAGGGTGTGATTCATCCAATGTTTAGGCTCCTGCTGCCAACTCCAGTGTCTCTTTAAAGCAATGTTTGGGCTCCTGCTGCTGCTGCTTGCAACTCCAGGGTGTGATTCATCCAATTTTTGGGCTCCTGCTGCCAACTCCAGTGTCTCTTTCAAGCTATGTTTGGGCTGCTACTGCTGCTGCTGCTTGCAACTCCAGCGTGTGATTCAGCCACTTTTTGGGCTCCTGCTGCCAACTCCAGTGTCTCTTTCAAGCTATGTTTGGGCTCCTGCTGCCAACTCCAGTGTCTCTTTCAAGCTATGTTTGGGCTGCTGCTGCTGCTTGCAACTCCAGGGTGTGATTCATCCAATTTTTGGCCTCCTGCTGCCAACTCCAGTGTCTCTTTAAAGCAATGTTTGGGCTCCTGCTGATGCTGCTTGCTACTCCAGGGTGTGATTCATCCAATTTTTGGACTCCTGCTGCCAACTCCAGTGTCTCTTTTAAGCTATGTTTGGGCTGCTGCTGCTGCTTGCAACTCCAGGGTGTGATTCAGCCAATTTTTGGGCTCCTGCTGCCAACTTCAGTGTCTCTTTCAAGCTATGTTTGGGCTCCTGCTGCCAACTCCAGTGTCTCCTTCAAGCTATGTTTGGGCTCCTGCTGCTGCTGCTTGCAACTCCAGGGTGTCATTCAGCCAATTCTTGGGCTCCTGCTGCCAACTCCAGTGTCTCTTTCAAGCTATATTTGGGCTCCTGCTGCTGCTGCATGCAACTTCAGGGTGTCAATTAGCCAATTTTTGGGCTCCTGCTGCCAACTCCAGTGTCTCTTTAAAACAATGTTAGGGCTCCTGCTGCTGCTGCTGCTTGCTACTCCAGGGTGTGATTCATCCAATTTTTGGGCTCCTGCTGCAAACTCCAGTGTCTCTTTCAACCAATGTTTTGGCCTCCTGCTGCCAACTCCAGTGTCTCTTTAAAGCAATGTGTGGGCTCCTGTGGCTGCTGCTGCTTGCAACTCCAGGGTGTGATTCATCCAATTTTTGGGCTCCTGCTGCCAACTCCAGTGTCTCTTTCAACCAATGTTTGTGTGGCTGCTGCTGCTTGCAACTCCAGAGTGTGATTCATCCAATTTTTGGGCTCCTGCTGTCAACTGCAGTGTCTCTTTTAAGCTATGTTTGGGCTCCTGCTGCTGCTTGCAACTTCAGGGTGTCATTCAACCAATATTTGGGCTCCTGCTGCCAACTCCAGTGTCTCTTTCAAGCTATGTTTGGGCTGCTGCTGCTGCTTGCAACTCCAGGGTGTAATTCAGCCAATTTTTGGGCTCCTGCTGCCAACTCCAGTTTCTCTTTCAAGCTATGTTTGGGCTCCTGCTGCTGCTACTTGCAACTCCAGGGTGTGATTCATCCAATTTTTGGCCTCCTGCTGCCAGCTCCAGTGTCTCTTTCAAGCTATGTTTGGCCTCCTGCTGCTGCTGCTTGCAACTTCAGGGTGTCATTCAGCCAATTTTTGGGCTCCTGCTGCCAACTCCAGTGTCTCTTTCAAGCTATGTTTGGGCTCCTGCTTCTGCTGCTTGCCACTCCAGGGTGTGATTCATCCAATTTTTGGTCTCCTGCTGCCAACTCCAGTGTCTCTTTAAAGCAATGTTTGGGCTCCTGCTGCTGCTGCTGCTGCTTGCAACTCCAGGGTGTCATTCATCCAATTTTTGGGCTCCTGCTGCCAACTCCAGTGTCTCTTTCAACCAATGTTTGGGCGGCTGCTGCTGCTTGCAACTCCAGGGTGTGATTCAGCTAATTTTTGAGCTCCTGCTGCTGCCAGCTCCAGGGTATGTTTTTCAGGCACTATAGGGGCCCCTCATAGTGATGCCACCTCAACTCTCTGCAATTGTGCCACTCTGCGACTCTATTAGCGATACCTCTGATCTGCATGTCATAATTATTTACAGTATTATTTCACTAACCCAGCACGCATCCTATGCGTGTTACAGCAAGGCAGAATGGTTTACAACCCTATTGAGGCTCTAGGATGCTCAGAAATAGCCGTTATTAATAGCGATTTGTCGCGAATACATTTGGACCGAAACAAATTTTGTCGGAAATTGGGCGATTCAGCCGAATCGAATTTTTCAAAAGTTCGCTCATCTCTAATTATTATTAAGCAAATTTGTGAGTTCTGATTTCATTGTTGCATATAGTATACTGCTCCAGGTTTGGGCCCCAGCTGTCAGTTACTTACCCGTATGTCCAATCTCCTGGTAACTGTTCTCTCCTGTCCTCATTACAAAAAAAAAAAATTAAAAAAAAGACCAGACCAGACATCCACTTTAAGAGGTAAACAAGTCAAACTTTAAAATAATTTGCCTGGCTTCTTACATGATGCAGTATCTGTTTCTTTGCTCTGGTTATTTCTTTCTCTGCCTATGCTCCCCCCCTAATCCTGACCACAAATCAAAACCTGCGGCTTAGGACAGGTTGACATCCCCTCCATTTGAGTTAAAATGGCTAAATGGAGTCCTCCACATTCATTCCTATTATTATTATTAATAATAATAATAAAAATAATAATAATAACTAGAGATGAGCGAACTTTTGAAAAATTCGATTCGACTGATTCGCCGAATTTTCCGACAAAAATCGTTTCGACCCGAATAAATTCGTGACGAATCGCTATTAAAAACGCCTATTTCTGAGCCTCCTAGAGCCTCAATAGGGTTGTAAACCATTCTGCCTTGCTGTAACACGCACAGGATGCGTGCTGGGTTAGTTAAATAATACTTTGAATAAATATCACATGCAGATCAGAGGCATCGCTAATAGAATCGCAGAGCGGCACAATTGCAGAGAGTTGAAGTGGCATCACTATGAGGGGCAGAAGGAGCCCAAATATACACTGGAGTTGGCCTCAGGAGCCCAAAAATTGGATGAATCACACCCTGGAGTTGGCAGGAGTTGACAGTAGCAGCAGCAGGAGCCCAAATATACACTGGAGTTGGCTTCAGGAGCCCAAAAATTGGATGAATCACACCCTGGAGTTGGCAGAAGTTGGCAGCAGCAGCAGCAGGAGCCCAAATATACACTGGAGTTGGCTTCAGGAGCCCAAAAATTGGATGAATCACACCCTGGAGTTGGCAGAAGTTGGCAGCAGCAGCAGCAGGAGCCCAAATATACACTGGAGTTGGCCTCAGGAGCCCAAAAATTGGATGAATCACACCCTGGAGTTGGCAGGAGTTGACAGTAGCAGCAGCAGCAGGAGCCCAAATATACACTGGAGTTGGCCTCAGGAGCCCAAAAATTGGATGAATCACACCCTGGAGTTGGCAGAAGTTGGCAGCAGCAGCAGCAGGAGCCCAAATATACACTGGAGTTGGCCTCAGGAGCCCAAAAATTGGATGAATCACACCCTGGAGTTGGCAGAAGTTGGCAGCAGCAGCAGCAGGAGCCCAAATATACACTGGAGTTGGCCTCAGGAGCCCAAAAATTGGATGAATCACACCCTGGAGTTGGCAGAGGTTGGCAGCAGCAGCAGCAGCAGGAGCCCAAATATACACTGGAGTTGGCCTCAGGGGCCCAAAAATTGGATGAATCACACCCTGGAGTTGGCAGGAGTTGACAGTAGCAGCAGCAGGAGCCCAAATATACACTGGAGTTGGCTTCAGGAGCCCAAAAATTGGATGAATCACACCCTGGAGTTGGCAGAAGTTGGCAGCAGCAGCAGCAGGAGCCCAAATATACACTGGAGTTGGCTTCAGGAGCCCAAAAATTGGATGAATCACACCCTGGAGTTGGCAGGAGTTGACAGTAGCAGCATCAGGAGCCCAAATATACACTGGAGTTGGCTTCAGGAGCCCAAAAATTGGATGAATCACACCCTGGAGTTGGCAGGAGTTGACAGTAGCAGCAGCAGGAGCCCAAATATACACTGGAGTTGGCTTCAGGAGCCCAAAAATTGGATGAATCACACCCTGGAGTTGGCAGAAGTTGGCAGCAGCAGCAGCAGGAGCCCAAATATACACTGGAGTTGGCTTCAGGAGCCCAAAAATTGGATGAATCACACCCTGGAGTTGGCAGGAGTTGACAGTAGCAGCAGCAGGAGCCCAAATATACACTGGAGTTGGCTTCAGGAGCCCAAAAATTGGATGAATCACACCCTGGAGTTGGCAGAAGTTGGCAGCAGCAGGAGCCCAAATATACACTGGAGTTGGCTTCAGGAGCCCAAAAATTGGATGAATCACACCCTGGAGTTGGCAGGAGTTGACAGTAGCAGCAGCAGGAGCCCAAATATACACTGGAGTTGGCTTCAGGAGCCCAAAAATTGGATGAATCACACCCTGGAGTTGGCAGGAGTTGACAGTAGCAGCAGCAGCAGAAGCCCAAATATACACTGGAGTTGGCCTCAGGAGCCCAAAAATTGGATGAATCACACCCTGGAGTTGGCAGAAGTTGGCAGCAGCAGCAGCAGGAGCCCAAATATACACTGGAGTTGGCTTCAGGAGCCCAAAAATTGGATGAATCACACCCTGGAGTTGGCAGGAGTTGACAGTAGCAGCAGCAGGAGCCCAAATATACACTGGAGTTGGCTTCAGGAGCCCAAAAATTGGATGAATCACACCCTGGAGTTGGCAGGAGTTGACAGTAGCAGCAGCAGGAGCCCAAATATACACTGGAGTTGGCTTCAGGAGCCCAAAAATTGGATGAATCACACCCTGGAGTTGGCAGAAGTTGGCAGCAGCAGCAGCAGGAGCCCAAATATACACTGGAGTTGGCTTCAGGAGCCCAAAAATTGGATGAATTACACCCTGGAGTTGGCAGGAGTTGACAGTAGCAGCAGCAGGAGCCCAAATATACACTGGAGTTGGCTTCAGGAGCCCAAAAATTGGATGAATCACACCCTGGAGTTGGCAGAAGTTGGCAGCAGCAGCAGCAGGAGCCCAAATATACACTGGAGTTGGCTTCAGGAGCCCAAAAATTGGATGAATCACACCCTGGAGTTGGCAGGAGTTGACAGTAGCAGCAGCAGGAGCCCAAATATACACTGGAGTTGGCTTCAGGAGCCCAAAAATTGGATGAATCACACCCTGGAGTTGGCAGGAGTTGACAGTAGCAGCAGCAGCAGGAGCCCAAATATACACTGGAGTTGGCCTCAGGAGCCCAAAAATTGGATGAATCACACCCTGGAGTTGGCAGAAGTTGGCAGCAGCAGCAGCAGGAGCCCAAATATACACTGGAGTTGGCCTCAGGAGCCCAAAAATTGGATGAATCACACCCTGGAGTTGGCAGAAGTTGGCAGCAGCAGCAGCAGGAGCCCAAATATACACTGGAGTTGGCCTCAGGAGCCCAAAAATTGGATGAATCACACCCTGGAGTTGGCAGGAGTTGACAGTAGCAGCAGCAGGAGCCCAAATATACACTGGAGTTGGCTTCAGGAGCCCAAAAATTGGATGAATCACACCCTGGAGTTGGCAGGAGTTGACAGTAGCAGCAGCAGGAGCCCAAATATACACTGGAGTTGGCCTCAGGAGCCCAAAAATTGGATGAATCACACCCTGGAGTTGGCAGGAGTTGACAGCAGCAGCAGCAGGAGCCCAAATATACACTGGAGTTGGCTTCAGGAGCCTAAAAATTGGATGAATCACACCCTGGAGTTGGCAGAAGTTGGCAGCAGCAGCAGCAGGAGCCCAAATATACACTGGAGTTGGCCTCAGGAGCCCAAAAATTGGATGAATCACACCCTGGAGTTGGCAGGAGTTGACAGTAGCAGCAGCAGGAGCCCAAATATACACTGGAGTTGGCTTCAGGAGCCCAAAAATTGGATGAATCACACCCTGGAGTTGGCAGAAGTTGGCAGCAGCAGCAGCAGCAGGAGCCCAAATATACACTGGAGTTGGCCTCAGGAGCCCAAAAATTGGATGAATCACACCCTGGAGTTGGCAGGAGTTGACAGTAGCAGCAGCAGGAGCCCAAATATACACTGGAGTTGGCTTCAGGAGCCCAAAAATTGGATGAATCACACCCTGGAGTTGGCAGAAGTTGGCAGCAGCAGCAGCAGGAGCCCAAATATACACTGGAGTTGGCCTCAGGAGCCCAAAAATTGGATGAATCACACCTTGGAGTTGGCAGGAGTTGACAGTAGCAGCAGCAGGAGCCCAAACATTACTTCAAAGAGACCCTGGGGTTGGCTTCAGGAGCCCAAAAATTGGATGACTCACACCCTGGAGTTGGCAGAAGTTGGCAGCAGCAGCAGCAGGAGCCCAAACATTACTTTAAAGAGACCCTGGGGTTGGCTTCAGGAGCCCAACAATTGGATGAATCACACCCTGGAGTTGGCAGCAGCAGCAGCAGGAGCCCAAATATACACTGGAGTTGGCTTCAGGAGCCCAAAAATTGGATGAATCACACCCTGGAGTTGGCAGAAGTTGGCAGCAGCAGCAGCAGGAGCCCAAATATACACTGGAGTTGGCCTCAGGAGCCCAAAAATTGGATGAATCACACCCTGGAGTTGGCAGGAGTTGACAGTAGCAGCAGCAGGAGCCCAAATATACACTGGAGTTGGCTTCAGTAGCCCAAAAATTGGATGAATCACACCCTGGAGTTGGCAGAAGTTGGCAGCAGCAGCAGCAGCAGGAGCCCAAATATACACTGGAGTTGGCCTCAGGAGCCCAAAAATTGGATGAATCACACCCTGGAGTTGGCAGGAGTTGACAGTAGCAGCAGCAGGAGCCCAAATATACACTGGAGTTGGCTTCAGGAGCCCAAAAATTGGATGAATCACACCCTGGAGTTGGCAGAAGTTGGCAGCAGCAGCAGCAGGAGCCCAAATATACACTGGAGTTGGCCTCAGGAGCCCAAAAATTGGATGAATCACACCCTGGAGTTGGCAGAAGTTGGCAGCAGCAGCAGCAGCAGGAGCCCAAATATACACTGGAGTTGGCCTCAGGAGCCCAAAAATTGGATGAATCACACCCTGGAGTTGGCAGGAGTTGACAGTAGCAGCAGCAGGAGCCCAAATATACACTGGAGTTGGCTTCAGGAGCCCAAAAATTGGATGAATCACACCCTGGAGTTGGCAGAAGTTGGCAGCAGCAGCAGCAGGAGCCCAAATATACACTGGAGTTGGCTTCAGGAGCCCAAAAATTGGATGAATCACACCCTGGAGTTGGCAGGAGTTGACAGTAGCAGCAGCAGGAGCCCAAATATACACTGGAGTTGGCTTCAGGAGCCCAAAAATTGGATGAATCACACCCTGGAGTTGGCAGAAGTTGGCAGCAGCAGCAGCAGGAGCCCAAATATACACTGGAGTTGGCTTCAGGAGCCCAAAAATTGGATGAATCACACCCTGGAGTTGGCAGGAGTTGACAGTAGCAGCAGCAGGAGCCCAAATATACACTGGAGTTGGCTTCAGGAGCCCAAAAATTGGATGAATCACACCCTGGAGTTGGCAGAAGTTGGCAGCAGCAGCAGCAGGAGCCCAAATATACACTGGAGTTGGCTTCAGGAGCCCAAAAATTGGATGAATCACACCCTGGAGTTGGCAGGAGTTGACAGTAGCAGCAGCAGCAGGAGCCCAAATATACACTGGAGTTGGCCTCAGGAGCCCAAAAATTGGATGAATCACACCCTGGAGTTGGCAGAAGTTGGCAGCAGCAGCAGCAGGAGCCCAAATATACACTGGAGTTGGCCTCAGGAGCCCAAAAATTGGATGAATCACACCCTGGAGTTGGCAGAAGTTGGCAGCAGCAGCAGGAGCCCAAATATACACTGTAGTTGGCCTCAGGAGCCCAAAAATTGGATGAATCACACCCTGGAGTTGGCAGGAGTTGACAGTAGCAGCAGCAGGAGCCCAAATATACACTGGAGTTGGCTTCAGGAGCCCAAAAATTGGATGAATCACACCCTGGAGTTGGCAGGAGTTGACAGTAGCAGCAGCAGGAGCCCAAATATACACTGGAGTTGGCCTCAGGAGCCCAAAAATTGGATGAATCACACCCTGGAGTTGGCAGGAGTTGACAGCAGCAGCAGCAGGAGCCCAAATATACACTGGAGTTGGCATCAGGAGCCCAAAAATTGGATGAATCACACCCTGGAGTTGGCAGAAGTTGGCAGCAGCAGCAGCAGGAGCCCAAATATACACTGGAGTTGGCCTCAGGAGCCCAAAAATTGGATGAATCACACCCTGGAGTTGGCAGGAGTTGACAGTAGCAGCAGCAGGAGCCCAAATATACACTGGAGTTGGCTTCAGGAGCCCAAAAATTGGATGAATCACACCCTGGAGTTGGCAGAAGTTGGCAGCAGCAGCAGCAGCAGGAGCCCAAATATACACTGGAGTTGGCCTCAGGAGCCCAAAAATTGGATGAATCACACCCTGGAGTTGGCAGGAGTTGACAGTAGCAGCAGCAGGAGCCCAAATATACACTGGAGTTGGCTTCAGGAGCCCAAAAATTGGATGAATCACACCCTGGAGTTGGCAGAAGTTGGCAGCAGCAGCAGCAGGAGCCCAAATATACACTGGAGTTGGCCTCAGGAGCCCAAAAATTGGATGAATCACACCCTGGAGTTGGCAGGAGTTGACAGTAGCAGCAGCAGGAGCCCAAACATTACTTCAAAGAGACCCTGGGGTTGGCTTCAGGAGCCCAAAAATTGGATGAATCACACCCTGGAGTTGGCAGAAGTTGGCAGCAGCAGCAGCAGGAGCCCAAACATTACTTTAAAGAGACCCTGGGGTTGGCTTCAGGAGCCCAACAATTGGATGAATCACACCCTGGAGTTGGCAGCAGCAGCAGCAGGAGCCCAAATATACACTGGAGTTGGCTTCAGGAGCCCAAAAATTGGATGAATCACACCCTGGAGTTGGCAGAAGTTGGCAGCAGCAGCAGCAGGAGCCCAAATATACACTGGAGTTGGCCTCAGGAGCCCAAAAATTGGATGAATCACACCCTGGAGTTGGCAGGAGTTGACAGTAGCAGCAGCAGGAGCCCAAATATACACTGGAGTTGGCTTCAGGAGCCCAAAAATTGGATGAATCACACCCTGGAGTTGGCAGAAGTTGGCAGCAGCAGCAGAAGGAGCCCAAATATACACTGGAGTTGGCCTCAGGAGCCCAAAAATTGGATGAATCACACCCTGGAGTTGGCAGAAGTTGGCAGCAGCAGCAGCAGCAGGAGCCCAAATATACACTGGAGTTGGCCTCAGGAGCCCAAAAATTGGATGAATCACACCCTGGAGTTGGCAGAAGTTGGCAGCAGCAGCAGCAGGAGCCCAAATATACACTGGAGTTGGCTTCAGGAGCCCAAAAATTGGATGAATCACACCCTGGAGTTGGCAGGAGTTGACAGTAGCAGCAGCAGGAGCCCAAAAAATGGCCTAAAGACATAAATATGTTTTGCACCATTTGGAAAGTGTAAAACGTGGCACCATGCTGAATCTAGTCGCATGCATCAGGCATTGGTGGGTGGAAATCCTGGCTGATCCATCCCTGATTCATTTTGACAAAGGTGAGTCTGTCCACATTTTTAGTTGACAGACGAGTTCTCCTCGCCGTAACTATGGCCCCCGCCGCACTAAACACCCGCTCAGATGGCACGCTACTTGCCGGGCAGGACAGCTTTTCCAGGGCAAACTCTGCTAGTTGCGGCCACAAATCAAGTTTGGCTGCCCAGAAGTCCAGCGGATCCTCAAGGTGTGTTGGCATGGTCATGTCAAAGTATGACATGACCTGCTGGTTCAGGTCCTGCTCCAGGTCTTCCTGCTGCTCATGAGTAGCCTCACTATGCGGGTGTAGAAAGCTACTCATTAGCGACTGAAGACTGAGGCTGCTGCTGCTGATGGAGCTGCTGCTGCTGCTCCTGCCAACCCCCCCAGCGGCCATGGCAGTGGAAGGTGAGCGCAGAGGTCCCCTCGAGTCAGACCTGCGAGAGTATGGACCATGGCGCAGATAGGCATCGGCCAACTGCCTACGTAGAATGTCTTTGTAGTAGTTGAGTTTGTCCTCCCTCTCGGTGGGTTTAAAAAATGCCCCCATTTTGTGCCGGAAGCGAGGGTCCAATAAGGTGGACAGCCAGAAGTCATCCCGCCGACAGATGGAAACAATTCTGGGGTCACTACGCAAGCACGTGAGCATGCTTCGTGCCATTTGCGCAAGTGACTCGGATGGACTACCTGTCTCCATCTCCACTGCATACTGCCACGGTGTGCCCGGGTCCTCTGTCTCGCCTTCCTCAAAAACCTCTAGCTCCTCTGGCTGCTCCTGCTCCTCCTCTCCTGTCCGCTGACTAGATAAACCAGCCATTTCGCCAAGCCTAAACTGTGTTTCGCTGGGCAACTCCTCCTCTTCCTCCTCCTCCAGTTCAGCTCCAGCGGGGTTCATGTGGCCGTAAGATGTAAACGCCATGTCTCCAGTGCCCTGACCAGCCATGGTTTCCAACATGTGCTGTAGTACATGAAGCAGTGGAATCACGTCGTTCATCCCGTAATCCTGCCGACTGACAAATAAAGTGGCATCCTCAAAGGGCCTGAGCAAACGGCAGGTGTCACGTATGAGCTGCCACTGGTTGACATTGAAGTTACACAGGGGAGTCCCCCTATCTGCTTGGATCATCAGGAAATCCGTGATGGCTTTTCTCTGTTCATATAATCGGTCCAACATGTGAAGGGTGGAATTCCAACGGGTGGAAACATCGCAAATCAGACTATGTTGGGGGATACCATTCTGACGCTGTAGCTCAAGAAGGGTGTGTTTGGCGGTGTAGGAGTGGCTGAAGTGCATGCAAAGTTTCCTTGAAGTTGTTAGGATGTCTTGCAGATGGGGGGAACACTTCAGAAACCGCTTGACAACCAGATTGAAGACGTGAGCCATGCAGGGGGCATGGGTCAGGCTTCCTTGGCGCAGCGCAGACAAAATGTTCTTCCCATTGTCGGTAACCATGATTCCCATTTTAAGTTTTCTTGGAGTAAGCCATGTTTGGATTTCCTGATGAATACATTTAAGCAGTTCCTCCCCTGTGTGACTCCGTTCGCCAAGACAAACCATGTGAAGCACTGCGTGACACCTCCGTGCCCTGCACACATGGTAGACTGGAGGGGCACTGAGACTTGAGCCTACAGTGGAGGGTGAGGAGATGGCGGAGGATGAGGAGGCCGAGTCGCACGGTGTCACAGGCCCAATGGGCAGAGAGCGCGGAGGCCGAAGCGGCGTGACCTGTCCAAGTTGCTGCTGCAAAGGGACCACATTCACCCAGTGGGCCGTAAACGACATGTACTGCCCCTGACCGTAGTTACAGCTCCAGATGTCGGCGCTGCCATGTATTTTGCTACACACCGACAGGCTCAAGGACTGGCCCACCTTCTGTTCAACAAAAGTGTGCAGCGCTGGTACTGCCTTCTTGGTAAAGAAATGACGGCTTGGGACTCTCCACCTCGGCTCGGCACAAGCCATCAGTTCTCTGAAAGGTGCAGATTCCACCACCTGAAAAGGGAGCGACTGCAGCACCAGCAACTTGGACAGGAGCACATTCAGCTTCTGCGCCGTAGGATGAGTGGGCGCATACTGCTGTCTCTTGGACATGGCTTCGCTGATGGATTGCTGGCGGGATGCATGACTTGGAGGAGGAGGAGGAGGAGCAGGAGCGACAGAGGATGGGTATGACGCACAGCTGCCTTCGGCTGAGGTGCTGGAGCCTTGGCTGGCAGAAATTGGGAGCTCACTTGGTGAGGAAGCAGACTGGACCACCCCTTGGGAGCCTCGGTTCTCCCAGGTCGTTTTATGGTGACGCATCATATGTTGACGCAGGGCCGTGGTGCCAACATTTGGACCCTGGCCACGCTTCACCTTTTGCCTACATATCTTGCATGTGGCCATGTTACCCTCCTGCGGATGCCTCAGGAAAAACTGCCACACTGCCGAGTAGCTACTTTTCCCACCCCCTGGCCTCACTGATTCACTGCTGCTGTTGCCAACTCCAGGAACCCCTCCTCCACTACCTCCCGATAAGGTAGACTGCCGCACAGCAGGTGCTCTACCCCGGCCCCGGCCCCGGCCGGCTCCAGCCTTTGGAATTGTGCCCCCATGCTGACTGCTACCACCTTGCTGCCTCAGCTGCTGACTCCGGGGCAACCTGCGCCCCTCTTCTCCTGATGATGACGATGAAGCCCCTTCATCACCCGGCTCCCAAGTGCGATCGGCTTCATCGTCATCATCATCATCATCACCGAGTTGTGGCTGTACGTCACTGATGTTCGTGGATTCGTCAACAGTGTCTGGCGAAGGAGCTGGAACGCTCGCAGCACCCACGACACTGTCCACATCACTATTTGTCTGCCTAGCTAAAGAAGCCACCTCCATTTCTTGGCTGGGCAGTAGCTGCTGACTGTCCTCCTGTATCTGATCGTCCTCCTCACTAAAGAGTGGAGCTGAACCCAAAGCATAGGATACGTCGCTGGGGGAGGGAACGGCGTAGGACAGAGGCAATGGGAGGACAGGGACTGCTCTCGGGGCATGCCAACTCAGGGTTGTGTCAGAGGAACCTACCGACCCTAGACTGGGGGTCTCAGATGTAAGTTGTGATGATGTTGTTGATGAGCGCGTCAGCCAATCTACCACGGCAGATGCGTTACTGGTGGAGACCCGACCGCTAGCAGATACTGGCAGATTAGGTCTCTCAGCGTGACTCCTGCTGCTACTGGCCCCCAGTCTGATGCGAGCTCTGCCTGCGGAATCTTGGCCTCTGCCACTCCTCTTTTCACTTCCAGGCACTTGTCTGCCCGACATAGTCTAACTGGCGTGGTAGTAGGTGATATTTAAAAAAACCCCGGGCAGCGGTGGGTCTATATGAAACAGAATATAATGCACACCAAAAGTGAGCAGTAACACTCAGCCTCCAACAGGCCTGCTTAGTGTAAATAAGAGAGCTGCTTAGTGTAAATAAAGAGGGGTATGCTATGTTACAGAATGGGATGCCTCAACAGAAGTGCACCTGGCAGGCAGCAGTAAGCCTATGCCCAGCAAAAGTGTCTTATAATATAAATATAATAAGAGCAAATGCTTATATGGTCTTAAACAGAGGCTGCTGTAGTCACAGAATGGGATGCCCTGGGCAGGAATGGACCTGGCAGGGTACAGTAGTGCTTTGCCCAGCAAAAGTGTCTTTATCAGGCTAATTTCAAATATGATAAGAGCAAATGCTTATATGGTCTTAAACAGAGGCTGCTTTAGTCACAGAATGGGATGCCCTGGGCAGGAATGGACCTGGCAGGGTCCAGTAGTGCTTTGCCCAGCAAAAGTGTCTTTCTCAGGCTAATTTCAAATATGATAAGAGCAAATGCTTATATGGTCTTAAACAGAGGCTACTTTAGTCACAGAATGGGATGCCCTGGGCAGGAATGGACCTGGCAGGGTACAGTAGTGCTTTGCCCAGCAAAAGTGTCTTTATCAGGCCTAATTTCAAATATGATAAGAGCAAATGCTTATATGGTCTTAAACAGAGGCTGCTTTAGTCACAGAATGGGATGCCCTGGGCAGGAATCGACCTGGCAGGGTCCAGTAGTGCTTTGCCCAGCAAAAGTGTCTTTATCAGGCCTAATTTCAAATATGATAAGAGCAAATGCTTATATGTTCTTAAACAGAGGCTGCTTTAGTCACAGAATGGGATGCCCTGGGCAGGAATGGACCTGGCAGGGTACAGTAGTGCTTTGCCCAGCAAAAGTGTCTTTATCAGGCTAATTTCAAATATGATAAGAGCAAATGCTTATATGGTCTTAAACAGAGGCTGCTTTAGTCACAGAATGGGATGCCCTGGGCAGGAATGGACCTGGCAGGGTCCAGTAGTGCTTTGCCCAGCAAAAGTGTCTTTATCAGGCTAATTTCAAATATGATAAGAGCAAATGCTTATATGGTCTTAAACAGAGGCTGCTTTAGTCACAGAATGGGATGCCCTGGGCAGGAATGGACCTGGCAGGGTACAGTAGTGCTTTGCCCAGCAAAAGTGTCTTTATCAGGCCTAATTTCAAATATGATAAGAGCAAATGCTTATATGGTCTTAAACAGAGGCTGCTTTAGTCACAGAATGGGATGCCCCAACAGGAATCGACCTGGCAGGGTCCAGTAGTGCTTTGCCCAGCAAAAGTGTCTTTATCAGGCCTAATTTCAAATATGATAAGAGCAAATGCTTATATGGTCTTAAACAGAGGCTGCTTTAGTCACAGAATGGGATGCCCTGGGCATGAATGGACCTGGCAGGGTACAGTAGTGCTTTGCCCAGCAAAAGTGTCTTTATCGGGCTAATTTCAAATATGATAAGAGCAAATGCTTATATGGTCTTAAACAGAGGCTGCTGTAGTCACAGAATGGGATGCCCTGGGCAGGAATGGACCTGGCTGGGTCCAGTAGTGCTTTGCCCAGCAAAAGTGTCTTTATCAGGCTAATTTCAAATATGATAAGAGCAAATGCTTATATGGTCTTAAACAGAGGCTGCTTTAGTCACAGAATGGGATGCCCTGGGCAGGAATGGACCTGGCAGGGTACAGTAGTGCTTTGCCCAGCAAAAGTGTCTTTATCAGGCCTAATTTCAAATATGATAAGAGCAAATGCTTATATGGTCTTAAACAGAGGCTGCTTTAGTCACAGAATGGGATGCCCTGGGCAGGAATGGACCTGGCAGGGTCCAGTAGTGCTTTGCCCAGCAAAAGTGTCTTTATCAGGCTAATTTCAAATATGATAAGAGCAAATGCTTATATGGTCTTAAACAGAGGCTGCTTTAGTCACAGAATGGGATGCCCTGGGCAGGAATGGACCTGGCAGGGTACAGTAGTGCTTTGCCCAGCAAAAGTGTCTTTATCAGGCTAATTTCAAATATGATAAGAGCAAATGCTTATATGGTCTTAAACAGAGGCTGCTTTAGTCACAGAATGGGATGCCCTGGGCAGGAATGGACCTGGCAGGGTACAGTAGTGCTTTGCCCAGCAAAAGTGTCTTTATCAGGCCTAATTTCAAATATGATAAGAGCAAATGCTTATATGGTCTTAAACAGAGGCTGCTTTAGTCACAGAATGGGATGCCCCAACAGGAATCGACCTGGCAGGGTCCAGTAGTGCTTTGCCCAGCAAAAGTGTCTTTATCAGGCCTAATTTCAAATATGATAAGAGCAAATGCTTATATGGTCTTAAACAGAGGCTGCTTTAGTCACAGAATGGGATGCCCTGGGCAGGAATGGACCTGGCAGGGTACAGTAGTGCTTTGCCCAGCAAAAGTGTCTTTATCAGGCTAATTTCAAATATGATAAGAGCAAATGCTTATATGGTCTTAAACAGAGGCTGCTTTAGTCACAGAATGGGATGCCCTGGGCAGGAATGGACCTGGCAGGGTCCAGTAGTGCTTTGCCCAGCAAAAGTGTCTTTATCAGGCTAATTTAAAATATGATAAGAGCAAATGCTTATATGGTCTTAAACAGAGGCTGCTGTAGTCACAGAATGGGATGCCCTGGGCAGGAATGGACCTGGCAGGGTCCAGTAGTGCTTTGCCCAGCAAAAGTGTCTTTATCAGGCTAATTTCAAATATGATAAGAGCAAATGCTTATATGGTCTTAAACAGAGGCTGCTTTAGTCACAGAATGGGATGCCCTGGGCAGGAATCGACCTGGCAGGGTCCAGTAGTGCTTTGCCCAGCAAAAGTGTCTTTATCAGGCCTAATTTCAAATATGATAAGAGCAAATGCTTATATGGTCTTAAACAGAGGCTGCTTTAGTCACAGAATGGGATGCTCTGGGCAGGAATGGACCTGGCAGGGTACAGTAGTGCTTTGCCCAGCAAAAGTGTCTTTATCAGGCTAATTTCAAATATGATAAGAGCAAATGCTTATATGGTCTTAAACAGAGGCTGCTTTAGTCACAGAATGGGATGCCCTGGGCAGGAATGGACCTGGCAGGGTCCAGTAGTGCTTTGCCCAGCAAAAGTGTCTTTATCAGGCTAATTTCAAATATGATAAGAGCAAATGCTTATATGGTCTTAAACAGAGGCTGCTTTAGTCACAGAATGGGATGCCCTGGGCAGGAATGGACCTGGCAGGGTACAGTAGTGCTTTGCCCAGCAAAAGTGTCTTTATCAGGCTAATTTCAAATATGATAAGAGCAAATGCTTATATGGTCTTAAACAGAGGCTGCTTTAGTCACAGAATGGGATGCCCTGGGCAGGAATGGACCTGGCAGGGTCCAGTAGTGCTTTGCCCAGCAAAAGTGTCTTTATCAGGCTAATTTCAAATATGATAAGAGCAAATGCTTATATGGTCTTAAACAGAGGCTGCTTTAGTCACAGAATGGGATGCCCTGGGCAGGAATCGACCTGGCAGGGTCCAGTAGTGCTTTGCCCAGCAAAAGTGTCTTTATCAGGCTAATTTCAAATATGATAAGAGCAAATGCTTATATGGTCTTAAACAGAGGCTGCTTTAGTCACAGAATGGGATGCCCTGGGCAGGAATGGACCTGGCAGGGTACAGTAGTGCTTTGCCCAGCAAAAGTGTCTTTATCAGGCCTAATTTCAAATATGATAAGAGCAAATGCTTATATGGTCTTAAACAGAGGCTGCTTTAGTCACAGAATGGGATGCCCCAACAGGAATCGACCTGGCAGGGTCCAGTAGTGCTTTGCCCAGCAAAAGTGTCTTTATCAGGCCTAATTTCAAATATGATAAGAGCAAATGCTTATATGGTCTTAAACAGAGGCTGCTTTAGTCACAGAATGGGATGCCCTGGGCAGGAATGGACCTGGCAGGGTACAGTAGTGCTTTGCCCAGCAAAAGTGTCTTTATCAGGCTAATTTCAAATATGATAAGAGCAAATGCTTATATGGTCTTAAACAGAGGCTGCTGTAGTCACAGAATGGGATGCCCTGGGCAGGAATGGACCTGGCAGGGTACAGTAGTGCTTTGCCCAGCAAAAGTGTCTTTATCAGGCTAATTTCAAATATGATAAGAGCAAATGCTTATATGGTCTTAAACAGAGGCTGCTTTAGTCACAGAATGGGATGCCCTGGGCAGGAATGGACCTGGCAGGGTACAGTAGTGCTTTGCCCAGCAAAAGTGTCTTTATCAGGCCTAATTTCAAATATGATAAGAGCAAATGCTTATATGGTCTTAAACAGAGGCTGCTTTAGTCACAGAATGGGATGCCCTGGGCAGGAATGGACCTGGCAGGGTACAGTAGTGCTTTGCCCAGCAAAAGTGTCTTTATCAGGCTAATTTCAAATATGATAAGAGCAAATGCTTATATGGTCTTAAACAGAGGCTGCTGTAGTCACAGAATGGGATGCCCTGGGCAGGAATGGACCTGGCAGGGTCCAGTAGTGCTTTGCCCAGCAAAAGTGTCTTTATCAGGCTAATTTCAAATATGATAAGAGCAAATGCTTATATGGTCTTAAACAGAGGCTGCTGTAGTCACAGAATGGGATGCCCTGGGCAGGAATGGACCTGGCAGGGTCCAGTAGTGCTTTGCCCAGCAAAAGTGTCTTTATCAGGCTAATTTCAAATATGATAAGAGCAAATGCTTATATGGTCTTAAACAGAGGCTGCTGTAGTCACAGAATGGGATGCCCTGGGCAGGAATGGACCTGGCAGGGTCCAGTAGTGCTTTGCCCAGCAAAAGTGTCTTTATCAGGCTAATTTCAAATATGATAAGAGCAAATGCTTATATGGTCTTAAACAGAGGCTGCTGTAGTCACAGAATGGGATGCCCTGGGCAGGAATGGACCTGGCAGGGTCCAGTAGTGCTTTGCCCAGCAAAAGTGTCTTTATCAGGCTAATTTCAAATATGATAAGAGCAAATGCTTATATGGTCTTAAACAGAGGCTGCTTTAGTCACAGAATGGGATGCCCTGGGCAGGAATGGACCTGGCAGGGTCCAGTAGTGCTTTGCCCAGCAAAAGTGTCTTTATCAGGCTAATTTCAAATATGATAAGAGCAAATGCTTATATGGTCTTAAACAGAGGCTGCTTTAGTCACAGAATGGGATGCCCTGGGCAGGAATGGACCTGGCAGGGTACAGTAGTGCTTTGCCCAGCAAAAGTGTCTTTATCAGGCCTAATTTCAAATATGATAAGAGCAAATGCTTATATGGTCTTAAACAGAGGCTGCTTTAGTCACAGAATGGGATGCCCCAACAGGAATCGACCTGGCAGGGTCCAGTAGTGCTTTGCCCAGCAAAAGTGTCTTTATCAGGCCTAATTTCAAATATGATAAGAGCAAATGCTTATATGGTCTTAAACAGAGGCTGCTTTAGTCACAGAATGGGATGCCCTGGGCAGGAATGGACCTGGCAGGGTCCAGTAGTGCTTTGCCCAGCAAAAGTGTCTTTATCAGGCTAATTTCAAATATGATAAGAGCAAATGCTTATATGGTCTTAAACAGAGGCTGCTTTAGTCACAGAATGGGATGCCCTGGGCAGGAATGGACCTGGCAGGGTACAGTAGTGCTTTGCCCAGCAAAAGTGTCTTTATCAGGCCTAATTTCAAATATGATAAGAGCAAATGCTTATATGGTCTTAAACAGAGGCTGCTTTAGTCACAGAATGGGATGCCCTGGGCAGGAATGGACCTGGCAGGGTACAGTAGTGCTTTGCCCAGCAAAAGTGTCTTTATCAGGCTAATTTCAAATATGATAAGAGCAAATGCTTATATGGTCTTAAACAGAGGCTGCTGTAGTCACAGAATGGGATGCCCTGGGCAGGAATGGACCTGGCAGGGTCCAGTAGTGCTTTGCCCAGCAAAAGTGTCTTTATCAGGCTAATTTCAAATATGATAAGAGCAAATGCTTATATGGTCTTAAACAGAGGCTGCTTTAGTCACAGAATGGGATGCCCTGGGCAGGAATGGACCTGGCAGGGTACAGTAGTGCTTTGCCCAGCAAAAGTGTCTTTATCAGGCCTAATTTCAAATATGATAAGAGCAAATGCTTATATGGTCTTAAACAGAGGCTGCTTTAGTCACAGAATGGGATGCCCTGGGCAGGAATCGACCTGGCAGGGTCCAGTAGTGCTTTGCCCAGCAAAAGTGTCTTTATCAGGCTAATTTCAAATATGATAAGAGCAAATGCTTATATGGTCTTAAACAGAGGCTGCTTTAGTCACAGAATGGGATGCCTCACAGGAGACTTAAGATCAGTTCAGTATATATGCACAGTTAGTTACTATAAGCAGCCTGAAAACGCTAACAAAGGCTGGATGAAAAAAAAAAAATCTCCCTGTCACAGCCTCCGTTTTTCCTACCTTTCCCTGGCTTTCTGTCTGTCTCCTGTCTGTCTCCTGTCTGTCTCCTGCCTGTCTCCTGCCTGTCTCCAGCCTGTCTCCAGCCTGTCCCTGTCTGTCCCTGCCTGTCTAAGTGCCTCAGCTACACAGCGTTCTGTCTGTCACGAATGCAATAGAGAAATGAGGAAAAGCAAGATGGCCGCCGTTAAATACCGCTGTGTGACGTCACCGGGCTTGCTGGCTGCTGATAGGCTGCATGTGACTGCCCCAGCTTGCACTGGTGCGGGATAGATGTCCAGACATGTCCCGTCCGCCATCTTAGAATGCCTGTAAATGTAAATGAATGGATGTTAAAGGAAAACTTCGAGTGATCGAATCGCGGGGAAATTCGGATTCGATCCGAATCGAATTTTTCCTGAAATTCGGATCGAATCCGGGTTCGTCCGGATCGATTCGCTCATCCCTAATAATAACAACTCTGGCAATATAGCTTTGTTTTGAAAAGGTCCATCTGATGGGGGCAGAAAACAGCCGAGCATCCATGTTGCAGCATTCATTACAATGTACAGCTATTTTCTGTCCCTCTCCCCTGGGGATGGTTTAAGGAAGCTAAAGTTATTTTGACTGGAGGTCTACTTTAAAAAGAGTTGCTAGTGGAAAGTCTGGTGATCAGTGCACAGTAATAGTGAGTTAAATAAAAACCCATTGACATCCCCTATCTCCAGAGCATCCTAATGTGTGATGAAGTTCAGGTTAAATCGCTTTAGAAAGCACTAAATCATCCAAGAGGTATCATAAAGGAAATACTAAAGAGTACATGTTTGGGGTGATGTTGGGCTTCCTACTAATTTTTAACCTGAGAGTCATCTCAAATTAGGATTCATGTGGTTTAGAGGTGTAACTGGAGGTGCCCATATTGATGCTATGGCAGTTGTGGACAAATTTATGGGAGTTACAGTATAGTGATTTGGAAAACTTAAGGTGCAAAATATACTGTCTAAGTGGTCCTGATACCAGGGACGTTTTCTAAAAAATGGTGCTCAGTGCAGGAAGAAAAATGTCTGCCCCCTCCTCACCCATCCTATGGGGCAGCTGCTGTTCAATACAGGTATGTGCCATGCTGTATCTCTTCCTTAGCAGCAGACAGTGTTCCTTACCATGACTAGACATGGGGAATGAGGGAGGCCGTTTTATGACCTGAGCCACTAACAGTAGCCCTGACCCATCTGCAGAAAACAGTATGGCTGAAATAAAACCACCCCCCTAAGGCCATAGAGCCCAGGCCGATTGTCCTGCTCACCCTCTCCTAGAATCAGCCCTGCCTGATACAGTTAGCACCCTCCCCCTTACCAGAGGGGGATACTTAAACTGAAAGAAAACCCTTAAAGAAAGTTTTCTGTACTGCTTTGCTGCAAAATAAACAAGTCTTACCATTTTTATTGTCTTTAAAAATTCATTTTTCGCCACTTATGGGAGCATAGTGACCGACAAAGGGGAAACCGTTTTCTTCCAGCCAGCTGGAAGCTCAGATCAGCTCCTGATCGGGCGGCTTGGCTAGATCCTGCTGTCTCTGAAAGTGCTGGCCCATTGAGAGGGCACATACGCCAGGCCCGCCTCCCCTTCCAACTGGGCATGTGCAATCAGTGGTATTAGAGCCAGCTGGATAGTGCCACTCGCTCGGGAGCAGATTGGAGCTTTTAGTTTGCTGGCTGAAGCTGTTTCCACTTTGTTGGCCGCCATGCGCCCAGGGGCTACCATTAGTGGTGAAAAAATGAATTTTTAAAGAAAATAAAAGAGGTGTGACATGTTTCTTTTGCAGCGATGTGGATAGCGTGGGCAGGCTATCTAGATACAGAAAGTTTAATTTCAGGGTGTTCCTAGTTACAGTTATTCTGGATTTAATCAAAGCCATGCTCTCATGGATGAAACAACATAATGTTATTTATTGCTCTGCTGGGGATCACAGCCAAGTTCCTCTACTTATACTTCGATGTAGGCTTAGACTCGGTCATCTTCTTCCCTGCTGGGCGATCTCATTAGTAGGGCCCTATCTTAAACCAGAACATCACTCAGAAATAAGTTTTGTCCTAATATATTCGGTAGTAGAGGGCATCTGATGGCTGAACGCCCAGCAAACTGCAAACCCCTAGATCCATTACTCACATCTTCTGGGATTCTTATATGCCTACAACTGGATCAAGTTCCCACATGACAGCCAGCATCTTGTGGGATTACTAGCTGGGAAAACCCCACTGGCTGATGCTAGTCATGTGAGCCAGAGATCAGCATGGGATCGTGGACAATGTAGGTAACAGGGGGTGCAGTATGCAGTGTGGGCATCCAGTAATCAGATGCCTACACACTACCAGATAAATCAGGACAACACTCATTTTTGAGTGTTGTTCTGGTTTACATCTCTCTGGTCACCCAAGCGACAATACTGTAACTTTTAGTTCCCTACCACTCACATGTCTCACAAGCCATGGCGCACTCCATGGGTGCAAGCAGAGATGGGGGAACTTTTGAAAAATTCAATTCAACTAATTCGCCGAATTTTCCGACAAAAATCATTTCGACCCTCAACCATTCTGCCTTGCTGTAACACACATAGGATGCATGCTGGGTTAGTGAAATAGTACTGTAAATAATTATCACATGCAGATCAGAGGCATCACTAATAGAATCGCAAAGCGGCACAATTGCAGAGAGTTGAAGTGCCATCACTATGAGGGGCCTCTATAGTGCCTGAAAAACAGACCCTGGAGCTGGCAGCAGCAGGAGCCCAAAAATTAGCTGAATCACAACCTGGAGTTGCAGGCAGCAGCAGCAGGAGCCCAAACATTGCTTTAACCCTTTAAGTGCCAGCCTACCTTGCAGTTTTTCCAGAAAAACAACCCTTTACATTTGAAATACCCCCAACAAACTATATATTCTCTGGAAGTACACACCTCAGGCTTTCTATGCGTACCAGGCTTGTTGATGTGGCCATAGTTTTCTGGAAGTAATCCCTCAATGGATTCTTTGGTTGCAAAGAGTTTCCCTAAAAAAAGGATAAAAAAGCAGAATCAAAGCCACATTTTCCTAAAAAGACTATATACAAACAAGAAAAAACAAGTTTAATCTGAAAACGCAACATCCCCCGAACAGAACAATACCCAACATGCATAGCTACTGTCAAGGGAAGAGTTGCCAAACACCCCAAAGTAAAGCATGTGCGTAACGGTAATTTCACTTGAAAATTTCAGCTCTGCAGACAAAGTGCGCACCTTGCGATTTTTCAACCAAAACAACCCTTGACATTTGGAATATCCCCCATAAACCATATATTCCCTGAAAGTACACACGTTAAGCTTTCTAAGGGTACCCGGCTTGTTGTAGTGGGCTCATCTTTCTGGAATTATTACCTCAAAGAATTCTTTGTTTGCGCAGGGTTTCCCTAAAAAATGTATTAAAAAGCTGAATAAAAAACACCTTTTCCTAAAATATAAATATGCAAACCAGAAAAAACAAGCTAAGTCTGAAAGCGCAAGGTCCCCCGAACAGAACAATACCCAACATGCATAGGTACTATTAACCCGTTTAATTGCCAGCCTACTTGAGATTTTGTCACCCTCTGTTGACAGGCCATTTTTCCCCATTTTGCGTCATGTTTTGCGCCATGTTTTGCGCCATTTTTGCTGGAACTTTCAGGAAAATTATATATATATTTTTTTGCAGCAGAGTTTAGGCTTTAACATGAAATGTCTTGTTTGTAATTTTTTTTTTTTTTTTTTTTTACAATATTATTAAGTAAAAAAATAAATAAATTTAAGTGCTTGGCACTTAAGGGTAGGAGAAGCAACCACGTAGAAACTACGTGCTTGGCATTTAAAGGGTTAAAGAGACACTGGATTTGGCTGCAGAAGTCCAAAAATTGGATGAATCACACCCTGGAGTTGCAAGCAGCAGCAGCAGGAGCCCAAACATTGCTTTAAAGAGACACTGGAGTTGGCTGCAGGAGCCCAAAAATTGGATGAATCACACCCTGGAGTTGCAAGCAGCAGCAGCAGGAGCAGGAGCCCAAACATTGCTTTAAAGAGACACTGGAGTTGGCTGCAGGAGCCCAAAAATTGGCTGAAAGGCACACCCTGAATTTGGCATCAGCAGGAGGCCAAAAATTGGTCTAAAGACATAAATATGTTTTGCACCATTTGGAAAGTGTAAAACGTGGCACCATGCTGAATCTAGTCACATGCATCAGCCATTGGTGGGTGGAAATCTTGGCTGATCCATCCCTGATTCATTTTGACAAAGGTGAGTCTCCACATTTTTAGTTGACAGACGAGTTCTCCTCGCCGTAACTATGGCCCTCGCCGCACTAAACGCCCGCTCAGATGGCACGCTACTTGCCTGGCAGGACAGCTTTTCCAGGGCAAACTCTGCTAGTTGCGGCCACAAGCCAAGTTTGGCTGCCCAGAAGTCCAGCGGATCCTCAAGGTGTGTTGGCATGGTCATGTCAAGGTATGACATGACCTGCTGGTTGAGGTCTTGCTCCAGGTCTTCCTGCTGCTCATGAGTAGCCTCACTATGCAGGTGTAGAAAGCTACTCATTAGCGACTGAAGACTGAGGCTGCTGCTGCTCCTGCCAACCCCCCCCAGCAGGCATGGCAGTGGAAGGTGAGCGCAGAGGTCCCCCCGAGTCAGACCTGCGAGAGTATCGACCATGGCGCAGATAGGCATCGGCCAACTTACTACGCAGAATGTCTTTGTAGTAGTTCAGTTTGTCCTCCCTCTCGGCTGGTTTAAAAAATGCCCCCAATTTGTGCCGGAAGCGAGGGTCCAATAAGGTGGACAGCCAGAAGTCATCCCGCCGACAAATGGAAACAATTCTGGGGTCACTACGCAAGCATGTGAGCATGCTTCCTGCCATTTGCGCAAGTGACTCGGAGGGACTACCTGTCTCCATCACTGCATACTGCTACGGTGTTTCCGGGTCCTCTGTCTCGCCTTCCTCAAAACCCTCTAGCTCCTCTGGCTGCTCCTGCTCCTCCTCTCCTGTCCGCTGACTAGATAAACCAGCCATTTCGCCAAGCCTAAACTGTGCTTCACTGTGCCCCTCCTCCTCCTCTTCCTCCTCCTCCTCCTCCAGTTCAGCTCCAATGGGGTTCATGTGGCCGTAAGATGTAGACGCCATGTCTCCAGTGCGCTGACCAGCCATGGTTTCCAACATGTGCTGTAGTACATGAAGCAGTGGAATCACGTTGTTCATCCCGTAATCCTGCCGACTGACAAATAAAGTGGCTTCCTCAAAGGGCCTGAGCAAACGGCAGGTGTCACGTATGAGCTGCCACTGGTTGACATTGAAGTTACACAGGGGAGTCCCCCTATCCGCTTGGATCATCAGGAAATCCGTGATGGCTTTTCTCTGTTCATATAATCGGTCCAACATGTGAAGGGTGGAATTCAACGGGTGGAAACATCGCAAATCAGACTATGTTGGGGGGCTACCGTTCTGACGCTGTAGCTCAAGAAGGGTGTGTTTGGCAGTATATGAGTGGCTGAAGTGCATGCAAAGTTTCCTTGAAGTTGTTAGGATGTCTTGCAGATGGGGGGAACACTTCAGAATCCACTTGACAACCAGATTGAAGACGTGAGCCATGCAGGGGGCATGGGTCAGGCTTCCTTGGCCCAGCGCAGACAAAATGTTCTTCCCATTGTCGGTAACCATGATTCCCATTTTAAGTTTTCTTGAAGTAAGCCATGTTTGGATTTCCTGATGAATACATTTAAGCAGTTCCTCCCCTGTGTGACTCCGTTCGCCAAGACAAACCATGTGAAGCACAGTGTGACACCTCCGTGCCCTGCACACATGGTAGATTGGAGGGGCACTGAGACTTGAGCCTACAGTGGAGGGTGAGGAGATGACGAAGCCCGAGTTGCACGGTGTCACAGTATTGACAGCAGAACAAAAACCAATTCAAAATGCAATAGCTTAATAAAGCTGATGCTGAACAACGCTTATTTAGTATAACAGATAGGGTGCAATGTGCAGGTTTGGGATACCCTGCGGCCTGGTGCATTTAAAGCAAACCAAAACCAATTAAAATGCATTAACTTAATAAAGCTGAGGCTGTAGACGCTTATTTAGTAACAGGGTGCCACGTGGTGGTTTGGGATACCCTGCGGCCTGATGTATTGACAGCAGGACAAAAACCTATGCAAAATGCAATAGCTTAATAAAGCTGATGCTGAACAACACTTATTTAGTATAACAGATAGGGTGCCACGTGGTGGTTTGGGATACCCTGCGGCCTGGTGTATTGACAGCAGGACAAAAACCATTTCAAAATGCAATAACTTAATAAAGCTGAGGCTGTAGACGCTTATTTAGTATAACAGATAGGGTGCAACGTGGTGGTTTGGGATACCCTGTGGCCTGGTGTATTGACAGCAGGACAAAAACCAATTCAAAATGCAATAGTTTAATAAAGCTGAGACTGTAGACGCTTATTTAGTATAACAGATAGGGTGCAACGTGGTGGTTTGGGATACCCTGTGGCCTGGTGTATTGACAGCAGGACAAAAACCAATTCAAAATGCAATAGCTTAATAAAGATGATGCTGAACAACGCTTATTTAGTATAACAGATAGGGTGCAATGTGGTGGTTTGTGATACCCTGCGGCCTGGTGTATTTAAAGCAGACCAAAACCAATTCAAAATGCAATAACTTAATAAAGCTGAGGCTGTAGACGCTTATTTAGTATAACAGATAGGGTGCCACGTGGTGGTTTGGGATACCCTGCGGCCTGGTGTATTGACAGCAGGACAAAAACCATTGCAAAATGCAATAGCTTAATAAAGCTGATGCTGAACAACGCTTATTTAGTATAACAGATAGGGTGCAACGTGGTGGTTTGGGATACCCTGCGGCCTGGTGTATTGACAGCAGGGCAAAAACCAATTCAAAATGCAATAACTTAATAAAGCTGAGGCTGTAGACGCTTATTTAGTATAACAGATAGGGTGCCACGTGGTGGTTTGGGATACCCTGCGGCCTGGTGTATTGACAGCAGGACAAAAACCTATGCAAAATGCAATAGCTTAATAAACCTGATGCTGAACAACGCTTATTTAGTATAACAGATAGGGTGCCATGTGGTGGTTTGGGATACCCTGCAGCCTGGTGTATTGACAGCAGGACAAAAACCAATTCAAAATGCAATAACTTAATAAAGCTGAGGCTGTAGACGCTTATTTAGTATAACCGATAGCGTGCAACGTGGTGGTTTGGGATACCCTGTGGCCTGGTGTATTGACAGTACACTGGCCCTGATATAGAATCACCGGCTATCGCTCCTGCCACCCCTGCATATCCTCCCAGCCTGGTCCCGGGGCCACCCGAGCCCAATACCGCCGATCTCCCACTACCCCGATCACCTCAGGCTGCCCTCCCACCATCTTCACGCCAGGAACATATAGAATGGAAAGCCCCCGGACACTGCCATTATCCGCAGGGTGGTGTTCCCACTCTACAGCTGGGGCGGCGCCATCCAAATGCTGCCCCCGATGACAAGCTGTGCAATCGCCTCCAGTCACGTCCCTGCATGCGGCCTGCCAGGTATTACCGCTATTTCCTCCTACTGCCGCGTCCTCTGTCGACATTCCTCCCCTCATTTCTGCTTGCATCACCGCAATTTTCTTCATGCCGGCTGTTGCGTGCTGGCCGGTGGGCGTGCCCCAGATGGCCAGCGTCCAATGAAAACAATGGACGCCGTCCATAGACGCCCACTGACCAGCAACCAGGAAGTGCCGGTAAGTGTGTGTGTGTGTGTGCGTGTGTGTGAGACGGCTGGGAAACAGCTGCAACTGGCAGACCGGCCGCCACCCACCCTCCCACATCATGTCATTCAGGGGGTTACAGCCCTCCTTGCCATCGGCCTACCGGGATTTTGCCCGGTATGCCCTATGGCCAGCCCGCCCCTGGACAGCAGCACAAAAAACAATTCAAAATGCAATAGCTTAATAAAGCTGAGGCTGTAGACGCTTATTTAGTATAACAGATAGGGTGCAACGTGGTAGTTTGGGATACCCTGCGGCCTGGTGTATTGACAGCAGGACAAAAACCAATTCAAAATGCAATAGCTTAATAAAGCTGATGCTGAACAACGCTTATTTAGTATAACAGATAGGGTGCAACGTGCAGGTTTGGGATACCCTGCGGCCTGGTGTATTGACAGCAGGACAAAAACCAATTTAAAATGCAATAACTTAATAAAGCTGAGGCTGTAGACGCTTATTTAGTATAACAGGGTGCCACGTGGTGGTTTGGGATACCCTGCGGCCTGGTGTATTGACAGCTGGACAAAAAACAATTCAAAATTCAATAACTTAATAAAGCTGAGGCTGGACAACGCTTATTTAGTATAACCGATAGGCTGCTAAGTGCAGTTTTGGGATGCCCATGTGGCCTGGTGTATTTAAAGCAGACCCAAAAATATTAACACTAATCCAGTTATTTAAATGCTTGTGTGTAACAGATAGGGTTACATAAGGCACTGCATAGATGGCATGCACAGTGGCCTGGTGTATTTAAAGCAGACCCAAAAATATTAACACTAATCCAGTTATTTAAATGCTTGTGTGTAACAGATAGGGTTACATAAGGCACTGCATAGATGGCATGCACAGTGGCCTGGTGTATTTAAAGCAGACCCAAAAATATTAACACAAATCCAGTTATTTAAATGCTTGTGTGTAACAGATAGGGTTACATAAGGCACTGCATAGATGGCATGCACAGTGGCAAGGCAGATTACGGTTTACAGCACAAAGAAATCAAATTGAATTGAAAACTGGTCAGGCAAATCACCCTGTCACTGTCACTTTTATGCTGTCCCTGGATTGTTCCGGTTTTCCACTATCTTTCCCTGGCTCTGTCTGGCTCTCTAAATCTCCCTACCTATCTGTAAATCTCCCTACCTATCTGTAACTCTCCCTACCTATCGCTAACTGTCTGTCCCTGTCTGCAGCAACCACCGCTGTCTCACGAATGCAAGTCTGAAATGCGCACAAGCAAGATGGCTGCCGCTTTATATAGCACGGTGACGTCACCGGGCTTCCTGGCTGCTGATAGTGTAAGGACTATACCGGACACCAGTCTGTCTTGAGCTGACAATCCCCAATCTCCACCGCCTCTTCTGCCTATAGACAAGTCCCCGCTTGTAGGAGACGCGGGTAATGCCTCTCCTACTCGGTTACCCCCAGGACTTACAGGGCGCAAAGATTATCAGCTTAAGGTGGAGACTGATGAACGGCAGGGAGTCCCAAGCGAGGATGCCGGATGGCGGAAGTCCGATTACAAGCCGAGGTCAGAGCCGGGAGGTCACGGGGCGAGGTATCAGAGGGGTCAGGCGAAAATCGTGGTCAGGCAGGCAAAAGGTCGGTTCAGGCTGAGGTCGACAACAGGAATCAAACGAGCTTCAATGCTTGGTACTAGGCGCTATAACAGGCAATGACACACTGCAGTGGAAATCCCTTTATAGTGGGAAAACCGGCAGGATTGGACAGGGAGACAGTGGCTGGGATTGGTGCACTTAGGATCTGACGGCAGATTGGAGCACTGGCCCTGTAGTCTGATTGGTGAGCTCTGGGCTGATTGCTCCAGCTGAGCTTCCCAGGCAAACTGCTCAGAGCTGCACCTTCTAGACTTTGTTCTCTTAAACAGCCTCCGGTGGCCATTCTGAGTATTGCACCCCCGGAAGACATGAGCTGACTGTAAAGGCCAGCAAGCACAAGCTGAGTGACAACGGGCAAGGGGGGAGGACTTACTCGGCGACACACGCGCCGCTGGGGATGGCATCGGAGGCAGAGGCAGCTGCTGGGCAGGAGAAACCCTGGCCAGTTGCCTAGGGACACCACGGGCACGGACTGAAGGCAAGTCATTCCTGACAGTACCCTCCCCTTCACGAGGGGCCTCCGGACCCTCACCAGACTTAACAGGATTATCACCCTGAATGGTTCCGGCGGACTTCAATAAAGATACATGAGGTACCCTCATGGATGGAGAGGCAGACGGACAAATAAGCTCTGAGACTTGGGTTGCTCCAACTGTGATACTATAGCAATGTTCTGCACAGTGTGGGCTCCATCCTGTTAATTCCCCAGTTTCCCAATCAAAGGTAGGGTTGTGCACCTTTAACCAGGGGAACCCTAAGACAACCGGGGCTTCAGGGCTGTCTAAGACAAAAAATTCAAGGTTCTCAGAATGGGAAGGTCCCACAACTAGGTTAATTAAAGGGGTTTTGGAGGTGACAGTTCCTCTAGGAACAGGAGTATTGTTTACTGCCAAAATCTGAAGGGGCTTCCCAAGGGGGATTAAGGGAATGCCTAAGGCGGCTACTATGGATTTATCCAAGAAGTTGCCAACTGCTCCGCTATCGACAAAAGCAGAGACGGATTTCCTGGACAACTCCCAACCCACAGTAGCAGGTAACAACATTTTATTTCTATGAAGGGAAGTTACCTGACCGTCCTGACAAACTTTCTCTATCTTGTCAGGACGTTGCAATCACGCCAAAGGTCTTTTATTGGGGCAGGTCCTAACCAGGTGACCTGAAACCCCGCAGTACATGCATAGGCCTAAGGTGCGACGTCTACTCTTTTCAGCCGGGGAAAGGTGAGTAGCACCAAGTTGCATAGGCTCTTCTGGGGGCGAAGATGAGACTCCACCCATAGAGGATGACTCCTGGTGGGAAGATTCCCAGAAGTGAGAGTGATTCTTCTCTATATGTCTCTCCCGTAGCCATCTGTCAATTTTAATGGCCATAAGCATGAGTTCATCCAGGCTTTTAGGGTAAGGAAAATTTGTTAGAACATCCTTAACACCTTCTGAAAGACCAATTCTATACTGACTACAGAGAGCAGGATCATTCCAACGGGATTCAATCGCCCAGCGGCGGAATTTGGCACTATATTCCTCTGCTGAGCGTTTCCCCTGTTTCAAGCTTCGAAGCCTGGCATCAGCGGTCGAAGTCCTGTCAGGGTCCGAATATAGGATCTCCATAGCGGAGAAAAAGGCTGAGACAGATTGCAAGGGCTCATCTGTGGGCGCTAAGCCAAACGCCCAGGACTGTGGATCACCCTGGAGCAGAGAGATAACCAGGCCCACCCTCTGCATTTCTGTGCCTGAAGAGTAGGGCCGTAGTCTGAAATAAAGTTCACAGGAGTTCTTGAAGTTGGAGAATCTTGTACGATCCCCATCAAATTTCTCAGGAAGGGGAACCTTCGGTTCAACAGGAGGTGAGGATACAGGTGGTGCAGGCAGCTGGCGATTTTCTTGATCAGCCACACGTTGGGCCAGCTGGTTAATGGCGGTAGCCATGGCCTGCACTTGTTGTACAAGTTCTTCCATATCAATTTTTGGGCCTGTTATAATGTAAGGACTATACCGGACACCAGTCTGTCTTGAGCTGACAATCCCCAATCTCCACCGCCTCTTCTGCCTATAGACAAGTCCCCGCTTGTAGGAGACGCGGGTAATGCCTCTCCTACTCGGTTACCCCCAGGAGGGCGCAAAGATTATCAGCTTAAGGTGGAGACTGATGAACGGCAGGGAGTCCCAAGCGAGGATGCCGGATGGCGGAAGTCCGATTACAAGCCGAGGTCAGAGCCGGGAGGTCACGGGGCGAGGTATCAGAGGGGTCAGGCGAAAATCGTGGTCAGGCAGGCAAAAGGTCGGTTCAGGCTGAGGTCGACAACAGGAATCAAACGAGCTTCAATGCTTGGTACTAGGCGCTATAACAGGCAATGACACACTGCAGTGGAAATCCCTTTATAGTGGGAAAACCGGCAGGATTGGACAGGGAGACAGTGGCTGGGATTGGTGCACTTAGGATCTGACGGCAGATTGGAGCACTGGCCCTGTAGTCTGATTGGTGAGCTCTGGGCTGATTGCTCCAGCTGAGCTTCCCAGGCAAACTGCTCAGAGCTGCACCTTCTAGACTTTGTTCTCTTAAACAGCCTCCGGTGGCCATTCTGAGTATTGCACCCCCGGAAGACATGAGCTGACTGTAAAGGCCAGCAAGCACAAGCTGAGTGACAACGGGCAAGGGGGGAGGACTTACTCGGCGACACACGCGCCGCTGGGGATGGCATCGGAGGCAGAGGCAGCTGCTGGGCAGGAGAAACCCTGGCCAGTTGCCTAGGGACACCACGGGCACGGACTGAAGGCAAGTCATTCCTGACAGATAGGCTGCATGTGACTGTCCCATCATACCTTGCCCCAGGGTACATGTCTGGACATATGCGTCCACCATCTTAGAATGTCTGTCATTGAAATGAATGGAGTTTAAAGGAAAACTTTGATCGATCGAATTGCGGGGAAATTCTGATTCATTCAGAATCGAATTTTCCATGAAATTCGGAACAAATCCGGGTTCGTCCGGATCGATTTGCTCATCCCTAGGTGCAAGGAGCCCTCTTCCATCCCGGTTGGACCAGGTGCCATAGTTCCGGTTAACTCCTTTCTAGTTTCTCTCCATTTCCTGACCTCTAGCTAAACCTATTGTCCACTCCAGATTATCCCTCACCACTGCCATCTTGTGTCTAATCTGTAAACTACAGAAGAGAGAGCACCTAACCCCATGTTAACAGTTTCTAATGCCTCCTACAAACCTCACAACTCCCACATACTATATATATATTCTAAGTGTGCCATACACTCCACTTCGGTCTTCATGACATCTGGGTAATCTCCAGTAGAGGGCGAACTTCTGCAGAGATGAATATGCAAAAAAGAAAGCCCCTCCCGGTCCATATATACCTGGGACCTCCCACCAATTCCCCAGTTCCTTCTCTGCAGGGAAGGCGACAAGACAGAAGATGAAGACTTCTTTACTTACAGGTAAGCCGGGCTCGAGCCCGTCCTTCTATTGTCCCTATTACTGCCAGGACCCTTCTAAATTGTCCCTATATTGAGCCTCCCAGCTTAGGTTGCGGGTCCTGGTGAAGGTAGGAGCACCCTATGGGTGCAGCAGGAGCACTGCTCCACCGTGAGACCTCACTATGGGGTAGGCGTTTATCCAGGTTTCTTGGTGATCCTGGTGTGGCATGCCCCATCCCTCTAGGCTATGGCCGGCTTCTGGCAGGGTTCCCCCCCTTCCGGGTCCCTTATTCTCCTCCGGGGGGGGGGGGGGTTGCCTGGCCGATATTTCGTTTTCCCCAGCTTATGTCCCTGTGTGGTTAGTGTGTTTTTACTGTGTGTGTGTGAGTGACAGAGCGCCTTTACTGCCATAACAGGGCTAGTGGCAGCCTGGGGGAGCTTATCCCCCTCAGGCTGCGTTCGGGAAGGGGGCGGGGCCGGGCTCTCGGCATGGCCGCAGTAGCCCCGCCCCCTTCTTTGGAGCGATTGCTGTGCTCGTTTCTAGGCGTCCGAGTTGCTGGGAGGGGGCGTGGCTTCGGCAAACGCGCGTTCTGCGCTGGCCCGCCCTCCCCCTGCCCTCCCTCCTCATGCATGAGGCTTTGTGGGGGCCATCTTCTTTGAGCAGGCCGCAGAGCAGATCGGTGTGGTAAGGGCCGATGGCCACTTCCTTAGCTTGTGTGTGGGGGCTCCTCTTTAGCGAGGGCCCCCACTGGTCTAGAGCATGTGTGTGTGTGTCTGTGTGTGTGTTATTTTCACTGTCTGGCTGGGATATAGTTAACATATATATATATATGTATATATATATTGTGTGGCTGCAAGATCAAATGCTGTGGTCTTTTATACTGTAAGGTTATGGCCATTTTTACTCAGCACTGCACTTATGTTGCCTGTTTTGTGTGTTACAGGTTGCCCTGTATATGTGCATATTAAGGGGTCCCTCCTGGTCCCTGGGTCCCTAGTGTAAAATTGTTCACCTAAAATCCTCCCACCGGGACTTTTAAGGGGCATCCTGGGTTGCTTATGCGTAATTCCCTGCGGTCTTGCGACTGACCACATAAATTCACCATATGGAGGCTCCGCAGGATACTGGGCTCGGGCTCCCTCTGGGACAATCCGAGCCATGTGTGGTGTGCGGGGTATCCCTTACGTGGGAGAATGTGCTGATCTGTATACCATGCGCACAAAAGGCCATAATGCAGAAGTCTGGTACCCAGCCTTCTGGGTCGGCTCCTCCTGCTTCATCGCCTTCCCCTCCCCACCTTATCCGTACCCCAAGTGACATTGGTACCAGTGGGGAGTCACTTTCTGATGTTTGGGCTAGGTTGGCCAGCATCGAGAAAATTATTGCTAGCACGGTGGGCAAGAAGGCCCAGGCTAAAAGAAGACATTTGTCGTCAGCCCAGCCCTTGGGGGATGTTGACGACGATTCCGCTGATTTGTCAGATTATTCCCCGTTAGAGGAGGGGGAATTGTATCAGGAAACAGAGACTGCCTATGTTTAGTCTGGGAATTCCAATGTCGGGCAGGCGCTGGGGGATGCCGTAGATACGGGCACTGTTTTGTCACATTTATTGGAGGTGTTGGATATTGAACCGCCTGAGGCACCCCTCTTAAGAAGGGGGAATTTTTGGGGGCCTGCAAGCCCCGTCTGGAATTCCCTACCCAGGGTCATTTTGATGCGCTGATCCTTAGGGAATGGGAGAGGCCCAGTCGGCTTCCTGGTGTGCCTCAGGGATGGGATAAGAAATATCCTTTTCCGGTGGAGGCGGTTAAGCGCTAGTCTTCTCCTCCCGAGGTCGACGCGCCAGTTTTAGGTTTGACCAACTCTTCTGTGCTGAACACCCCTGACGCCACTTCCCTTAAGGATGGCGAGGATAGGCGCCTTGATCAGATGGCGTGCCACGCATTTGCCAATGTGGGCTCGGCCCTGCGGCCTGTGTGCATCTGCCGTGGTGTCACTTGCTACCAGGTCTCTTATCAGGGACTGGCTGAATAACGCTCAGTTTGATCCAGCTGGCGCGGAGTTCGCTATCCTTAAGAAATGCGAATTGTTCATGGATTTTGTCATGGCTGCGATGGAAGATTCTATTGTCGTGTGTAGTTGGACTTCAGCCTTACTGGTGGCTATGCGCAGATTGGTCTGGCTCCGCCAGTGGACAGAAGACGTTGGGGCCAAGAAGTCGCTCACAGCTCTTCCCTTCTTGGGTTTGCGGCTGTTTGGAGATAAATTGGATGCTGTTGCTAAAGGAGGTAAGTTACCTCAGCGGAGGAAACAGCGCCGCCCCTTTCGGGGGGCGGGCTCGTTTACTCCTTCCTTTCGAGGGGCCAGAGCAACTAGGGGTTTGGCCTTCTCGGGTGTCAGGGGCTCGTCCTGGAACAGAGGCAGGGGTCGGGCACGTCCGGCGCCTGCCTGGGGTACCAAGCCCAAGCCTGCCGTTAAATCGGCTCAGCAATGAAGGGGCACCCTTACCCGCAAGGTTGGGGGGACGGCTGCGGCTCTTCTTCCAGGTCTGGGCCCGGGAGGTCACAGACAATTGGATCTTGGAAGTGGTCTCCTCCGAGTACAAACTGGAGTTTGAGTACTGGCCGCCCCCAAGATTCTTAAGGTCTCGGGTGCCCTCGGACCCTCAGGCTGCACAGGGGCTCCTGTTAGCAGTAAAAAACCTTATGGACATGGGCGTTATATGCCCGGTGCCTCTGTCGGAGAGAGACAGGGGTTACTACTCCAACCTTTTCACGGTTCCCAAAAAGGGGGGTTCGGTGAGACCCATTCTAGATCTCAAGGTTCTCAACAGATTTATCAGAGCCAAAAAGTTCTGCATGGAGACTCTGCGCTCGGCTATCAATTCCCTTCGCCAAGGGGATTTTATGACATCCATAGACATCAAGGATGCGTATCTGCATGTACCGATTTTTCAGGCACATCAGAGATTCCTCCGGTTTGCGGTGGAGGATCAACATTATCAGTTTGTAGATCTTCCCTTCGGTCTGACCTCGGCACCGAGGGTCTTCACCAAGGTTTTAGTGGGCATAATGGCTCTGCTCAGATCTCAGGGCATTCGCATTGTGCCTTATCTGGACGATCAGTTGATATCAGCTTCTTCCCTCCATCAGGTGGAGCTGGACACCCACCAGGTGTCGACCCTGGAAAGGTTCGGGTGGGTGATCAACCACATCAAGTCTTCTCTCTCCCCGTCTCGTGTGATTTCATTTCTGGGCATGAATCTGGATACCATTCGGGCCAGAGTGTTTCTGCCCCAGACCAAGGTGCAGGGGATTCAGGGCCTGATCTGCCTTCTTCTGGACAGACCTTGTCCCTCTGTCCGACAGGGGATGAAACTGGTGGGTTTGATGGTATCCTCCTTCGAGGCGGTGCCGTTTGCACAGTTTCACATGAGATCTCTTCAACTTCACCTATTGACGTATTGGGACAGGTGCCCACAGTCATTGGATCAACCTTTCAGGATGTCTCCCAGGGTTTGGCAGTCCTTTTGGTGGTGGCTGGACTCGAGCAATCTGGTGAAGGGCAGATCCTTTCTGATCCCTTGTTGGGAGATGGCTACCACGGATGCCAGCCTGTCGGGCTGGGGAGGTTATTGGAAGAGTCATCAGTTCAGTGGGGTGTGGGGTCCCCAGGAGGCTCACACCCCAATCAATGTCTTGGAGCTCAGAGCCATTTGACTGGTTCTGGCTCAGTTGACCCCACATTTATGGGGTCTTCCGGTTCAGGTTCGTTCAGACAACCGAACGACAGTAGCTTACGTAAATCACCAAGGAGGGACTCGCAGCAGGAGTGCCCTCAGGGGAGTCTCTCTGATCCTGCACTGGGCGGAGAGCAATGTTCCTTGCCTTTCGGCAGTCTACATTCCGGGAGTGGAGAACACGGAGGCGGATTCCCTGAGCAGGGGATCCTCTCGCCAAGGAGAGTGGTCTCTCAATCCCGAGGTTTTTCTGGATCTTTGCCGCAAGTGGGGGACTCCGGAGGTGGATTTCTGTGCCTCGAGGCAGAATCACAAACTTCCGGCCTTTGTGTCTCTTTCTCAGGATCCTCTGTCTCTGGCAGTGGATGCCTTGTCACTGGCTTGGAAGGAGTTGGGGTTTCTGTACCTGTTTCCACCCGTCTCCATGCTGGGCAAGGTAGTTCGCAAACTGGTTCTAGAAGGGGCACCAGCGATTCTGGTGGCTCCAAGGTGGCCAAGAAGGGTTTGGTACGCAGACGTCGTAAGTACCGGCTTCCCTTGTTGCTGGACCTGCTATCTCAGGTCATCTACTTTACCCCAATTTACAAACGCTGGCTTTGACGGCTTGGCTGCTGAAACCCTCATCTTGAAGGAGGAAGGTTTGTCTGAGGCTGTTGTTCAGACCCTGATTGGGGCTAGGAAGCGGTCCTCTTCTGGCATTTACTATAGGACTTGGAGGTCCTATATTGATTGGTGTGAGGCTAGGGCCTTGCCTTGCAGGGTTTTTTCTATACCCAGGATTTTGGAGTTTATTCAGCATAATCTGGATCTTGGGTTCCAGCTTAGTACTTTGAAAGGACAGGTTTCTGCTCTGTCGGTTTTCTTCCAGAGGTCTTTTGCTTTACACCCGCTGGTTAAGACCTTTTTCCAAGGGGTGGCGCATGTGCGGCCCCCTCGGAAGGCTGTAGTTCCTGTTTGGGATTTGAATTTGGTTCTTTTGGCTCTGCAGGGTCCTCCTTTTGAGCCGCTACAGGATATTGCTATTTCGGTTTTCACTCAGAAGGTTTCTTTCTAGGTGGCTATTGCCTCTGTTTGGCGTGTCGATTCAGGCCCCTTACTTTGAGAGAAACCAGGATAAGGTGGTTTTTCGTTTTAAGACGGATTTCCTTCCTAAGGTGGTGTCTGCTTTCCACCTCAATCAGGATATTGTTCTCCCTTCCTTGTGTCCTAAGCCTAACAATGACAAGGAGAGGGTTCTGCACAATTTGGACGTTGTTCGCTGTGTGAAGTACTATTTGGTGACTACTTCTTCCTTCCGCAGGACGGATGCTTTTTTCGTGGTGCCCTGCGGGCCCAGGAAAGGTTTGGCACCTGCTAAGTCTACGATTAGCAAATGGATTCGTCAGGCTATTGTTGGGGCCTATTCTGCTAAGGGGAGGACTCCTCCTTTTAGGGTCACTGTGCACTCTACTTGTGCGGTAGGTGCGTCCTGGGCTTTTCAGCACCAGGCTTCTGTTGAACAAGTTTGTAAGGCTGCTACTTGGTCTTCCGTTCATACTTTTTCCAAGTTTTACAAGGTTGATGTGCGGGCTTCCGCGGATGCTGTTTTTGGCCTCAAGGTTCTGAAAGCTGCAGTGGTTTGAGTTGGTACATTCTTTACTGTTTCTGGTTCCCACACATGACGGACACTGCTATTGGATGTCCCAGATGTCATGAAGACCAAAGTGGAGTGTATGACACACTTAGAAAAATACCGTTTTGTGAGTACTCACCTTTAAAACGGGTATTATGAGTGTGCCATACACTCCACTTTGCCCCACCCCTTTTTTTCAGGCATTCTGGGGCTTTAATATGGTGAACCATTGGTTTTGATTGTTAAGGTTATATTTGGTTCTTCCTGGTCCCTTTACTGCTTTTATACACTGGGGAATTGGTGGGAGGTCCCAGGTATATATTGACTGGCAGGGGCTTTCTTTTTTGCATATTCATCTCTGCAGAAGTTCGCCCTCTACTGGAGATTACCCAGATGTCATGAAGACCGAAGTGGAGTGTATGGCACACTCATAATACCAGTTTTAAAGGTGAGTACTCACAAAATTTCTTTTTTTTCTTCTGTATGTACTGTATGGCATTGACTTTCATGAATGATTTCCCTAATTTGTAAAAACTTTAACAAAAATATTTTGAAAACAATGCAATGAAGCAAACTGGTTTTCTTGATGTCAAATATTATTATAGCTATACCTAGGCCTGGATGAATGCAAATCTACCAATACCATTGCAAAGCATGACTGGGGCCAGTTTCCAACACCGCTGCTGCTCTGCCACACTGACAGGAAGAGGATCAGGCAGAGGTGAGTTACAGCAGGTTCCTGCTGCTGCAACCTTAGGTGAAGCTGGTTGATGGGCTAATCAGCTGCCTATCAACCAGCTTTTCCGTGGTTTGGGCCGGACGCCGAACTCGGACTGCTGGCTAAAGTCTGTGTTCGGGTTTGGGAACCAGAACTTTGTGGTTCAGGTTCGCCCATATCGAATGTACAGTCCTTTTAACTTTTCCAAAACTGCACAAACTCAAGACTTTACATTTCTGTCTACCTTTATAGACTAAACCTGTATTTTTGGCATGTGCCTGGGGTTTATAAAACCAGCGATGTCACTTTCCCGTAGGGTAACTCATTGATTTCCGTGCTGCTGGTAATTGGATGTAATTCCTGGCATCAGGGGAGAAGAGAAAGAGATGCATAAAATCAGTAGGTTATTATCTGCAATTGCTTCTCACGAGCGGCCACTTATATCTCTCGAAGAATGAAGGCAGCTTGGAAAAGTATGAAGGCAATGGCCGTCCTCTGTTATTATCACTACATGTCAATTATAAAGGAAGGCGACCCACGGCACTCTACTTATTCCTTCTCTTCCCCGTCCTTATAAACACTGTCACCGCGTGACACCCAGGAGGCTCTTCACAGTGTTATCACAAAAAATATACTTGACTTTAAAAAGCTAAACACTGTTTATTGAGCCACACTGACCTTATGGACAAATCCTGAACTGTGACCAGAGCTTAGACAGACAGAATCATAGAAGAGAGAGGAGAAAATAACAGCAAATATTAAGCATAGATATTTCAAATATGATTTATAACATTAGAATTAATATGCAAGTTTTGGGTAAGCCTGGACAGTGAGGAACTGCGGAGGAGAGTGGGAGAATTATGCCCAAATTCAATCTATTTGGGTATGTTGACTAAAACTGGGATTTTGCAGCCCCCCCTCTATATTTTGACCCCCACCAGGAGATCCAGGAAGGGGTGGCAGAGTAAGGGGGGGGGGGGGATAACCTTGTGACTGAACTTTCACTTTAAACATCTGTAACAGTTTTCCATTACAGACTTATTCTTACAATTATGGTGCATATGCAGTGGTTACAATACTGCTTCAACAGGAATTTTCCTCTATTTTTTATTATTAATATATGTGCATTGCAATCGTGGGCAGGAGGAGGGGTGCTTTTCTTTATCACAGGGCCTTATTGCAGATATTGTTGTATCATTCATTTGTGGTATAGTCTTTAAGAAAGCATGTGAGAGACTTTGAAGTCAGAAGATTTTATGCAAATTAATTGAAGCATTTCCACCATCAGACTAAGGCCTCGATTCAGTAATAGCTGAAAAAAAAATTAGTTGAAAGACAATGAAAGTCAATGGCACTTTTTGCTTCAGTGTAAAGAGGAGTCAGAAGCTTGCTATATTTCTTAGGTGTAAAAAGGTATAACTTTCATTGTCTTCCTAGCTGGTGCTTCAGCAACATTGACATTTTATGCTTTTTTTCTCATAAAGTGAATTTTTTACTATCATAAGAATGTATTTATAACTCATACTCGAGGCCAAAAAGTGCATGCACATCATTATGCTCCCAAACGTAGTTATTGGTAGAAGCTTTAGGTCCATATTGAATAGCTTTGTTAATAAACATCACTCTATATTCCTTCTCAAGAACTCCACTGACATCTTATTGTCAATACACTAGTAATAAAAGCAAAGGATTTCACTCACCACCATCCCGCTGCTCACCAGTTTCCACCAGGAGCACCCGACATGTGATCCAGGTCCATCTATCAACTCCTTTCCTTTAGTGATCATCAGTTTTCTTTACACCACTTTACACCACTGTTTCTAGCAACAGATGCACTGGCTCAGCAACTCGCCAGTGATTGAACACTGATTCCCGCATGGTAGGCAGGAGAAAGTAAGGGCAGTCTGCTGAACTTTTGGAGCTGCGGAAGTCATGCTTTATTATGAGAAAGCTCATGTGAGAATGCTTTCATTTCTCACTTAAAAAGAGCTGTTGCCTGTCTTTTCTTGCTTAAATAGGGGACATTGCAAGATATCTCAAATGGTGTGACAGGTAAGAACAGGTCAAAACATTACAGTTAAAAAGGATTAGAGCTCTTTCAGTGGAATAGGCCCTGAGAGTGAAAAGAAAAAAATACTTGGGTGTCATTGTTCCTTCAGACCACATAATGGCAATGTTGCCTAAGGAATGGGAGAAGTTAAAATTTAAATAGTCTAGTGCACCCATTTAGTTAGGAAAGTTTAAAGTCATATTTTACTCACAAAATAAAAAAACGCTATACTCCCCACAGGCTGCCGCTGCTAGTGCAGCATGTCACAGGAACTATGACACGCCCCTCTCCATTCACTGTAATGAAGGGGGACCTGTCATAATTCCTGTGACGCGCCACATCGTCTCCAATAGCACAGCCGTGTCCTGAGATGATGCAAGATCTGACATTGGGCTGTCTGGTAACTTTGAAAGCACCAACCTAGCAGCCATAGCCTGCGGGTAATGAAAGGTGACTATAGCATTTTCTGTTTTGTGAGTAAAGTATGACCCAACCCTTACAGAAAGTTCTAAAAGTGTTATCTAAAGAGGGGAAGATATCTATTAATGTAAGCGGAGGAGTGTTAATAGCAGAGAGATTCCAGCTTATGCCTAAGGGAGGAATACAAGTCGGTGTCTGCCCGAGGCCCAACAAGCTAACAAGACTTATGCACCTCATTTATGGGAGCAAGACCAGTCTGACCAGAGTCTCAAGTGGAGCTAGAGTGCTGCAGAGGCAAGCTGTAGAAATATACATGCTAAAGTGTACTAACTGTGATGTGTTATGCTGCTTTTTGTACTTCAAACTTTGCCCAATAGTCATAAAAAACACCAGGAAAAAAAAAACAGCAGGTGGTAGTATTGTGGTGAAGTGTACTAACTGTGATGTGTTATGCTGCTTTTTGTACTTCAAACTTTGCCCAATAGTCATAAAAAACACCAGGAAAAAAAACAGCAGGTAGTAGTATTGTGGTGAATGGCATGCCATGTGATAATTAATTCAGTTACAACCAAACTGTCACATAATGGCAGTTAGGTTGAAGTTCTCCACATTACTGAGCTGTGTGTACTGTAACTGATTGCATCATCACTGGGGATGGACCAGCTCAGACAGGAAGCAATATGGCTGCATCCAGTTTGTGTTGTTATGCGGGTGAGGTATAAAATAGAAACACAGGCTGTTTTGTGGCACTGGGCTGGGGATAGAAGGTGACATTCATATACTTGCCTCTTAGTATAGGAGCACTTTAATAAAGACTTTAATAAAGAAACAGTTGTTTTACTACAAGAAGCGTCATTCCTGGAGACCTGCATTTCACCACACACACCACACCAATCCGAGTTGCCTTACCCTAGGTCCAAGAGCCCCCCTCCTCACAGCCCAAAGGCCAGACAAAGGCCACTACAATGGCCCGACTACCTACAAAGATGCAAGATTGTCTGGCATATGTCCCCTGAATCATGCAAGCAAGCAAGGTTACTCTCCCACAGAACCAGTAATTCTTTCAATCCATGCATAATCAAGCATTACACTGGCAGGTGGTTTCTTCAAAGTATGTTTTAAATATATATGCTGGGACCACTGACCCTGTGCTGGTCAAAAAAGTGAAAATGGCTACAAAGAGGAGACAACAACAAAAAATTATGTAACATTACAGGGGTTATCCAAATTATTTAGGATTTTACTGGATGAAGGCAGAGGAAGGCAGCTGCCAGGTGCTGTACACCGGACACCTGGCACACACATCCAACAAGTAAAGACAGTACAGCAGCGACGACGGGAGTCTGGAGCCCTGATGTCAGCTTCAGTACTTGTATCGTCTTGTATCGCACCACCCTGCATTGCACCTGGGGCACCAGACCCTGCTTCCCTCACTTTACCCTCTTGATGTTGCCATTGATGGTGCCGCGGCCCACCCGCTAGGGTGCTGCGGTCCGGTAGTGGGCCTTGACCCAGAGGTTGGGGACCCCTTCCCTATAATCAAGGTTGTAATTGAATTACCAGTAAAAAAACAAATACCGTCAAACCAAGCCAGTGGCTATTAAAGTAAAAAAAAAAATACTGGCCAGGTGTTTTTTTTTTCTGTGCTTGCTGAATCACTTTAAATATTTTATCTTAATGGTTTCTGCTCTTTAAAAAATCTAAATCCTTTGCACATGCAATTGCAGTTCTACAGATAGTAGGGATGGTAGGGATGGCTGAAGCCACTGAAGGTGGGATAAGGCTTGAGGCTAAGATGAAGGGTAGCGGGGAAGAGTGGGTGGAAGACAATCCAAGAGGTGATGCTGAAGACCTAGAGCCAACGTAAACTAAAGGCAATCAGATTTTGTTGAAAGGCAAAACTTCAATGTGTATTTCATTTTTTCCATATTTATGTTTATGATTTGGTGAGGACCTCCTAAGTGACTTTTTGTAACTATGCCAAGGTTGTGCAGAAACCAAGTGTAATATTTATAGAAAATTTTCAGATTATAATCTTGTATTCCTGAAAACTCTTCCATTTAACCCTTGTAACTGCCAGCTACATACATTTTACATACCTGGCTTTCCACTCTGCTAGAGGCTCCCCCCAAAAAAAGACACTCACTTGCCCCCTCGATCAATTCAGCCAGGTCTCCTCTTCACCAAAGCTGGCCCCTGCGCCCTGGTCTCCAAGCCCTCATAGCTGGTCCCCAGGCTTGCTGGGTAGGGGGGACCTACCTATGATGAATAGAGCTTTGCAGCCAACACAGAAGAGATCAGATCGCTATGGAAAAACATGGGGGGGGGCATCTTTAGATGGCTGAAGCAGTGGTGTGAAGTTTAATACTCTATAAAAAGCAGATTTAGTTCCACTGGGATAGTTATGCCAGTGGAACTATGCCCAAGTATTTTATATGGGTTTTTTTCCAGACCATTGGATACTTTTCTTTTAGGTGTGCCAGGACACATGGTTGGGTGTTAAATACAATTGCCATAGACTTGGTTATATTTATATTAATGTTGGATGGTCCAAAAAAGTACAATGACAAATGACGTATGCTTACCCGCATTCTCTATTCTCTCTCTCCAGGCCTCTTCTTCACTGGGGGGGGGGGGGGTTGTCTCTGATCCCCTGGGCTCTTTCATGGTGAGGAGAGGGTCTGAAAGTCGCCTTTCCCCCCTCCAACATAGTTGCCACTAGCCCCGTCTCTTACGGATGGGGCAGATTACGCCATCCCATGCGGCTAGCAGGTGATTTGCCATTAACTCTCAGCCCCCCATTACCCGCCTCCCCAAAACCCAGGAGGGGGGCAGAAGAGCCCAGGGGCATTAAGGCTGTGCAGGCTTGTAGCCTGCAGGCGGTGGGTCACCAAAGCAGGCCCCTGCACCCTGGGCTCCAAGCCCCCATAGCTGGTCCCCAGGCTTGTTATGCTGGGTAGGGGGGACCTACCTATGACGAATAGAGCTTTGCAGCCATCATAGAAGAGATCAAATCGTATGGAGAAACATGATTCAGATATAGTTTCACTGGGATAGTTGTGGCCAAGTATTTTATATGGGTTTTTTTCCAGGCCATTGGATACTTTTCTTTTAGGTGTGCCAGGACACATGGTTGGGTGTTAAATACAATTGCCATAGACTTGGTTATATTTATATTAATGTTGGATGGTCCAATAAATATATTAATACAGTCCATGGAATTAGGTATCGACTGTGCTGGATCTTTTAGACTTATCAACAGGTCATCCGCATAGGCCAGTATCTTAGTCTTTATGACAATATCCATTTTTATGTGTATTCTGGTTAATTAGGTGGATAACTGTTTTGAGATGTAGGTTAAACATGGGCAACATGGGGGGGGGGGGGCATTGTTTAATCCTGTTTTTTCTCCATATTTGCTTTTTCTGCATCTACTGCTACAATGACTGCCGAAAGGGTTTTTTTCTTGATATAGTTAACCAAACTTATTCCACAGGATACATTTTGAGATTTTTGTTTTAATTTTTATGGTTTAACCCTTGATATTGGGTCTATAATGTATGTGTATATCTATAATAATATATGGTTTTCTAGAAAAACTGGTGAAAATAATAATATATATTTTTTTTTCTGGAAATTCCTGCAAAAATGGCAGTTAAAAATATATAGCACATAATGCTAAACAATTAGCAAAAGAGGGTGACAAAATCTCTAGCTGGCAGTTAAAGGGTCCTCCCCTTTCTTTATCCCCTCACCAAGATCTCAATACAAACCTCCCTTATGAAGACAATCCTGGAAAGGAATTTATGGGCACTCTCATTCCTAGAGGTCTGGATTGGTATACCACACCCCTCCCCCACCCAATCCTTTTACTTGTTTTGTTGCTCGGAAATGTTTATAATGAAATCAACAATTTGTTAACAGATTGGCTGAGGTTGTACATTATTCATAAGAACATATATCTGATATTCAAAGGTTATTAGATACTATAATGAGCTACTATATGGTAACAACAGTGTGGAAAATGGAACAGCATAGTTCAGTCATATTATTATACCCTTACCATAACCGTGGCCATCTTTCTGATAGTATTAAAAAGTGGGGGGCAAGGATATCTTCCACTAATATAAACAGGGGTAAATGGGATGGACAATATAGGAAAGTAGGAATGGCTAAAATCAGTAGGTGAGTAAGTTAGTTGGTGGGTAAATAGTTGGGTGGGTACCCCTGAACCTAAGAAAGGGTAAAAAAAAAAAAGAAGGGAGCAGTAGAAATGGGTGCTTACAATTAGTTACTGGCCATACCTGCTAAAGTAGCATATATAGCAACACCCTGAAATCCTAACTGGAACCTCGTTCCTTGGTCAAAATGTGCTCCACCGATTGGCCATCAGCAGGCACTTGGGTCGTCATTCCCGGCCACGGGTCATGGCTGGCTCAGGTGATCCCTGGCAGCCAATCCAAGGAGCGCATTTTGGCTGAGGATTGAAGTTCAGGTAAGTATTGTGTTTGGGGTTGCCCCACAGCATGCCCACTCTATTCATTTCAATGGAAGTGGCGTGCCAGCATAACCCCACCTTGGCACAGCCCCCTCCATTGCAATGAATGGAGTGGGCCAACATGGCACTCGATCGCTGATGTTAGTAGTCCAACATGTCCCGGCAGTGAAACAGTGCTGGACAAAGATGACTAGCACATTTTTTTTTGTTTGCAGGATGCCAAAGATTCTGAACCAAAAACCTAATTTTGGTGCCCTCTGAACAACAGCCCCTTAAATAATGGGCCAGGTTATTTGGACCACCTTGTGACCATTTTGTAAGCTGATTCTAGTGGTGAGACTGATGATATTGATTGAGCATTTGTTAATGGTTACCTGATCTTGTCTGAGTCTTCCCTTTCCCTGGAGAAATTCAGGTCTGCTTCCCATTTGACCATATAGCCAAGTTTGCACCCAGTCAGGAATTTTATTGAGAAAGAATATATTGAAATAAATCAGATCCAGAGGATTTACTTTTGAATTATGGGGGACAACAAAAGTTTTATTTGGTGGTATCGGAATCATTCAGTATCAGGATGTCTTTATCTTTTGTCAGGGCATTCTAAGATATGGACTGATTTCTATCCACTAGGTGATTTACTCTGTAAAAACCTGTTTATACCCACCAGTCAAGTGCTATCCATTGTCAAGCAAAAATAAGGGATTTTGGTGTATTGTGGATAAATTAGCTTTCCTGAATATTTACCATTGTCCCACAATCGTAAAGAGTGTTGCATCATTAGGCAATGAATGGGGGTCTGGCTATTTGGGAAACCTAGAGTATGCTAATCAGAGATTCCGATTGGAGATGTAAGCTCTGTAGTTGCGCAATTTGTGCTGCCCAATAGTACTTAATATTTGGGACCCTTCGAACCTCGCTCTCTTGGACTTGGTAGTCCTGGATACTCTATACCTAGTACCGTATGTTTCGCCCTATAAGACGCACCTGCCCATAAGACACACCTAGGATTTGGGGGAGAAAAATAAGAAAAAAAATATTTTAAACCAAAAACGCACCATTACAGACAGTGTGGCATTCCCCTTTCCCATTCCCATAGGCCGTGTGGGATGCCCCCATTCCATAGACAGTGTAGCATGCCCCCATCCCATTCCCCGTATACCCAGTGTGGCATCCCCCTCCCATTCCCTATATAGGCAGTGTGGCATTCTCCCCCCTCACATTCCCATATAGGCAGTGTGCACCCCATTATCATAAGCAGTGTGTCATTCCCCCCTCCTATTCTCCATATAGGCAGTGTGCCCCCCATTCCCACTGGCTGTGTGGCATCCCCTCCCCCCATTATTATAGGCTGTGTGGCATCCCCCTCTCCCCCCATAGGCTGTGTGGCATCCCCCTCTCCCCACATAGGCTGTGTGGCATTCCCCCTCCCCCCCATTAGTATAGGCTGTGTGGCATCCCCCTCTCCCCCATAGGCTGTGTGGCATCCCCTCTCCCCCCATTTGTATAGGCTGTGTGACATCCCCCTCTCCCCCCATAGGCTTTGTGGCATCCCCCCCTCTCCCCCCATTTGTATAGGCTGTGTGGCATCCCCCCTCTCCCCCCATTTGTATAGGCTGTGTGACATCCCCCTCTCCCCCATAGGCTGTGTGGCATCCCCCCCTCTACCCCATTTGTATAGGCTGTGTGGCATCCCCCTCTCCCCCTATAGGCTGTGTGGCATCCCCCCTCTATCCCTATTTGTATAGGCTGTGTGGCATCCCCCTCTACCCCCATAGGCTGTGTGGAATCCCCCCTCTACCCCTATTTGTATAGGCAGGGCGGCATAATAATAAAAAAAAAAAAGTAAAACTCACCTCTCCGCTGAGCGGTCGGCTCCTTGAATGGGGTGGGCATGGCCTGCGCCGCGTCAGCACAGGCCACGCCCACCCCATTCACGGAGCTGGCCGTAAGAAGCAGCGGCGGGCTCTGTCCCAGCCCCGCTGCTGCGATCGCTGTTTTTTTTATCGGCAGCGATGACAGTGGCGGGCCAGAGACAGCGACCGCTGCTCCTCCATCTGCTGCCTCTTCCTGGGCACACGCAAGCACCCAGGTCAGGGCAGCAGGTGGGCGTGGCCTGCACCGACTTGGTGCAGGCCGCGCCCACCCACTGCCCTGACCTGGGTGCTCGCATGTGCCCAAGGCAGAAGAGGCAGCAGATGGCGGAGCGGCGGGGGCGCTGTCTCTGGCCCCCCCCACTGTAATCGCTGCCGGTAAAAGACAGCGATCTCAGCAGGGGGGCCGGGACAGAGCCTCCGTCGCTCCTCTGGGCTCCCGCAGTGTGACAGGCAACGCGGGAGTGCCGGGAACGGGTGAGTTTTTTTTTTTTTACATTTTTTTTTTTATTTACATTCGCCCGATAAGGTGCACGGACATTTTCCCCCCACTTTTGGGGAAAATAAGTGTGTCTTATAGGGCAAAAATACAGTATTTTCCCATTTGTATTCCATGACTCTATTTGTGAGGCTAATTAAAGTGGACCAACAGTCAAAAATGAATTAAATCGGACCAACACAACATATGCATCTCTCCCCAGGGCAATATAGATTGCTACACGTAAAAATGAATTTACCATTTTCTAACGCCTACAAGGATAAATTTAAAAAGCAAAGATGGCTGCTCATGGGCTTGCAGGCCACCTGCAAACAGGAAGTCGTGCTGGGCTTCCTGTTACTGTGCATTTCAGTTATGTCAGTAGGGAGAGGAAACTTCAAAATGGCCACTTCCTTTCATTTCTAACTGTGGCAGGCTGTAGGTCCGGTTTAATGCATGGGGCAATATCTACAGGGATAAATACAGAAGTAGAGTAGTTAAGTAGAAGGGTCATTTTTACTGCATTAATTTGACCTATCCATGACTAGAGATGAGCAAACTTTTGAAAAATTTGGTTTGGCCGATTCGCAGAATTTTCCGGGAAAAATCGTTTCAGTCCGAATTTATTCGCAACAAATCGATATTAAAAACAGCTATTTCTGGGCGTCCGAGAGCCTCCACAGGGTTGCAGAACGTTTTGCTTGGCTGTAACATGCATAGGATGCATGCTGGGTTAGTGAAATAATATTATAAAGAAGTATGACATGCAGATCAGAGGCGTCGCTATTAGATCCGCTGTCGCAGAGCGGCACAATTACAGAGCCTTGAGGTGGCATCAGCATGATGAGCCCATATATTGCCTGAAAGACACACTCTGGACTTGGCAGCAGCATAGGGAGCCCATATATTGCCTGAAAGACACACCCAGGAGTTGGCAGCAGCATAGGAAGCCCATATATTGCCTGAAAGAGACACTGGAGTTGGCAGCAGCATAGGGAGCCCATATATTGCCTGAAGGAGACACTGGAGTTTGCAGCAGCATTAGGAGACCATATATTGCCTGAAAAACACACCCTGGAGTTAGCAGCAGCATAGGGAGCCCATATATTGCCTGAAAGACACACCCAGGAGTTGTCAGCTGCATTAGGAGCCCATATATTGCCTGAAAGACACACCCTGGAGTTGACAGCAGCAGCAGCATTAGGTGTCCATATTTTGCCTGAAATACACACCCAGGAGTTGGCAGCAGCATAGGGAGCTAATATATTGCCTGAAAGACACACCCATGAGTTGGCAGCAGCATAGGGAGCTCATATATTGCCTGAAAGACAGACCCAGGAGTTGGCAGCAGCATTAGGAGCCCATATATTGCCTGAAAGACACACCCAGAAGTTGGCAGCAGCATAGGGAGCCCATATATTGCCTGAAAAACACAATGGAGTTGGCATCAGCATTAGGAGCTCATATATTGCCTGAAAGACACACTCTGGACATGGCAGCAGTATTAGGAGCCCATATATTGCCTGAAAAACACATTGGAGTTGGCAGCAGCATAGGGAGCTCATATATTGTCTGAAAGACACACCCAGGAGTTGGCAGCATCAGAAGGAGCTCATATATTGCCTGAAAGACACAACCAGGAGTTGGCAGCAGCAGCAGCAGCATTAGAAGCTCATATATTGCCTGAAAGACACACCCAGGAGTTGGCAGCAGCATAGGGAGCCCATATATTGCCTGAAAAACACATTGGAGTTGGCAGCAGCATTAGGAGCCCATATATAGCCTGAAAGACACACTCTGGAGTTGGCAGCAGCATTAGGAGCCCATATATTGCCTGAAAGACACACCCAGGAGTTGGCAGCAGCATAGGGAGCCCATATATTGCCTGAAAAACACAATGGAGTTGGCAGCAGCATTAGGAGCTCATATATTGCCTGAATGACACACTCTGGACTTGGCAGCAGTATTTGGAGCCCATATATTGCCTGAAAAACACATTGGAATTGGCAGCAGCATAGGGAGCTCATATATTGCCTGAAAGACACACCCAGGAGTTGGTAGCAGCAGCATTAGGAGCTTATATATTGCCTGAAAGACACACCCAGGAGTTGGCAGCAGCATAGGGAGCCCATATATTGCCTGAAAAACACATTGGAGTTGGCAGCAGCATTAGGAGCCCATATATTGCCTGAAAGACACACTCTGGAGTTGGTAGCAGCATTAGGAGCCCATATATTGCCTGAAAGACAAACCCAGGAGTTGGCAGCAGCAGCATTAGGAGCTCATATATTGCCTGAAAGACACACTCTGGAGTTGGCAGCCATGCACTTTGGTGCACACCGACAGGCTCAAGGACTGGCTCACCTTCTGCTCAACAAATTTGTGCAGGACTGGTACTGCCTTCTTTGCAAAGAAATGACGGCTTGGGACTCTCCACCTCGGCTCGGCATAAGCCATCAGCTCTCTGAAAGGTGCAGAGTCCACCACCGAAAAAAGGAGGGACTGCAGCACCCGCAACTTGGACAGGAGCACATTTAGCTTCTGCGCCGTAGGATGAGTGGGCGCATACTGTTGTCTCTTGGACATGGCTTCGCTGATGGATTGCTGGTGGGATGAGTGACTTTTAGTAGGAGGAGCAGGAGCATCTGGAGCGGAAGAGGATGGGTATGACGCACAGCTACCTTCGGCTGAGGTGCTTTGGAGCCTTGGCTGGGTGAAATTGGAAGTGGCGTGGCACTGGCTGACGCAGCAGGCTGGACCCCCACTTCGGAGCCTCGGTTCTCCCATTCCGCTTTATGGTGACGCTGCATGTGTTGCCGCAGGGCCGTGATACCAACATTGGGGCCCTGGCCACGTTTGACCTTCTGTCTACACATCTTGCATGTGGCCAGGTTACCCTCCTGCGGATGCTTGATGAAAAAGTGCCACATTGCCGAGTAGCTAATTTTCCCTCCAACAGTCCGCACTAATTCACTGCTACTGCTGCCAACTCCAGGAACCCCTGCTCCACTACCTCCCGGGAAGGCAGCCTGCCGCACAGCAGGTGGTCTACCCCGCCCCTGGCCACGTGTGGCTCCAGACATCCCAATTCTGCCATAATTCTGACTGCCAACCCTACTGCCACCTTGCTGCCTCAGCTGCAGACTCCTGGGACAACCTGGGACCCTCTTCTCCTGATGATGATGAAGCCCCTTCTGCACCGGGCTCCCAAGTGCAATCGGCTTTATCATCATCATCATCATCAAGTTGTGCCTGCACGTCACTGATGTCCTCCTCGGTTTCCACAAGAGCGTGTGCTGCAGGAGATGGAATGCTCACCACACCACCTCCCACGCCACTCTCCTCCTCAGTGTTTGTCTGCCTAGCGAAGGAAGCAGCGGATGTCTCCTACATTTCTTGGCTGGGCAGTAGTCCTCTAACACATCGTCCTCACTGAATAGTGGAGCTGAAACCAAAGCATAAGACATGGCGGCTGGAGGGGGGCATAGGACAGAGGCAATGGAAGGGCAGGCCATGCCAACTCAGGGTTGTGTCCGAGGAACCTACGGACTGTTGACTGGGGGTGTCAGATGTCACTTGTGATGAGGTCGATGACCGCGTTAACCAATCGATGATGGCAGATGCGTTGCTGGTGGAGACACGACCACTAGCAGATACCAGGAGATCAGGCCTCTCACCGCGATTCCTGCTGCCACTCGCCCCTAGTCTGCTGCAACCTCTGCCTGATGAATCTAGGCCTCTCCTCGGTGCACATCTCTGCCTGACATTTTTACTGCGTTTAGGACGGGAAAACAATATACTACACTACACCTAGAAAAGTATTTTTGCAACAGCAGGTGTGTAGAAAAGTTAGATCAAAATAGGCAGACACTGTAGCTAAAAGCTAATGCAAAAATACACTGTCAGATGGTCTTACACAGGATGCCCCTGGTCAGAGTCAAATGCACCACAGGCAGTTTTGAAACCTGTTTTTTGTTCAAAATGTCAAATAGGTAAAGATGCAGGTACTATTAAAAGTCCTAGTATTTGGGATGCCCCCCCCCCCCCGGTGAAAGGCAATGGGTGCTTTAAACTTTAAAACCAGACTTTTTTATACAAAAGGCAAAAGGTTAGTAGGCAGGTACTCTTAAAAGATAAGTGCTAGCAATGACAATGGCCCCCGGTGAAGGCCAATGGATGCTTTAAACTTGTTAACCAGACTTTTTGAATACAAAAGGCAAAAGGTTAGTAGGCAGGTACTCTTAAAAGATAAGTGGCAGTACTGACAATGGCCCCCGGTGAAAGGCAATGGGTGCTTTAAACTTGTAAACCAGACTTTTTTATACAAAAGGCAAAAGGTTAGTAGGCAAATACTCTTAAAAGACACGTGCTAGTATTTGGGATGCCCCCCCCCCCCCCCCCCCAGCGAAAGGCAAAGTTTGCTTAAAAAGTGACTTTAATTACAAAATCCAAGCCGTTAGTAGACAGGTACTCTTGAAATATTTATGCTAGTGTTTGGGATGCCCCCTCTTCAAATACAGAGGTTGGCTCCTTTGATAGTGTTGCACAGGATGCCCCTGGTCAGTGTAAAATGCACCACAGGCATTTTTTAAAACCTGTTTTTTGTTCAAAATGTAAAAAAGGTAAAGATGCAGGTACTATTAAAAGCTAAGTGCTAGTATTCAGGATACCCCCCCCCCCCTCCTCACATACAGAGGTTGGCTCCTTTGATTGTGGTAAAGTGACGTTGATTACAAAATGCAACCAGTTAGTAGACAGGAAGTCTTGAAATATTTATGCTAGTGTTTGGGACGCCCCCTCCTCACATACAGAGGTTGGCTCCTTTGATTGTGGTAAAGTGACGTTGATTACAAAATGCAACCAGTTAGTAGACAGGTAGTCTTGAAATATTTATGCTAGTGTTTGGGATGCCCCCTCCTCACATACAGAGGTTGGCTCCTTTGATGGTGGTAAAGTGACGTTGATTACAAAAAGCAACCAGTTAATATACAGGTAGTTTTGAAATATTTATGCTAGTGTTTGGGATGCCCCCTCCTCACATACAGAGGTTGGCTCCTTTGATTGTGGAAAAGTGACGTTGATTACAAAATGCAAACAGTTAATAGACAGGTAGTCTTGAAATATTTATGCTAGTGTTTGGGATGCCCCCTCCTCACATACAGAGGTTGGCTCCTTTGATTGTGGTAAAGTGACGTTGATTACAAAATGCAACCAGTTAGTAGACAGAAAGTCTTGAAATATTTATGCTAGTGTTTGGGATGCCCCCTCCTCACATACAGAGGTTGGCTCCTTTGATTGTGGTAAAGTGACGTTGATTACAAAATGCAACCAGTTAGTAGACAGGTAGTCTTGAAATATTTATGCTAGTGTTTGGGATGCCCCCTCCTCACATACAGAGGTTGGCTCCTTTGATGGTGGTAAAGTGACGTTGATTACAAAAAGCAACCAGTTAATATACAGGTAGTTTTGAAATATTTATGCTAGTGTTTGGGGTGCCCCCTCCTCACATACAGAGGTTGGCTCCTTTGATTGTGGAAAAGTGACGTTGATTACAAAATGCAAACAGTTAATAGACAGGTAGTCTTGAAATATTTATGCTAGTGTTTGGGATGCCCCCTCCTCACATACAGAGGTTGGCTCCTTTGATTGTGGTAAAGTGACGTTGATTACAAAATGCAACCAGTTAGTAGACAGGTAGTCTTGAAATATTTATGCTAGTGTTTGAGATGCCCCCTCCTCACATACAGAGGTTGGCTCCTTTGATGGTGGTAAAGTGACGTTGATTACAAAAAGCAACCAGTTAATATACAGGTAGTTTTGAAATATTTATGCTAGTGTTTGGGATGCCCCCTCCTCACATACAGAGGTTGGCTCCTTTGATTGTGGAAAAGTGACGTTGATTACAAAATGCAAACAGTTAATAGACAGGTAGTCTTGAAATATTTATGCTAGTGTTTGGGATGCCCCCTCCTCACATACAGAGGTTGGCTCCTTTGATTGTGGTAAAGTGACGTTGATTACAAAATGCAACCAGTTAGTAGACAGTCTTGAAATATTTCTGCTAGTGTTTGGGATGCCCCCTCCTCACATACAGAGGTTGGCTCCTTTGATTGTGGTAAAGTGACATTGATTACAAAATGCAGCCAGTTAGTAGACAGGTAGTCTTGAAATATTTATGCTAGTATTTGGGATGCCCCCTCCTCACATATAGAGGTTGGCTCCTTTGATTGTGGAAAAGTGACGTTGATTACAAAATGCAACCAGTTAGTAGAAAGGTAGCCTTGAAATATTTCTGCTAGTGTTTGGGATGCCCCCTCCTCACATACAGAGGTTGGCTCCTTTGATTGTGGTAAAGTGACATAGATTACAAAATGCAGGCAGTTAGTAGACAGGTAGTCTTGAAATATTTATGCTAGTATTTGGGATGCCCCCTCCTCACACACAGAGGTTGGCTTCTTTTATAGTAGTAAAGTGACGTTGATTACAAAATGCAACCAGTTAATAGACAAGTAGTCTTGAAATATTTATGCTAGTGTTTGGGATGCCCCCTTCTCACATACAGAGGTTGGCTCCTTTTATAGTGGTAAAGTGACGTTGATTACAAAATGCAACCAGTTAATAGACAGGTTGTCTTGAAATATTTATGCTAGTGTTTGGGATGCCCCTTCCTCACATACAGAGGTTGGCTTCTTTGATTGTGGTAAAGTGACGTTGATTACAAAATGCAACCAGTTAATTGACAGGTAGTCTTGAAATATTTATGCTAGTGTTTGGGATGCCCCCTCCTCACATACAGAGGTTGGCTCCTTTTATAGTGGTAAAGTGACGTTGATTACAAAATGCAACCAGTTAATATACAAGTAGTCTTGAAATATTTATGCTAGTGTTTGGGATGCCCCCTCCTCACATACAGAGGTTGGCTTCTTTGATTGTGGTAAAGTGACATTGATTACAAAATGCAAGCAGTTAATAGACAGGTAGTCTTAAAATATTAATGCTAGCACGCTTTTTAAAGAATGACACCAGGAAAAGGAACAGCTAAATAGGCAGGTGTGTTATTAACACTAAATAGGCTTGGAAGCTAAAGCAAACACTTTAAACTGTCCCTGTCTTTCTCTGTCACTGTCACAGGCTCTCTCCTTCTCTATTTGTCCCTCGCTCCTTCTGTTCTCTCCATTTATCTATCTCCCCCTCGCTGTGTCTATCTATCTATCTATCTATCTATCTATCTATCTATCTATCTATCTATCTCTCGCTCTCTCCCTGCCTGATCTGCTCTGGCCGCAATACAGTGTCAGAATGATCTTCCGCAAAATGGCCGCCGTTTATATGGGGCTGTGACATCATCGGTAAGCCTGTCTGCTGATAGGTAGCATGTGACACCTACCCAGGATTCCTTGCCCCATGGGACATGTCCTGACATGTGGATCCACCATTTTAGATGGGCTGTATAGCAGTAAATGGAGTTTTAAGGAAGCGATTCGAGCAATCGAATCGCAGCGATATTCAGAATCGTAACAAATCAAATATTTCCTGAAATTCGTAACGAATTCGGGTTCGTCAGATTCGATTCGCTCATCTCTATACATGACATTGATTGTGAGGCTCTGCTTTTTTTTTTTTAAAAATGATTCTCTCCAAATATGATAGGATTTCCCATTGGCTGCTGAGAATAATGCTAAATTAACTACCCAATTAAAAATGAATTACCCCATACCTGTACACCTGCCTCTTCCTATCCTAGAGTCCTGAACTGAGTTGCAGCCCAGTGGGGGAAAGAATAATAAGTAAGTGACTAAAAACTTAAAATATATTAATTTTAGTTGCTGGTAAATGTTTTTTTAAGGGTTTGGGCTTTTCATTAAATGATGCTGAAAGTCCGGTTTAAAAAAGAAGAAAATTATTTTATATTTAAATTTATTTCGTGCTGCTTGAGAAAACCTCAGATTGCCTCTCAAAATGCAGTAATATCCAGAAATATCTAAAATCACTTGGATAACCCCTTACATTTGATTTGATTAACTTTAATCGATAGACCAGCAAAAAAACTGTTCAATTACGTAATTTTCATCTTAAAAGTTTCTGAGCAACAAGCAAGATAATTAAATATTTAGTTACGCCCTATGGATCACGGTCAAAATGCTTGATTTTTTCCCCATGCTTAGGTGAAATGTTAAATCAAGTAATTTGATTTAGTCTAAACCACTGCTCATGTCTGAGCTAATACTACAGTTCTTTCCGTGGTTGAACCAGAACAAAAATGGAAAAAGTTATCAACGAAAAATAATTTGCAAAATGAATAATTTATTAGTTTAGGTATTTCAAATGTCAATTAATATTCTCTGCAGAGTACATGTGAAGAGGGGTCCTGGAGGCCATCTGGAAAACTTTTTAACCTCAAAAGTAAGACAAACACAAATAATTTTACGCTGAGCCCCAGAGCTTTAGACTTTGCACGTAGGATCAGAATTTTAAGAGGTAAAACATTTGGTTATTTATTCTATGGAGCACACAGCTAAATATGTTTTCAGACACTTTTCTGCATTCCACTTTACTAAGTTTTGAGTTCTGGAGAGCTAGACATATTAAAATATTAATTTTCCGCTTTACTGAAATGATTTCAAAGTCAACTCCCATTTAAATTCTCAATGTAAGTATGAAAAAGGGAGTCTGGAGCTTGTTCTAATCCTCTTCAGTATTTTTAATCCATTTATTTGAATTCTTTTAATTTATTTTACATACTCACTGGTCACGAATCAGGTATGCATAGTAGGAGGCAGGAATATACAAACTTGCATCTTACAAAGGTCAGCATGTCTGAAGAAAAAAAGGATAAACACACAATTGATTTTTTTAAATTATACAGTAAAATATATTAATAAAATAATAATATTAAAGGAATTGTCAAGTGCAAAATCAAAGCATTGTTTTCCTACTACCTGTGCAGCGTTTTCCTCCTGCTATACTGTGGCCTAAAGCTGCTGTTGCAGATTTATAGACCCCTTTAAACAGGCAAACCTCGAGCTTTTTTTACTGGATACTGAGTGGTAGACTGTTCTCCCCCACCTACCACATCACCCTGTATTAGACAAATCATCCCATGTGTCTGTATGAGGTTTTCCCCTGCTTGTCTCTTTCCTTTCTGCAGTCTTTCAGTTATGCTGGAAAGACGCCATCCTTCACATGCCAGCATGAAACCACAAAAAATTAGAAAACTCAGCCAAGTATATAGGGCAGAGATTGGGGGGGGGGGGATAGTCAGTCAGGGAGATTTATCGCCTACAACTGTCATACAATGTCTTTGTAGGTTACTAGTATGTTTAAAGGAAAACTCAATATTTGTTTGGTTTTTGGTGTTCTGCCGTTGCATTGGGATTGTGTCCCAGACCTGTGATTTACTTATCAGCCTGCTGTTTCCAAGTTTTCCTTATTCCTGTGGCTCTGCGTTTTAAAAGTGGGAGTGGCTTTCCTGGCCTCCTGTAAAGCTTTTTGAATAGTTAGGGTCCAGAATCCTTCCACTGTAATAAATGAGCTCATCAGCAGCTTTGGCAAAATCAAGCAGTAGCATTGACCTCCCCATGTGGGAATGCTACTGGTAAACCTTTAGCTACTCACAAAATTATTACCCCCCCCATCTGAAGGAGTTAAATTAATCTAGAAGGGGTTTCACCTATTGCCTTTACCTTAATCAGTCAGATGATTAGCAAGCCAGAGTCAGTCAAATTGTTGCCAGTTTTCTTTTATAAAACTGAGTTGCAAACAAGTGGAAAATTAACAGATAAGCTCAGCACCTTGAGGACGTCTCTGAATCAATAATGAAAACGTTTTAAATGCCATTGAAAGTGGAATTTCCCTTTAAACAGCACTAAACCCCCATCATACTTAGCAGTACACTCTTCTTAGCAACAGCACCTTGTAGCTTCCCTGACCCCTTCTCTGCAATGGCTGGCAGACAAAGCAGGCCAAAACCCACAGTATTAACTAGCATCCCATGAATTGTTCTCCCCATAAAGAGTTCCTTTTGGCAATTTCAGCTGCTCCTGCGTCACTCTGCTCTCTGATAATGCCGCCAGTTCTAGCTGGAAATTGTGCCTCCTCAATTAATTGTTACTCTTTTGAGTGACAATTATGTAATTGCCACACTAATGCAATGGCTGATCATCTCGCATAGAGGGGCAGCAATATACAGATGCAGCTTTCTTTAAAACTCAACTTGTTCCACTGGTGCATCGTGCTATCTTGAAATATTAAAGCAGACCTTCACCCTGAATAAGAGCTTATGTTTCCGCCTGTGCATACAGATTGCCCAAATTAAATCATCCTACCTGCATCTACTGCATTTTATGAGCCTTTAAACATCCACAATGGCGGCACATGGAGTCTCAGGCTGCCTGAAAACAGGAAGTGTCTTTTGACTGTGTAGCTCTGCATTCTGGGATTGTTGTCCTTTTCCTGGCCCCAGCTCTGCTCTCTGTGCAAAGCACAGCTATAACCCGCCCCCCTGTACATTTGCCTCTCCTCAGTATGTGATGCTTCTGAGGCAAGATGGCGGCGCCCATAACCTAGAGTCCTGAACAGAGTTGCAGCCCAGTGGGGGAAAGAATAAAAAGTTAATGGCTTTAGATGCTGCGGAATAGTTTTTTAAAGGTTTTGGGTTTTCATTAAGTTATGCTGATGGTCTGGTTTAAATGCTTTCACAATGGGCTGAGCTGGGATGTGTCGGTTAGGGATTGCTACATTTATAAATGTGTTCCAGGACAATTCAGTATGCAAGAATATCCATTTTAAATTGTACACGATAAGAAAGGAGAATCAGCAAGATCTTTAACAAAATGTATTTAACAAGTTCAATGGATTTTAACTGCCACAAGTCCTCCTGGCAGTAAGAGAGTGTACAGTGAGGATGCCAGTTGAGGCCATGTTTGTTATGTGGGATGTCAAATTGTGATCAGCTGGACCGTGGAGGTTTCATACTGTGGGGCATCTCATAGTGGGATGCCCCTAGGACAGGAAATCAACTTAATGGGTTTTGGTCCTATATAACAGTTGCTCTATTTCCCTGTGTCTTAGGTAGTGTTGTCCCGTCCAGGAGAAGTGGTGAATCCATGCAGCGCGTCGGCGGTTTTCACCTTGGGTGTCTGGGGGAGCTCGGATGGCCATGCTGTGTCACGGTGATGTATTTAGCTCTTAGATTATCCTAGATTACATTGCATTGCTCATTTCTGGGCCTGCCAGCCGGTGATCGTTCGCCTTGCCACTCACCTTTCCTATTATCTTCCACTCTCTCCCTCCATTCACTTCATTCACATACTTCAGCACTCACTTCACATTTCTCACTCACTCCTCCCCACTTTGGTTTCTTTTTAGCCTTGCACATTCACACTCTCTGGCTTGGCTGACGCGCGCTGGCTTGGTATTAATGAGCATGCAGGTTATGCCCCTTTATATGTGTGGCATATAATTATCAATATGTGAGTATACTATTACTATTTCCTATTATTGAGCGTTTGGCGGGTCCGAGCCCCCACCACCTAGCTTTTTAATGTGTCTTATATATGTTTTTTAATTTGTCTGGCCCTTATGTGGTTATTGTTATTTCCATTATAATACCTTAATAAAATACCTTTTTATATATTCTCTACATATTTTGTATATATTGATTCATTGAGGGCGAGTGCAGAAGTTTTGGGGCGAGTGTATGGGACATACCAGAGTGTCCCCTTCTGTATCTTAGGTAGTGTAGTAGTTAAGTCACTGGGCGAGTGAGTAAATAGAACAAAAATTGATTTTTGATTTGCCATTTGTAAGGCTAATTCACTTAATGTATGATTTCAGAATAGTTTGAGTATATATATATATATATATATATATGCTTATCTATGGGTATGTATTGATATATGTATATGTATATGTGCAAACATATATGGCAGTTCTTACATGCTCTTCTAAGGAAAATATATAGTTATATAGTTAAATACAAGGCTGAGCTGCAAAGATAACATTTGTGGCATTCCTGCATCAGGAAAACACGGTGAATGTAGGAAAGGGCTTCTGTTTACAGCCTCAGGAGCGGCTTTCACTGCACAGTAGCAAGATTGCAATGTGGACAAGGGCAGATTGGTCATAGGGACACCTGGGACAATGCCCGCTGGGCCACACTGTTTGGGACCAGTTGGGCTGTTGCTTTTAACACCCACATTAAACCCCTGCCCCCTTACTCCCCCTCTCCATCCCCTGTACCCAGCCCCACTGTACTCACAAGCCAGGGAAACCCATCCCCCAATGATGTAGCTTCAGCATCCTGGTTGGGGGGCTTGAGCAGAAAAGACTCCATCAACCCAGAGTCCATTTTTGGCCCCAGTCCGCCACTGACTCTGGGTATGTGTACAAAAATGCTGACAGCTTGCCCCCCTCCTCATAGATGGGGCACTGGAAACAAGCTATCAGTATCTCTTTAGCCTGACGGTGAAGGTCCGGGGCAACACTGGCGAGGATTGGCACTGAGGACAGCTAGGGAAGCAGGATTCCCCAGGGTAGGGGGTGACTGAACTTCCGCTTTAAAGAAAATATATTACTGGAAAAGGGACTTCCACCAAATACCTGCCCAACAGACTTCACCGCGTTTAATCTGCCACTGGTTATATAGATATAACAATGGAACAGGGCATTGTCCTGAAACCATCTTTATTGTTTAACCCTTTAAGTGCCAGCCTACCTGCAGCATTTCCCACTCCCTGTTGCCAGAGCATTTTTCACTATTTTGCGCTCCCCATGTTCAACTGTAATTTTTGAAGGGATTTTCTGGGACTTCCCATAAAAATTACATATTGTTTTTTTCAGCAGAATCTGGGCTTTAACATCATATCTCTTGTTTATCAATTTTGTAGTTTTATCATAATTATTTTGGGCAAAATATGTGAAAGAAAATAAAAAATACACACGTTTTTACATTTTGCAGTGTTTTTTTTTAATCGAAAATAAAGGTTTTTCAATAAAAACATATTGAGAGTAAAAGCCCCATTTCTCCCGGTTACAACGGTACCACACATGTATTAGTAGACACCCTTTCCTGCCCAGGAGACCCCAGAAACTGCAAAGAGCGCTAGAGGAGATTTTCAGATAAAATACAAATACTTTGCGCTCCTCGCAGTTTTTCAAAAAATACAACCCTTTACATTTGAAATACTCCCCACAAACTATATATTTTTGGAAAGTGCACAATTCAAGGTTTCTAACCATACTAGGCTTGTTGGCGTGGGTCCATTGGTTTGAACTCTATTGATTGGCAGAATCTCTGGTTCCAAAGGATTTCGCTAAAAAAAAAAGCAAAAAGCAGATTCAAAACCATATTTTCCTATAAAAACAATAAGCAAGCAAGAAGTAACGCAGTAAATCTGAAAGCACAACATCTGCTGAACAAAATAATACCCCACATGCATAGGTACGTTGAAGTGTAGAGTTGCCAAACACCCCAAAGTCAAGCATGCGTTTGAGGGTAATTTTACTTGAAAAAATCAGCGGCGCACACAAAGTGCGCACCTTGCAGTTTCTCCAAATTTACAACCCTTTACATTTGAAATACCCCCCCACAAACTATATATTTTTGGAAAGTACATACCTCAAGGTTTCTAAGCCTACTGGGCTTGTTGACATCGGTGACTTTCTTCGGAATCTATTGATTGGCAGAATCTCTGTTTCCAAAGGATTTCGCTAAAATAAAAAGCAAAAAGCAGATTCAAAACCATATTTTCCTATAAAAACAATAAGCAAGCAAGAAGTAACGCAGTAAATCTGAAAGCACAACATCTGCTGAACAAAACAATACCCCACATGCATAGGTACTTTGAAGTGTAGAGTTGCCAAACACCCCAAAGTCAAGCATGCGTTTGAGGGTAATTTTACTTGAAAAAATCAGCGGCGCACACAAAGTGCGCACCTTGCAGTTTCTCCAAATTTACAACCCTTTACATTTGAAATACCCCCCACAAACTATATATTTTTGGAAAGTACATACCTCAAGGTTTCTAAGCCTACTGGGCTTGTTGACGTCGGCGACTTCCTTCGGAATCTATTGATTGGCAGAATCTCTGGTTCCAAAGGATTTCGCTAAAAAAAAAAGCAAAAAGCAGATTCAAAACCATATTTTCCTATAAAAACAATAAGCAAGCAAGAAGTAACGCAGTAAATCTGAAAGCACAACATCTGCTGAACAAAATAATACCCCACATGCATAGGTACGTTGAAGTGTAGAGTTGCCAAACACCCCAAAGTCAAGCATGCGTTTGAGGGTAATTTTACTTTAAAAAATCAGCGGCGCACACAAAGTGCGCACCTTGCAGTTTCTCCAAATTTACAACCCTTTACATTTGAAATACCCCCCACAAACTATATATTTTTGGAAAGTACATACCTCAAGGTTTCTAAGCCTACTGGGCTTGTTGACATCGGCGACTTCCTTCGGAATCTATTGATTGGCAGAATCTCTGGTTCCAAAGGATTTCGCTAAAAAAATAAGCAAAAAGCAGATTGAAAAACATTTTTTCCTATAAAAACAATAAGCAAGCAAGAAGTAACGCAGTAAATCTGAAAGCACAACGGCTGCTGAACAAAACAATACCCCACATGCATAGGTACTTTGAAGTGTAGAGTTGCCAAACACCCCAAAGTCAAGCATGCGTTTGAGGGTAATTTTACTTGAAAAAATCAGCGGCGCACACAAAGTGCGCACCTTGCAGTTTCTCCAAATTTACAACCCTTTACATTTGAAATACCCCCCACAAACTATATATTTTTGGAAAGTACATACCTCAAGGTTTCTAAGCCTACTGGGCTTGTTGACGTCGGCGACTTCCTTCGGAATCTATTGATTGGCAGAATCTCTGGTTCCAAAGGATTTCGCTAAAAAAAAAGCAAAAAGCAGATTCAAAACCATATTTTCCTATAAAAACAATAAGCAAGCAAGAAGTAATGCAGTAAATCTGAAAGCACAACATCTGCTGAACAAAATAATACCCCACATGCATAGGTACTTTGAAGGGTACAGTTACCAATCACCAAAAACTAACACATGCGCTATGGAAAAACAAAACAATTTCTTACCTGTTCTAAGAAGTGCAAGTAGGATACTGTAGCTGTGCCATCAGATTATAGGATACTGTAGCTGTGCCATCAGATTATAGGATACTGTAGCTGTGTCATCAGATTATAGGATACTGTAGCTGTGTCATCAGACTATAAGATCAGTGCAGTGATCAATGACCAATATTAGGAATCAAGGACCTGAAATTGGTCACATTTTATCATCACTTGCCACAAGTAACCAGCTGCTCCTGCTCCACCATTTCCCTTCGGATTAGCAACAGCGAAAAGAAACTAAAAGAAACTAAAATATAATGGCAACACAAAATACCTAAGAAACCTAATCCTAAAAGGGGCCTACCTACCAAAAAAAAAAAATGCATTGCTCAATAATTTAGTTGAGTATGGTATACCTCAAAACAATCTTCGAGGCATAACCCGGGTTGGCTGGGACAGGTCGGGCAATAATACCGCACATCTCTTCTAATGCCACGCTTCCTACAAACCCTACAAGCTCTCTGGGGATACCGCTTTTTACCACTTTCAGGAAGCAACTTTATAAAGTGCTTCCCTACTAATCTGGCCTGGTTGTCATTGCTAGGCAGATCTGGTTCTTCCGCAGTATCCCCAAACAACAAAGCAGGGAGTAACTGCTGCTGGTATTTTATGTACGATAAATTGGAGCCTGGAACTGCTGCCTTGAAGGCAACAAAGCTGTTGTAAGTTGCCATTTGGACCAAATGGATAGCAACTTTAGTGTACCAGGCTCGAGTTTTTCGGGTGGCGTTGTAATAAGTTAATATTTGGTCCGTTTTATCAACGCCACCCATGAATTTATTATAATCGGTTATGCAACGTGGCTTTTGGGAAGGGGCTCGGGGACCACGTTGCCTTACATTCACAACTGACTCATCGTGGAGTGTTGTCAGAAGGAATACATTTTTTTTGCCCATGTATTTCATGGCCAGGACCTCATCGCTTCTTAGAGCATAAGACTCCCCCCTTTTTAATTTTTTTTCAAGTAGTGGCCTGGGCAATCCTTTGCGTTTAGGGTTGATGGTGCCGCAGGCCGGGGTATCCAACGAATAAAGGGCGCGAAATAAGGGGATGCTGGTATAGAAGTTGTCCACATATAAGTGGTAACCTCTACCCAACAATGGAGTCATAAGGTCCCAAACGATCTTTCCACTTATTGACAAATCAAGGGGACAACCAGGGGGGTCCAGATAGGTGTCCTTTCCTTCATAGATTCGAAAATATTTGATGTAGCCGGTCACACTATCGCATAATTGGTAAAATTTAATCCCGTAGCGGGCACGTTTGCTAGGGATATATTGCCGAAAAACAATGCGCCCTTTGAAAAGCAGTAGTGACTCGTCAATTGATAATTTTTGGCCGGGGGTGTACACTACTGCGAAGCGATCTGACAGGCTGTTGAGCAGGGGCCGTAATTTATGCAGCCTGTCGTGACCGGGCTCACCACGGGGAATAGCAGTGGAATTGTCGTTAAAATGCAGAAACCGCAGTAAAATTTGGTAGCGGTTTCTGGACATTACGGCCGGAAATAATGGAGTTGCCAATATGGTTTGGGTATCCCAGTAGGAGGAAATACTAAATTTTTTTAGGATACCCATTGCTAGAGTGAGCCCCCAAAATTTCTTTATCTCACTCAAATTTGTGGGATGCCATGCCTGAGCTCGGGCGTGCCTCTGCTGGGGGTTTTGCGCTAAGACCTGCTCGGCATACAGATTGGTATAGAAGACCATATCCAGTAGGATGGCTTCTGTGAGGAACAATTTGAAAAAGTCAATGACACCAAAATTTGTGGTGTCTACATTGACCCCGGGGACCGAATCAAAAGGGGGAATTTCGGGGGAAATATTATTAGGAGGCCTCCACGCAGACGCTCCTTCACCAGCTGCAGCACTCGATGCCTCATCCTGCACTACACTCGCCTGAAGCGTGGCCTCACTTTGTGCGGTACTATCCCATCTACGGTGGCTACTACTGGTAGCACTGCGCGGCTGTGTTTCCTCAGTAGAGTATACACTGTCTGACTCGCTATCTGATGGGAAGAACTCAGACCCTGACTCACTAAAATCTTCCGAGTCAGACGCCATCAGGTAAGCCGCAGCTTCCTGTGCAGTGTACCGCTTACCAGCCATACCCCAATGCAAAAAAAAATTTAAAAAAAAAGGCTAAAACTAAAGGCTAAAACTAAAGGCTAAAACTAAAGGCTAAAACTAAAGACAAATTACAAAAAAATACAATACAATAAAACAAAGCAAAAAAACAGACAAAAAAATGAAACAAAAAAATACAATACAATAAAACAAAGCAAAAAAAACAGACAAAAATAGAAATAAAAGTGTATAGTTACAACCCGATGAGAAGTGGTGGAGTCAGGAGCAGCAGGTCACGGGATCCCAGCTAGGCTCCCAAAAGGAGGGGCGGGGGCTAGGCTCCCAAAAGGAGGGGCGGGGGCTAGGCTCCCAAAAGGAGGGGCGGGGGCTAGGCTCCCAAAAGGAGGGGCGGGGGCTAGGGTCCTAAAAGGGCAAGCGAAAGGTCCAAACAACGAAACAAAGGCAGTAGAGATCTCAGCGAACAACCTAAGAGAAAAAGTTAAGATTAGGGAGTGTTTAGGACGCATGCATGGACAACAGCCGCACTATGCTATACCTAGAGCGGTGGTAAGGTAAGGTAAGTTTTACTGGCAATCGAGGGGATTCACTCTGACCACCGGCACACGCACGCACCCACCCACCGGCAGATCTCTGACCGCCGGCACCCACACACGCGCGACCGCAGATCTGACCGCCGGCACCCACACACGCGCGACCGCAGATCTGACCGCCGGCACCCACACACGCGCGACCGCAGATCTGACCGCCGGCACCCACACACGCGCGACCGCAGATCTGACCGCCGGCACGCACAGATCTGACCCCAGATCTGACCGCCGGCACACACAGATCTGACCCCAGATCTGACCGCCGGCACACACAGATCTGACCCCAGATCTGACCGCCGGCACACACAGATCTGACCCCAGATCTGACCGCCGGCACACACAGATCTGGGGTCAGATCTGACCGCCGGCACACACAGATCTGGGGTCAGATCTGACCGCCGGCACACACAGATCTGACCCCAGATCTGACCGCCGGCACACACAGATCTGACCCCAGATCTGACCGCCGGCACACACAGATCTGACCCCAGATCTGACCGCCGGCACACACAGATCTGGGGTCAGATCTGACCGCCGGCACACACAGATCTGGGGTCAGATCTGACCGCCGGCACACACAGATCTGGGGTCAGATCTGACCGCCGGCACACACAGATCTGACCCCAGATCTGACCGCCGGCACACACAGATCTGACCCCAGATCTGACCGCCGGCACACACAGATCTGACCCCAGATCTGACCGCCGGCACACACAGATCTGACCCCAGATCTGACCGCCGGCACACATAGATCTGACCCCAGATCTGACCGCCGGCACACACAGATCTGACCCCAGATCTGACCGCCGGCACACACAGATCTGACCCCAGATCTGACCGCCGGCACACACAGATCTGACCCCA